>JARHVA010004052.1:1000000-1105000 GCA_037957365.1 Torreya grandis | reverse complement strand
TATTACATTGTTGGGATTATGAGAAAATTTTAGTTGTGCACCTAATTGGGTTACGTAGGATAGAGTGGGCACATCTGCAGCCATTTAGGGAATAATGGACAAGTACATTGGTTATCTAGTCTCCTAGGATATATCACTATAGAAAGGAAACCCTAAGTGGGTTAAGGATGTAGTGTAATTATGATATATGATGATCAATTATTGGTTACATGACCATTAGGTTGGAGTGTACGTGTGTTTTTAATATAAGCACATGAATCAATAGTTTGGGCTACCATAGGAGGTGCCTCCTGTGGCATGGATATAGGTGAAGCATGCATGAGCACAAGTGATGGTATGAATTCATGCAAGGCCTATTGACAATAAGTTATTATCATTACCTTTGGATTCATGGGACAGGGCTATAAATATTCCTGATGTAGATGATGTTGGATGTATAGAGATATATACCACATGGTGGGATAGGCATTGATGGGATCTATTGTATCTTGTTGATGGAGGGGATGCTCTTGAGTATGAGGATCCTATACCAATCTAGATGATGGGAGGTAAGTAGTAATTCTATTTAAACTATGTAAAATTTTGGGATTTAGTTTGATTTTAGAGTATATATCTAATGTTTTATTATACTTTGTGTGCATGTGGAGTGGGAGGTAATCAAGATGAAGCATTAACCGGTACAAGAAGTACAGATGATGGGCTTTGGGAAAACATATTTGAGTTGACACTCCAATAACTCACATGACATGTTCTTAGTGATGCAGTGGAGGAGGGTTTGATAAAGTGAGTGACAGTGACAACTAATGTTTATGCTCAATTGTTTGATAGAGCTGATATAGAGATAACTTCATATGTTAGAGTAGGAGGAGAGAGAGAGATGAAGCAAGGGCCAATCTAGATAGGCATAAGATGTCCCCACATGATTTTGGATCGATGACTAAAAGGATTATGGATTAGTACATAGTGCTTCAATGGTGATATGCAGACTTACATGAGGATCATGGTTAGCTACTAGAGTGAGATAGTCATTATAAGAGGAATTTTGCAGATTGAGGAGGTACAAGGCCATCTAATGGTAAGTGGATTATGGGACCAAAACTAGAGGAGAGAGTGAGACTAAGAGGGAGGTCATGATTCCCATTTTTTAATGATGATATTTTTATATGAGGTATATGTTTTCAAAATATTGTTATATATATATATATGGATACTAGTTTTGATTTTGACTTATGCATACCATGTTATGGGATTTGAAATACATTGTAATATATGTTGCAAATAGTTGATTATAAATAGTTGATTTGGGATTGATTTCAAGGTTACATAAGTTTTGGTAAAATGTTGTTTGTGCTGTGATTTGATCGTTCATGATACATTGATAAGTGTGATGCTAGGTTTGATTTACAATCATTTGTGAGCAAAACCTTTGTTAGATTTGTAATTGGTAATTTGTTTTGACAAAGTGAATTGGTTTAATCTTGGTAAAATGGGATATTGGTAAGGTCTAAATTTGAATAATTTGGTTTGCTTAGGGATGGTTACTTGGAATTAGGAATTTTATTTTTTTATCATAAGGGGATTTAAGAGTGCATTATGTGCTTACGTCCTTGATAGTGGCTCAAGAATACAAAGGTTGGTCCTTTGGCTCCATCATTTCCCCACAAGTGAAGCTATGAACTGATGATAGTATGAATGTGTGTCAAATCACTATCATAACCCTAGTGGCCAACTCAATAAGTGTCTATACTGCTCATGCTATATAGGAATGTGCTTTGTATTTGATACTCTCTATGATGTACTAACTATAGCTATACATGGAGACTCTACAAAATGTAACCTCACTGGATGTGAGACTAAAATTGTGTGCTATGGGGAAATCTCATCTATCTACAATTGTAGTGGATTAATACATGAAATAACACCATGTGGCCTTTGTTTTGATGCATATGAATGAGAAATATATCTAGACGAAGCTAAAACCTATGATGGGAGCTCATCTAATCTCAATTGTAGTGGGTGGTTACATGAAATAGATCACTAAAAATATGGCCATAGTGAATATCTATATGGATGAATACTCTATGATGTGGATTCATTTAATCTTAAACGTAATATGTTGTTATGTGAGATAGGACCCTAAAATTCCAATTGTAATGAATATCTGTCTAGAATAGTACTCTGATATGGTTCCTATGACTATGCTAGATATGTATATAAAATTGGACTATGTAATCCTTAAACTACACTAATATATATAGGTTGATCTCATTCTATAAGTTTCTAAACCTTGTGAGTAGGTGGAATATTATATCTCTTGTGAGGCTCTATCCTAGAACCCACATTACTCTCATGATGAGTGATCGATGATTCCTATGAATGAATGAGGTAAAAGGTTCCATGATGGAGGATATCTCAGTGCCCCTTATGTGAATTATATGATGCCATTATCAATACATATTTTAATGCAATATTTGAGTCCATAACTATCATTATCTTTATGTCCACATATATGATAATAGTTACAAAAGGGATTATGTCGCTATTTCTATAGGCGATGAGGATCTCATCGATGATTATAAGGTAATGTGACTAACCTCCTATCGATTAGTGTTGATAATATAGAAAATGGGATATCCCAATCTAAATCAAAATATAGTGGTGCCTTGTTGTTATTCTCTGTAGTGCATATTATAAGTTGTACTCTAAGGACCGGCTCTTTCTTCTTAACTAGTTTCTTTTTTCATTGTGGTCTCCTATCTTGTTTAGGACATGGTGGATGTTGTGTGTTAGGAGCTATAGATGTAGATACTACTATGAAATATTAACTAATTTGATCAACTAAATATGCCTCAATCAATCCTAATTTCTTTTCCAAATCTACAACTGTATAACATAAATGTTTGAAAGAAGTCTTTGTCTAACATAATAGATGCTCAAGGAGAGATCAATCTCTAAATTTCTTAGTTTAGAGATCAATCTTAACATGTGCATCTTGAATCATAAGATATAATCATTGTCTCTGAGTTATTATGATGCAATGTTGCAAGTTTCTCATATGTAACATGAGGGCCCATGTTTGTTATGCAATTTTGAGAAATGCCTCCTCTAAGTCATCATATGTGTGCAAGGAACCAATATGGAGTAAAAAAAATAAATTTTTTTTTGTCTCCCCTACTAATGTTCATTCAAATAATTTGAATACAATTAAAGGACTCGCATGAGATGTTAAAGCCTTCCAAAAGGCTTGAAGGTGTATGAATGCATATCTGATTCCATCAAAATAATGTAATAATGGTTTTTGGAATTGCTTAGGCAATGAGACTTTTACAAATGTCTTTGAAAGAGGGTTACCATTTAAATCAACGGCATCAATCCAAGACTTATAAACCTTGTTTCCCAAGGTAAGGATATGTGCCTCATTTTATAATTTACCTACATGTATCAAATAAATAATCTATTAGGATGGTATATTACTATCTTGAAGTGATTCATTTAATCATTAAATTGGATCATTTATTTTATCCATGGGAATTATAAATTTAGAAATTGGATCATAAAGAGGGGGTGTGATGACTTGAAACTTGGGAGTAATGGTAACATAGACCTTACTAGAGGGATGTGGGCTACCATTTTATTTAGGTGAAGAGTGAGAATTGGGTTCTACTATAGTAAGGGGTGTCTTGGGAGATTCATTGGTATATTTATGTTTTAGTGAATCACATTCTAATTGAGTACAGGATTTGATTTTATCATTAATATGTGCATTATTTTAAATAGAGTCATACATAGAAGTTGAAACAACATTTGGTAGTGCATTATGTTTGAGAGGAAGAGTGAGAGAAGAGTTAGAAATATGAGATGCATTTTCTTCTTCAGTATGTACATAATAATCATCATTATTCAATGTATTATCATAGATGAAATATTTTTCATAGTCACTCTCATTTTTATATTCATTTGCATGTTCACTATCATACTCATTATCACTTCCATTGTCACTAGGGAGAGGTGTAAGTGAAGAATTTAATTCTTTTCTAATACACAATAAATTATCATGTGAATGTGCACATATGTTATCCATAAATGGAGTGTATGAATTATTTTCATTTTCAATATGAGAAGTAAGAGAAGAAGAGTTTTCATTTAGACATTATTTTGATAAAGTATAGTTAGGAACATGAGATTGATCTTTTGAACTATGCATTGGCAATTTGATTCTATTGTGTTTATATTGTTTTAATTTGAACATAGAAGTATAAAAAGAGAGAGATAGAGAAAGAAAGATTAGGTTCACATGAAATAAAGTTATCACCAATAAGAGGTTCACTAAGAAGTGTATGAATAAGTTATTAATTTGTTCCATTGTGCATAGGAGAATTAGGTGAAAAGTACATTTCCCATTTATTAAAATTATTCTCTTTAGAAGAGAGAATAAAAGAGATAGGTTTGAGAAATGAAGATGTATCTAATTTTTCTTCATTATCATTTTAACATGTATCACCATATTTCTAATTACAACAATAGTAGTTATCCTCAATGTAAATGAAATCATTTTCCACAATGTGCAATTTTGCAAATTTGTCCATTCATTATCATAATTATGAGAAAAAAATAAAATTGATATATGGGATGAGAAGGAAGAAGTGCCTTAGTGGCCAGTTTATTTCTTTCACTAAAGAGAATATGTAAAATTATTATTAAGAAAATAAATGCAATAATAACTACTAACATAGAGATTTTGAAAATATTTTTGACACCCTAAACAATTTGCAAAAAATCCAAATTATTTTTATAAATGTTACAAATAAGGAAGGCTTGAGGTTTTAGGACCTAGATTAGAGATCTAGTATTTTGAATTGGGGTTTTAGAATTTTTGGACTTATGGAAATAATCTAAAATCTAAAATTAATTTGAATAAGATAAATGCACAAAAAATTATACATAGTTTAGAAAATTAAAATTTAATTTTTGCACAAAATAGCTACTAATATTGAGATTTTGAAAATAATTTTGACACTCTAAACAATTTGTAAAAATTTCAAAATATTTTTCTAAAAATTGCAAGGAATTAAGGCTTGGGGTTTGAGGACGTAGTTTGGAAATCTACGGTTTTGGGATAGGTTTTTATAACTTTTTTTAATTATAAAAAGAATTTAAATTTCAAAAATAATTTTGAATAGGATAAATGCACAAAAATTTGTACAAAAATAAAAAAAATGAAATTTAATTTTTACATAAAATAAATACTAATATTGATATTTTGAAAATATTTTTGACACTCCAAATAACTTTCAAGAATTTTAGAATATTTTTCTAAAAATTGTAATAGAGGAAGGCTTACGGTTTGAGGACCTGGTTTGGAAATCTATGGTTTCTGTTTAGGGTTTTAGAATTTTTGAAAATTATTGCAATAATTTAAATTCTAAAACAATATTTGAATAGAATTAATGCACAAGAATTTATATAAAAATATTGAAATTAAATTTGTGTATAAAATTTGAAGGAAAACCCCTAAGTGTACCTAGGGTTTTATATTTGTTCGAAGTAAGACGGGTTCACTAAATGTTTTATTATTTTTAGGAAACTAGGATCTAGTTCCTAACTAGTAAAGGGTCTAGAGTAAGGAGAAAAATTCAATGAAATACAATAAATTACATGTTTTGATCAATTTAGTTAAATTAATTGCATATGGAAACATACAAACTTATCTAAAAATATAGGTTGAAATAGATGATTCAAGGGTTGAAATATGTTGCATAGAACTGGAATAGTGTCAAAAATCTAGATCCACCTTTCATTTTATAAAAGGATATGAGAGTCAAAATAGGACACCCTAGGGTCCAATGCTATAGTCTTTTTATATTTATATTGTCTTAGAGGCTTGATCTTTATGATTTTTTTTCACTATCTCTGTCTGATCTTGTATATGAAAATTTGGGAGTTGAATGTTGACAGAGCTCGTTGTAGGTCGTTTTCAATCTCTAAACACTGGGTCTATCTACACAAATAAAAATAACAAATACATCAAAATTAAAAGGGGAAAAACTAAGTTAGGGGAAGTATGATTGCATAATCTAGAACCCTTAATGTCCTGATTGCTACCTACATTAACCCTCAAGCTAAGGTCTCAAATCAAATGTAGTTCTCCTTTATGGAACATGTAGAATCAAAGTGCACAGTAGATGCAAGAATGAACTTTCATCTAGGCCCATCCTTGATCAATCATGCAAGTCTACGTGTTATATAAAATGTTGAGCTATACTATTAACTAATTTTAATTATGTAATGTGTCAAAGTAGTAACAACTAGATATAAAATTCCTTGTGAAGTCTTTTATATAGGAGAATCATTATTTTGAATTTTGGAACTTTATTTCCATTTGGATGACATTATAATACTTAAGGATGAAGCTAAGAAAGGGATTTGGACTCAATAAGTGAGTTAAATTAATGATTGGGGATCAAAATGACATTTGATAGGAGTGCTAGAAATAGACACCCTAGGGTCCAGTGCTATTGTCCAATCCCAACATTCTTAACCTACAGGCTCAGGACCTAGGGGATAGAATAAGCATGGAAAATATGACCTAGTTGAGGTGTAATGAGCTTCTAAAAATCTATAGATGAATGCCAATAATCAAAAAATTAACTCAAATAAGAAATAAAACCAACATGAGTAAAACAAAAGATGTGGCTAATGTGAACAAGGCTCATATTCTCCAATGAGAGTCTCCTATGAAAGGATAATGAAAATACATGATATGTGTGGTTGATTGACCAATTTAGGGTGTCTACATATGGCTTTATCAAAATTGGGAAGAGGTACTTTGCTTAAAGCTTGTTTGAATTCTTCTTTTGATTCTTTTGCCTTTTAGGTCTTTGTTTAAATCTTGGTCTTCGTGTATCTCTTCTTTGGATTATGAATTGGTTGAAAGTTAGATCCTCTTTGATTTCATCAAGAAGTACTCTATACTCATCATGTATGGTAACCAATTCATCCTCTAATGGTTTCTCAAACTCATCCTAAATAACTTCATCTTCTTCCTCCATTGAAAGGAATGTGTGTTGTAATGGTCTATCCATTGTGTGAGTATGAGTTATAACAAATAAATGTGTGCCTACTACACTACCTTCACCTATAGGTGTGGCATTAACTCTCATATTTCCCATGGATTGAGTCATATACTGCATCATCTTCTATTGGGAAGCGATCATTTGAGCTAAAACATTATTTTCTTATTGTTGTCTTATTATCATTTCCCACTATCCTCTTTCTATCTCCCTTAGAAGATCACCAAAATTCATTTCATCTCTTGGTGGAATCCCATCTCTTCTTCCACTATCCATATCAAACTAATTTGTACTTGTAATTAGAGTCTCTCTTCTTAATTATCTTTCTACCCTACTCTTCTTCTAGTGAAATACCTATGTGGACCAACTTCATGTCATTACATATGAATATTTTAAGCCCTCCAAATTGGAAAGATCATAGCACCAATACAATTGTAAGAACCCTAACCAATTCTGATAAATAAAATTTAGTTTGTGTGAAGTTAATGACTTTTGATTACTGAGGTTTGATATTGTTTTTTGAGTTTACTAATACTTAGTTTGAATTAATTTCAATGATAATACATAAAAAAGTTCATATAAATGATAGACAAATAATTACATATACATTTATCATGAAACCCTCATTCAAATATGACTTTATTAGTCATATATTATGTCTGATTACACTTCTAATAGGTTTGATATAATTGTATCAATAAGTACAAACCCTATTTAAATTAAGGATTTGAATAGTATAAATTTCTATAAATACCTGATTATTGTCTCCGTTGATTAGGCATGTATTAGCATGAGAAGGACACTGTCTAACATTGTTGATGTCACATTAATATATGATCATCTGATGGCAATGCATTCCTAGTTGTAGCTTCACTCCTCTCCTTTATATTATTTTTTCACTGTAATCGAAGTTGAACCTATCCCTAAATTCTACACACAATCCCTAGAAAGCTACATAGTAAATATCTTATGCCCAACTACTAAGTGTTAGTTTATTTATCTCAAATGATTTGTCATTCTCCCATACCCCTAGCATATCTCTCACCAACTAAAACACCTCATAAAGAGGCTCCAATTCTCAATGATCAACTATTATGAATGATTAAACCAACCCTAGATGTAGTGCAATACTCATAACAATTCATTTGTAAATGTTAACCCTAGGTGGATTCTCCTCAAGTGGAAATGGGTTTTCATCCAATCCATGAATTTTCTAAGGGTTTTCATCCTTATAAAATAGGTTGAAACCAAGTTGTATCTCAAAGAGAAATTCTTCAATATCAAAATGAAAAATACAGTGCTCCCCCAAATGAGCTCACAAAACTCCTCTTATAGCCTTTAGGAAAATTTTTGGAGAGTATAATATAAAATAAAATTAACAATTAAATAACCCTTATTACTCCAAAAAGTGATTATTTTATTAATTAAGCATTCTTGGGGAAAAACGCCACTATATCCACATCCAACATTTAAAACTTTTCATCTTCTTTTCAACGAGCTTTTATAATAAGGTGCCCATTAAATTATTTTAATAAAATTAGAAACCTTAGTAAAAATAACTAAATTATATCTCATTAAGACATTCAAGTTGCATAAATTATTGAAAATCATCAAAATCCAGAATTGACTACATTGGAGTTATACCGATGATGAATCATGAGAATTGAAACAAACCTAGTGACTTACTATAGATAGGCACTCTCTCCAATAATCTTAGAGAACACACTAGAGGTGAGAAATAACTTCGTAAAGTGCCATCTAAGTCGCTTAGATCATCTAACATTACTGGTAACATTAAATATCCCAAATAATAATCTCTCTTTCTATTTTACCAATGAAAAAATAGTGATTTTCCAATTTTCTAAATATCTAGGTAATCTAGGTCATTTTGGAACAATGGCTCCAAAAAGGGGACATTATAGACACATCAAGAGGTCCATGTCTCCCCTTGGTTAACAAAATATAAAAGAAGGAACAACAAATGAAGTAAAGAAAAAGGGCTCAACAAAAAAAAATTAATATAATAAGAAGAGAAAAACTACTTTTTCCTAGGGTAGGAACCAACTGGTTTTAGTTAGACTGAAAATAAGCTTGGGTTAATGTAGAGATAATCCTAGGTCTCAAAAGAACCATCGGATCTCCTGAAGACCCATATATCGATTTGGTTAGATCAGAAACTAGCTTAGACATAAATAGAGGTCCAAATATCTAGGATCAACAAATAGAGATAAACCCTTTGAGGTCCCCAAATGGCCCCGAATTCAACAAAGCATTTATAAAGATGAAGCAAGAGAACCACATAATACACAAACTTTCTAAATGTTCCCCGACATTAAGACAAGCTAGTATTTTCCTAAATCTACAACCAACCTAAACACAAAAAAAGGCCCAAGGTTCTATATCACTTAAAGCAAAATCCATAGGGATTTCTAATCCATTCCTGCCAAGAAAAGCAATTCCATCAAAAAAGCCTGGTCCAACAAAACCCTCAGCAAAATAAGACCTAAGTAAATTTGAATCTTTCATAATTTTGCAAAAAATCCCCAAATTTGGACTTGGAGTGTAAGAAAAAAATAGAACTTTTTTTGGAGATGCACATAAAAAAGCCTTCAAGAGCTGAAATAGAGTAGCTTAGATTTAGAGCCAAGGAGTAACCTTACCTCATTAAAGAGGGAAGAATATTCAAGCTAAAAACACATCTTTTGTCCATTCTATCAAGGTAAACAAAACTATTCCTTCTAGTCTAAACTATGCCTCCAGTAGCTTCTAGGTCATCCAATACCCCTGAGAATCAAGTTGATTTGCTCAAAAAAATGGATAAGTGATACCTTCCTTGTCTAGTGTATATGGAGCCCAGACACTAGCACTAAATATATTCAGGTCATCCCCATCATCTCCTTCATCATCGCCACCCTCCTACAAGTTCACATATTTTGAAGTCATGTCCTTGCTCACTTTCCAACTCGTACCCAACAGTGCCATATCAGTGGTACTTCTCGTAATGTTATAGACTCCTACTAGTTGATTCATGGACCTTTGGAGATTTTTTAATGTTTGACTAGTTTTTCAAATTATCACAACTTATTATGTGAAGAATGATTATTTGTAACATAATTTGTCACTAGCTTAGGTTTATATAACAAATTTTCATTGGTTAGAAGCCGAACATGATTAAAGGGAAGTCAGTGACTTGTTATTTTGGTAATAAATGTTTAGTCATGGACTTCAAAGATTATGATGAATAATGAAGAGTATAATAGGTCCACATAATTTATACCAGGAAGGAGAAAATAGTCAGTGAATTCCATGATTTGTGTCAATGCATGGCTAATAAGAAAGGGCACAATATCTCATCCTCATTATGCACGATATACATAGTGAGCGAGATGTATTTGAGCAACTCAATTGACAACATGAATCAATGAATATGAATCTTAATTTAACATTTTTTGAACTATCATCCTATGGACTAAGCACCTTGTGATGCTTCCACGTGGATGGCCAAAATACTTTGTAGATGCTGACTTAGATTTGATGGGCTTAAGAACATCACATATACATAAAAGTACATGGCTGATATCATCATGCAATGTGTCACTCAAAGAAGAACTAATAGGGGTCATATGAGGAGGTTAAGTTATCAATGCCTATTACATTTTATTAAGTCACATAGTTGTAGTCAATGCAAAGGTGAATAAGCTACAAATGTGATAAACTATAAAGTGAAATAGATGATATCATGGGTCTACAAAATAAGAAATACTAAATTGATCCTATGAAATCCATACAGATAATGGTTCAAATCCAATCATTTAAAAACCTTGTATATTTATAATAGTATGTCATGTGCCATCATTAAAAATATATATATATTGTATCCTATAAATAATAATATTTAAAAAATTAAAGGAACAATAAGGGTAGTTGTATTATTTGTGGCTATAGTTGATATAGATGGAAAAATTAGATAGACTTTTTAGGACATAATGGTATAATTCAAAACATCCATGCATCCACTAAATTATTAGAGGCAATTGAGAGTTTTAACTCTTTATAGTCCCCATTCTATATGACTATTAAAGATAGGTTTCATTTCATGATTTTATCTATCATGATTCAAGATGAAAGAAAAATAAGTCAGTGAACTTTGTGAGTGTGAGCCCACAAGATCCTACCTTGTGGATAATGGAGATTCCTCATTTCATAAAGAATAAATTTGATAGTCGTTTTCACATCATTTTGTCAAAGTAGATGCCCAATGTCAATATTATAAAGATATGTTTTTGGGTCACAATTTGAGAAATATAAAGCCTCTATTTTAAGTGTGGTTGATATTGTTATAAATATCTCATTATTTGCTACACTGTGATCTCATGTTTGAAGTAAATTGATACATATCCTAGGAACTATAAATAGTTGAATTTCACATCTCTATAATCATTCATGGGAAATAAGGAAACAAAAATTATTTGATAGGTTGGTAGTAATTTTGGAGATTGATTATAAATTGAACATGTGATAACATGAAGTATTATAAACATACACACTTTGTAGGATAATTGAAAAACTAAATCAAATTAGAAACAATGTGGATTGTTTTGGATGTTATATATAATTCAAAATTCTTATATTTTTTTAGTTTCTCATTATTTCATGTAAATTTTGTGTGTTCAAAAAGTATTTATTGGCGATCTCTACATTTAAAAAAAGTTAAAATTTATATTACAAAAGGGTTATATAATGAAATTTGTTTTTACTAAAAGTATGGGGTGCAGTAAAAAATAGTTAGTCTTTGGGAAAATGTGAAACTTGGTCATCTTATAACCATCTCACCATACAATTTGTTTAATAGTTTTACATTCAAAGGGAAGTGCGGTGATAATTTTATAACATCACTCACTCACATGGAAACAATTATCTATTAATCACTATTGAACATGAATGTATTTGGAATATTCTTAAGAATTAGGGGGAAATTGTGTGAATAGAGGAGCTATATTCTTCATCTAGGTATCTTGTTAGTTAGTAAAATTATTGGCTATTATCTTCTTGTCAGTGATCATATTATAACCAATTGTCTAACACAACTTGAATTCTTTGAGAGAAAATGATTGCTTCAATTGATTTATTTAATGATACATCAAGAGAAATTATACAACATAAAAATAGTTATATAAACTATAACTACTTAACTACTACCCCAATGGTAATTATAAATGAAATAATAGAATCTAACTAAACAATGTAAAATCACTACACTAATATTCCCTTATTTATGAAATTATTTTTACAAATGTACCCCTGAAATAGATCAAATTTCACCTTACCAAGTCACTTGGTGACTATATCTACTATCTATGAATCTGTTGGGTAGTTCTAGAGCTAAATGTGATGGTTCAAAACTTGTTCTCAAATATAATGTAACTAGACCTCAATGTTTTTCATTTATTAATGAAATATTAGATTAATAAAAAACTTAAGCTTGCCCTGATTATCACAAAAAAGAATTGGTGGCTAATCTTTAAGAATATCTATGTCAAATAGAACACAATGTAACCAAATTGCTTCGTACACATCACCTTTTGCAACACAATATTTTGACTCTATAGATTAGAGATAAAATAGAGATTGATTCTTACTAATTAATGAAATCAGTCCAAATCTGAGATGAAATATATATCCTAAAGTTAATTTCCTATCATCAATAGATCCATCATAATCTGAATCTGTGTAATCTTACAAGAAGTGTGAGTTTTTCTTGTATTCTAGATTGTAATATATTATTCCTCAGGTGTATCTAAAAATGTGCTTAAATTAAACACAATGACACTTCTTTGGCTCCTGTATCAATTTTGAAAGATAGGTGATAAAAATCATATAAAATGAGACTCCCAATCAGCTGGATGTAGTGAGTTTCATCTACTTGAGGTGAATCATGAAATCAGGATACTTGCAGACCTCTCTCCATCAAAGTTGATATTAGATTACAATTTGTCATCTTGTATTTCTCAAGTAGTGTCTTGGAATATTTCATTTGTGGGATATAAATGTGATTCTTCTTTTTTCATATCTCTTATCTAAGACAATAATGAAGTAGCCTCAAGTCGGTCATGTCGAAGAATTTCTTCAAGTCATTCTATACTATCGGAATCATGATCACTGAGAGATAAAAATGTGATTATTCTTTTTCCATATCTCCAAGCCAATAAAATAATGAAGTAACCTCAAGTCTATCATGTCAATTTATTTCTTCAAGTCATGTTTTATTGTTGGAATATCAATCATTGAGAGTGGGGTGAATAAGTGTCTTAAAACAATCTTCATTTACACTGACCTCCAAATATTATACCAAGGATGATCATGACAAAAAATTCATGAATAAGAATTTTGTTCACTATATTTGATCATTATTTCATTAAATTATACTCAAATCCAACTTTTCATTACTACAACTCAAAATTGTAAAGACTGTCAAAAACACAATTATTAAACATTGACCCTCTAAAACATGTATAGGGACTTTCAAAGACTTAAAATGTATTAATATAATTATATGAAATTTATATACCATATTCAAATATAAAATTAATATGATATAATGTCAAATATTAGTCTTGCAAACCAATCTCTTGATCTTTATCCTCATAGTCACACCAGAATAATATAAGCCATTTTGGATTCAACTTTTTAACCACTTTAATTTATTTTAAAACCTTATAAAAAGAATGGGTAAGACATTAAATTCCAAAAAAAACACCACCATGCAATCCAATGTATCTCTCCTTCATAATATCACATCAAAAACCACCTTTCCACATTGCCTAGTTTTTGCAATGTTCTTTTTCATTAGGCCTGTTAGTGACTACCCACCATGGATCATAAACTTGGAAAAATTAAGCACTAAAACCAATCCAAAAACCACCAAGTACATCAAATATGAGTAACAAGCTTCAACCTTCATTAATTCTCAAATTTTATCCAACACAACCTTTTACAAATATAGTAACTTCTTCAAAAATAATCTTATATCCTCATATTTTTTCTTTCCTCTATCTAACCACCATCACCTAGAGGTACTCCTATCTAGAGTGAAATGCAAGATCCAAACATGTACCTAATAATTATAAACCATCTTGAGCACTTTTGAATCATATCTTCAACATCAAGACACTATTAAGGTTCTAAGATGGTTTAAACACACTTTTATTGTTAATGATTGTTCATAAATAATAACCCCTTAATCCAAAAACTAATGAATATAATTTTTAAATAGGACTCTTCCCATTATAATATGAATAGATTAATTTCCCATGCATATGTTTGATGAGCTAATAAACACAATAAAATCTTTCTCGAGTTGAGAACCCTTCATTATATGCACTCGAGAGACCTCAAAGTACTTTTTATAGTCTTAGACTTCAAAATTTGACCTAAAACTTCATGAATACACCTATTAAAACCTATCACATATCTAAAAAAGTTCACCTATGCATACTTTCCTTGTAAACTATAACTCATGCCTGATTATGCCATGTTCTCTCTACCTTGCTTTCTACACTTGAGTCTTCACTCCTCATTAGGCCTTTAATTGACCTTGAAACCTCTTTTCAATCTCTCAATACTTTAATCAAATTCTCACACAATGTCAAACATCCATATACAACCTTATCCCTTCATGAAACCAAGATTATGCCTTTCCACAAGGTTTTTTCATGTGATAACGAAGATTCACAAGACACTTTATCCTCAAATATACTTAATATCAATCTTATATGAAATTTATGAGCATAAGAACATCCATCTCACCATGCCTCTACATGCACAAGACTAGGCATCCTATGCATATACCTTTCCAAGACATTACTAAGTTCAAGCACTTGAAAACTTTGATAACGAGGAACTTTCATGCTAACCTACACATCACTCATGCTGACATAAGAACATATACCAATAATATCTTATACTTTCATAATCACTTCAACACTAATCAATATTCTCACTTATATCTGCACTCTTCAATGAACTCATGAAGAGCTATGACCTCCTGACCACATAATTCTCTCTTAGGGAAACACTGATGGCAACACTCTTTCTTTGATGAATGACCTTACTCATGAAAAATATTCCATGCACCTAATCACTACTAACTAAACGTACTTACTTATGATCAACCTCATTCATCATGATTACACTCTCATACCAACAACACTCACTATCCTGTCATTAGAATTCAACATACACATACCTAAAATATTATTTGATCATAAATCTTCACAATAACCTTTGACATCAATGACAAAAATAATTCCAAAACTCAAAAATCAATGATAATCAATAATAATCTCCCACTTTGTAATTGATGACAAACACACTCATAAAAATTGTGGCAACCAATCTTGATAGCAACCATCTCCTAGATATGAATCTTGCCTTTTCATTCCCTTTATAATAATTTTCCCCCTTTGAAATTAATGACAAATTGTCTCCTCTAACTATTGGAATCATAATTTCTCTTATATGGTCCATCAAGAACACAACAGACAAAATATTTGAATCATATCAAACACATACTCCCCTTAACTCTGTGCATACCTCTATTGTAATATCATAAGAAACCACTCTCTTGACAAAGAACTTGGAGATACCATTCTCTCCCTTAGACCAAGCATAGTTCCTTTGAATAAACTAGGAAATCAAGACCACACACCTTCCTTGACATGATTGAAGAAGATCAAATTCTTAATCACACACTAGAATGCCACTCTCTTAACACTAATATCTTTTCTTAACATATATAAATCTCAACTACTCAAAAAAAATATACAAAAATCTTACTTCTTCTGTATGAGTTGACTTCACTTTATCTTTAGATACTTGATTTCAACATTAGATCTCTCTTCATGTTGTCTACTACACTTCAAACCTTATGCTTATATTGATAGAAGAATGTCTCCATGAAGTCTAATGAAGGCACCACTTTTCATAAGGAAATAAAATATCATGAACTTAGGAGATTCCTAGATCTCCAATCCACTATTATTATCCATAATGCAATCATTATACTCATAGTCTCTTTTTAGAATCCATTTAGGCTTGACTGAAGAAATTGACTCATCCACCTTGTCATCCTTCTTCAATTTAATTGCCTTATCAATAGACATAGATAAAAGGTTTTCTTGAAATTATTTCACTTTTGGTCCTAGCTCTACCTCAAAAAATAGTCTACCTTAATTTATGGACTGATCATAACTCCTTTTGGCTATCTTTGTCTTTCATAACCTAGTTTGATCTTCCTATTTCACTTTAGGATATTTAACTCTCACTGATCCTAAAACATGCTTATTTAATGAGATGAACTCGCTTCTATCTCCTTTAGTATTTTTTTTATTTATATAATTTTTTCATCTTATCTTTAAGTTGCTCATGCTCAACCTTCAAGAAAACTATCTCTATCCTCAACTAATCATACATGTTGTCTTCCTCCATGGAACAACCTACTTGTTTAGCCAAGAATATAAATATATTGGAAACCTAATCAACACAAACATTATAATCACTAGGAACACTATTATTACTCACATCAAATGAATTTTTTAACATCTCTTTTATATACTTAGTTTGTGAACTAAAGAGATTTGTATTGCTATCATGATAAACACTATCATCATCACAATCCATGCTTGTGATTATTACGATCACCTTCAAGTTGTTAGGCCTATTTTTAAGGACCAAGCTCTGATAAAAACTATTGGAATCATGATCATTTAGATGAGGGGATGAATCAATGTCTTAAAACATTCTTTCAATTCCTCCTTAGCATTAATGAACGATCACATCAACTTATAGATCATGCAATGCATACGTAATCACCCATATATGCGTGAAATAATATTACACAAGGTAACACATCATATATCTTAGAAACATAAATGGGAAGAAAAACCATTAATACCTTCATAATTACTAAGGACATATAAGTCAAAATATCAAAATTTAGTGAAGCACAACCTCCACATGGAGTACTAACCCTAACTATATAAGCACTAATCTAGTTAGGCTTTAGCAATCACCAACTTACAAGGAGTGACCAACCCCATAGATAACTTAGCACTAAATTATTCAATTTATTTCTTTGATCACCTTCACAACACCTTATTTTTTCAAGCAACTTATGATGACCACGTCTTCGTCTTTTCATACTCTTATCCCTCTCAAACTGCCTTTTAAGCCTCTTTTCTCAACTAGGTCTCTTTAAGATTGATTAGGTCATATGACCTTAATATTCATACTCAAAAAACTATTATATATTCATGATATTCCCTCTACACCCTTTTAATTATTTACATTACCTTCTTATGCCCCTCAATCTTCTTTCTCATTGACTTCCTCTAAGCATACATAAATATGCCTGAAATTGACTTGTATTTATAATAGCCTCTTTCTCATATCCATCTTGGTCAGCCACACACACTTTCCCATTTATATTTTAAAAACATATGCCTTGGGACACATTAAAAGAATAAATAATCACAATATTAGGTCAGTCACAAGTCAATAGACTACATTCCTTCTTTAGGTCTCATGAAGACCTATTAGGCCTTCTTAGTCACACATTACACTTTTCCTTCTTTGGAACAATTTAAAACTCCAAAAATAATATTAAATTTTAATATATGACTTAAATATACCACCACTTTGTGTATCTTATGCCCATGACACTTTCTAGCTCCCACCACCACATGAAGCACAACATTAGTATTGTTCACATTAGGCGTTTATGTACAGAAACAATATCTGATCTCTCTCATGCTTGATCACCAGAATTTCATGTAACCACAACATAAAAAATATGTTTAAAAAATATTTATGACCTCAATTTCACATTCATTCACTTCATATACTTTGACTGAATGACTAGCATTGGTCTTACTCACCGTTTAGGTCTCATGAGGACCTACTTCATTATGTCTACTCTCTTAATGCTGAGACATGATCTTATTGGATCTAGATATCCTTTTAAAACAATCAAAAACCACTCAAACACATTTTCAATGACTTATTATGACCTCTTTAATGCTTTTCTAGATATGCATCCTGTGTTTATACCTTGAATCTCTCTTTAGGATAGACTACCCTATTAGGCCTGTACACCTTAGAAATTGTCTTACAAGAATAAATTTTAATAAATCCTTTAACATATCTCCCATGAAAAAATAAAAATATATGCATGTAATACATTACGTGATGAACGTCTAGTTATAACAACTTTACTTAGAGAATAATGGGTCAAGAACACCTCTGCAACTTGCTCACTTAGAACTACTAGAATACTCAAAAACACAATCATAAGGAATTAGACTTAAATCACCTATGTAGAGACTCTTATTGAATATTTATGCATTTAAATAATCATATAACATATTTAAATATTATTCAAATGTAAAAATCACAAGTTCTAATGGTAAATATTGGTCTTATAGACCAATTCCTTGACTTACACTCTCATAGTCCAATCCTAAACAGATAAGCCATTTTGTGAAAACATTTTATTCACTAAAAATGACCTAAAAATATTCTACATAACATGAACATTAATTAAAAATCATGAATAAAAACTCTATGTACTATATTTAGTTATTCTTTCCTAAAATTATACTCAAATCCAACTTTTCATTATTACAACTCAGAATTGTCAAGACTGTGAAAAACACAGTCATGAAACATTGACCTTTTAACACCTATATAGGACTGTAAAAGAATTAGAATGTATGAACATGATTAAATTAAATTTACAAACCATATTAAAATATAAAATTAATATCATCTAATGTCAAATATTGGTCTTGCAGACCAATCTTTTGACCTCTCTCCTCACAATCACACCAAAACTAGATAAACCATTTTGGATGCAAATTTTTAAACACTTTACTTAACTATAAAACCTTTTAAAAATCATGTATAATATATTCAAGTCCCAAAAAATGCCACCATTCACTCTAATTCATCACTCCTTCATAAAATCACATCAAAAACTACCTTTTCACACTATTTTTGTTTTGCACTGTTCTTATTCATTAGGCCTATTAGTGAATATAAAAATTGGATAATAAATTTGGAACACTTAAGAAATATAAAAAAATCAAAAATCTTAAAAGAAAACAAATATGATAAACAATATTTAGCCTTCATCAATTTTACAACTTTGTCTAACACAACATTTTATAGTTACAATAACTTCTTCAAAAATAAGACTGTATCTTCAAATTTTATCTTTCCTCTCTCTAACCACCATCATATAGAGGTAATTGGGAGAGCTGAATAAAATATCCAAACACTTACCTGGTCATTCCAAACCATCTTAAGCACTTTTGAATCATATCTTCAACATCAGGTCACTATTAGGGTTTTAAGGTTTAAACACACTTCTACTATTAATGATTTTTCATAAAGCATAACCCCTTAATGTAAAAAGTAATGCCTATAACTTTGATCTAGGACACTTCCAAATATACCATGAATAGATTAGGTTCCCATGTAGAGGATTGATGAGATAACAAATACAAGAAAATCTTTCTTATTTTGAGAACTTGTCATTTTGTGCACTTGAGAGACCTCAAAGAAGTTTTTCTAGCCTTAAACTTAAAACTTTGACCTAAAACATCATGAATACACCTAGGACCACTTATCACAAATATATAAAGTCTCAACTATGCGTACTTGCCTTGGAAAACAAATCTCATGCCTCATTAGGCCATGTTATCTCTACCTTATTTTCTACACCTGAGTCTTGACACCTCATTAGTCATTAAACTAACATTCAAACCTTTTTTCAAGATCTCAATACTTCACTCACATGCCCAAATAATGTCGAACACCCTTATACAACCATATCTCACCATGCATCCAAGCTTGTACCTTCACACAAAGTTTATTCATGTCATAGCTAAACTTTTCAAGATACCTTGTCCTCAAAGATACTTGATATCAATCTTATATAACCATTAAAACCCTAATAACATCCATCTCACCATGAATCTAGATGCACAAGACTAGGAATCCTATGCATATACCTTCTCAAGTCACTGATAGGCTGAATAACTTGACAACATTGACAATAAAGGCCTTCTATGCTGACCTTCACATCACTCAGGTATACATAAAAACATATATCAATCATATTTCATGCTCTCAATATCATTGTAACACTTATCAATATTATCTCTCATAGCTACACTATTCAATATCCTCATGAAGAGTTATGATCTCCTGAACACACATGTATATCTCATGGCAACACTCATGGAAACACTCTTTATTTCATGAATAACCTGACTTGTGATAAATATTCTATGCACCTAATCACTAAAACCTGAACTAACTTACTTGTCATCAACCTCATCCATCATGATTACACTCTAATAGAAACAACAATCACTATGTTGGAATAAGAACTCATCATAAACATACCTAAAAGCTTACTTGACCATGCATCTTCACAAGAACCTTTGACATCAATGACAACAACAATGCCAAAACTCAACAATCAATGACAATTCACAATAATCTCCCCCTTTGTCATTGATGGCAAACACACTAAAAATAACTATGGGAACGAATCTTGATGGCAACCATCTCCCTAATCTAACTCTTACCTCTTCTCTCCCTTTTTGATCTTTTTCCCACTTTGACAGTAATGACAAAGGGCTACCTTCAACTAATAGAATCAAACTTTCTCCCAGATGGTCCATAAAAACACAATAAATAGAATGTATGAAGCATCTCAGACATATGCTCCCCTTGACTCCATGCATACCTCTATTATGATATCAAAATCAACCACTCTTTTGACAAAGAACTCAAAGATACTAAGATCCCCTTTATACTAAGCATATTTCCTTTGAATGAACTAGGACATTCCTTCACTTATGATGCTTTCTCTACCGCAGTAAATAGTCAACCTTTATTTTTGGTGTGATCATAACTCGCTTTGACTATCTTTGTCTTCCATACCTTGGTTTTCACTTTCTCTTTTACTTTAGGATTTTTCACTCTCACTATTCCTCAAACACTCTTATTTAATGAGATGAACTTGATCTTGTCTCATTTAGTCTTCTATTCTTTCTCTACTTTGTTCATCTTGTCTATGAGCTGCTCATGCTCAACCTTTAAGAAAACTAAATATATCTTCAATTAATCATACCTATTATCTTCTTCCTTGGATCAACCTACTTATTTAGTGAATAATATAACTCCATTAGAAACTTGATCAACATAGTCATTATCATCATCAAGAACACTATTATTACTTACATAAATTACTTCTTCAACCTCTCTCTTATAGATTGAGTTTTTGAACTGAAAAGATCTTTATTTTTATCATGATAAACATTTTCATCATCATAAAACATGATTGTGCTTATTAGGATCACCTTCAAGATGTTAGGACTAATTCAAAGGACTACGCTCTGATACCAAATATTGGAACCACAATCATCAAGAGGGGGAGGTGAATCAATGTCTTAAAACTTTATTTCAATTCCTTCTTAGCATTAATGAACCATCACATCAACATATAAATCAAGTAATGCATAAGCAATCACCCATACAAGCATGAAACAATATTACAAATGATAACACATCATATATGTGGGAAACCATCAAGGGGAATAAAACCCATTGATCCCTAAAAATTGACTATAGTCATATAAGTCAAAAGATCACAATTTAGTGAAACACTAGCTCCATATGGAGCACTAACCCCAACTAGCTAAGGACCAACCCAACTAGGATTTTCAAGCACCAAATTACATGGAGGCATAAACCCCCTAGATGACTCGGTACTAACTCAGTCACCTTATTTATTTGATCAACTTTAAAACACCTTGTTTCTCAAAAAACTGATGATGACCACCTCTTTAGCTCTTCATACTCTTATCTCTCTCAAAATACCTTATAGAATCTTTTTTTAACTAGGTCTCTTAAAGACGGATTAGGTCATATGACCTTGGTATTCATACTCAAAACTCCTATTATATGTTCATGACAATCCCTATACACCCTTTTGATGGTCTACATGATCTCCTTCTTCTCTTCAATCTTCTTTCCCATTTACTTCCTCTAATCATACATAAATAGGCCTAAAATTGCCTTGTATTTATACAATCCTCTTTCTCTTCTCTATTTTGGTTGGCCAAAAACACTTTCCCACATAAATTTTCCATATAATAGGCCCTAGGACACAATATGGTAAGAATCGATCATAATCATAGGTCAGTCACAACTCAATAGGTTACATTCCTTCATTAGGTCTCATGGAGACCTATTAGGCCTTCTGAGTCATACATTCCACTTTTCATTATTTGGAACACTTTCAAACTAAAAACACAATAGTATCACTTAATATATGACATAAATATACCCCTAATATGCTTATCGTATGTCTATTACACTTTCAAGCTCCAACCACCACATGAAGCACACCATTAGTACTATTCACATTAGGATTTTATGTACACAAACACTATCTGATCTCTCTCATTCTTGATCACCTACATTTAATGTAACCACAACATAAAAAATATGTTTAAAAGATATCTATGACCTCAAGTTTATATTCATTCACTTCATACACTCTAACTCAATGAACAACATTAGTTTTACTCACTCTTTAGGTCTCATGAAGACCTATTTTAGTACAATGTCCAAACACTTACTTGAGCATTCAAAACCATCCTAAGCACTTTTGAATCATATCTTCAACATCAGCTCACTATTAGGGTTCTAAAAGGGTTTAAATACACTTTCACTATTGATGATTTTTCATAAATTATAACCCCTTAATCCAAAAACTAATGCCTAGAATTTTGAGTTAAAAACCTTCCCCATCTACCATGGATAGTTTATGTTCCCTTGTAGATGTTTGATGAGCTAACAAACACAAAAATATCATTCTCAGATTGAGAACCCTTCATTTTGTACACTTGAAAGACCTCAAAGCCCTTTTTCTTGCTTTAAACTTCAAACTTTGACATGAAAAATCATGAATACACCTTATATAACCTATCTCACATATGTCAAATCTCCCTTGTACATAGTTTCCTTGAAAACTAAACCTCATACCTCATTAGACCATGATCTCACCACCTTGCTTTCTAGACCAAAATATCCACACCTCATTAGGCCTTGAGCTGACCTTCAAACCTATTTTCAAGATCTAAATACTTCACTCACATGCACACATAATGTTAAGCATCCTTCTACAACCTTATTTCACCATGAAACTAGGCTTTTGCCTTCACTTAAGGTCTCTTCATGCCATAATGAAGCTTCACAAGACACTTTGTGCTAAAAATACTTGATATCAGTCCTAAAAATACTTGATATAAATATTTTATAACCCTTAGAAGCCTAAAAACATCTATTTCACCATGCTTCTACATGCACAAGACTAGGCATCCTATGCATATACCTTCTTAAGACACTAGTAGGCTCAAAAACTTGAAAATTTTGATAACAACAACCTTCCATACAAACCCTCACATCACTCATACATACATAAGAACATATACAAATCATACCTTATACTCTCAGAATCATTGTATCACTGATCAATGTTCTCTATTGTATCTACACTTTTCAATGAACTCAAGACCACACACTTCTCTCTCATGGAAACATTCATGGCAACACTCTTTCTATCATGATAACACTTGCATGCACCTTATCATTGCCAAATGAATTGACCTACCTATCATCAACTTCATTCATCATGATTACACTCTCATAACAACAACACTCATTATGTTGACATAAGAACTCATCATAAACATACCTCAAGGCTTACATGATCATGCATATTCACAAGAACCATTGAAATCAATGATAACAATAATGAAAAAAGTCAATAATCAATGAAAATGCTTGATATTTACTTCAAAAAATATCATCTAAACTTATCATGATCACAAGATTATCCACATAAAAAAATAAGAATGATAATCATTGTTCTTACCTTCTTGATATATAAATTTGAATTTGAAGGGTTACAAATGAATATAGACTACAATAGATGAGCATATATCTTAGTTTATCATGACTTTGGTGCTTGTTGAGGTCCCTAAAGTGACTTAATTATACAACATAGCTTTTGTGGATTTTTTAATCAATGAAGCCTTTTGTCTGGGTCATGTACACTTCTTTGAGATCACCATTTAGGAGAGAACTTTCAACAACCATCTATTGAACCTTTTATTCCTTTTGAGCTTAGAGTGTGAAAATAAATATGATGGTCTTTATCTTAGTAGTGGGTGCAAAGGTATTCTCATATTCAATTCCTTATTATTGAGCATATCCCTTCACAACAAGTTATGATTTGTATTTGTCAAGATCCATCTGCCTTATTTTTATCTTGAAAATCCACTTATAACCAATGTATTTATTTACTATAGGTAGATCTACAAGCTCCCACATCCCATTCATTTTTGAGGGCCTCATATTTAGCATTTGTGTCCTTCTTCCACTGAGGTTACCATAAAGTCTCCCAAACCTTCTCTAGTTTAGTGTTGTCAACTACTAAACTCATCAATACGACCTTAACTTCATTTCTTGCTTATTTTCTTGTCTGAACCCCTAATGAAGTATCTAGATTAGAGTCTGGGTGTGAGTCCCTGATGGTACTTTTTACCCATTTTAGATGTTGATGTTACTATTAATTTGATGAATAATTATATTGTAGGTTTCCAAGATCAATGAACAATTTTTCTTGTAGCTCACCTTATTTGTGATAATATTATTCATTCTCATCATCTAAATGTGAGAACACTCTATGAGAGGGGGTATTTTATGAATCCTTATATGCTATTGAGTTGAATAATGACTCATCATAAACCATGTCTCAATTTTCATTAATATTTTATGTCTTAGGATCCATGAGATGATATGATTTTGAGGTAATACTATATGTTAATAGAAGATGCTACAATGTCTTCAATTTGATCTTCTTATTTTTAGCTACGAGATATATATAAGATGTACAAACAAATACTCTTAAATTAGAGATCAAAGGTTTATGACCACTCCATACCTATTCTAGTGTCTTGTCTTGTAATATCTTCATAAATGCCATGGTGAGAAGATATATATTTATTTGGACTACTTTTGCTCATTATGACACCTCTAACTTCATAGTGGAAAGCATACAATGAGTTATCTCTATGATTGAATAATCACATCACTCTATAATTCCATTCTATTCAAGTGTATAGGGAGCAGTCATGTGATTTTTGATGCCTTATCGGTTCTAGAATGCGAAGAAATCCTTTGATGTAAATTCCACTCCCTATCTAAGTCGATGAGATGAAGAGGCATCCCTATGTGGGTGACAACAAGATGGTATAAGAACTTAAAATTAGTAAAGGCTTCACTCTTCTTCTTGAGAAAGAACACCCATGTATTCCAAAATAGATCATTGACAAATAATTTGTACTTGAATCCTTGGAAAGAAGAAGATAGGGATCCACATAGATTAGTATGTACTGCATTAAGAAGATCCTTAGCATGTGAAGAACTTGGCTTGAATGGAACCGTATGTTGCTTGTTGATAAGGCATAAAAGAGAAGAATGGGATAACTAAGGAAGTCCACATACTATGGCCTTAGAGCTGACATGGTACAAAGAGTTGATGGAAAGGTGCCCATTATCAATAATGCCATAGTGCAGTAAATTCTACCATAGAGGTAGAGAGAGAAACAACATCAGATGGAATTTCATCTTGGAAAAATAATCAATCCTTGAATAAATTTCTAGTAATGACCTTACCTTCCCATGAGATGAGATAGGATTTGTGCTATTCTTGATCATGAACTCCACCTTAATGTTATGATTCAAGCACTGACTTAAAAACAAGATATTTGTTGTTAAGATGGGGACTTACAATACCTTTGTGAGAGTATAGGTTCTTGTCCCGAAAGGGATGGTGATAGTTTCAATTCCTTCTACAACATACTCCGTACCGTCTGCAATTAAAACTCGATCTCCAGTGGGTTGATTCATCAGTGAAATAAAGAGCTCCTTGCATCCTATCATATGCTTCTTGGCATCAAAGTCGATAAACCAAACATTACTCATTTGTGAGGAGGTTTGGGAGATAAGAACTAGATTCTTAGATGTGTAATCACAATATGCTTTTACTAGTACCTCCTCTTCAGATTCATCATCTTGTTTATGTTGTGCCTCTATATGTTTGTGTTAATTCCATCTCTAATGACGTCTTCTTGATTTATGTGAATCAACTCCATTAGATGTGCTCTCTTGACTGGATGAACCTTGTGTCAAGGCATTACATCAGTAGTGGTCAGTATCATGCGTATTAGTGCAGCAAATATGAGAACATACTCTTGCCTTCTCAAATTTATGTTGTCAATGTGACTGCTTTGGTGGTCATTTAAAAAACTTAAAACCATGTTACTTAGATATCAAGGCTTTATCCTCCAACTCATCTTGCACAGACCGGATGGCTTCTTCTTGTTGAAGCAAATTCACTAATATTTTAAAATAAATTGCTTGCTTTGTAATGTTCAGTGTCATGACGAATCTATGAAATTGATAAGGAAGAGATCTCAATGTGATTGGAACCAACAACGTGTCCTCGATCATTTCTCCATGTATAATTAATTATGCTCAAAGTTTTATGACCTGGTGTAAAAACTCCTCAACTTTCTCTCCATATTTCATACTGAGAATATGAAGCTTGGACTGGAGATGGATGATCCTCGTCTAGTTCTTTGCTTTGTAAATGGTGGATAGAATGTCCAAAGCCTATTTCGATGTTGATGCATCACGAATACGAGATTGAACCTCATTGATGACTTTGAGTGTGATCAACATCAAGGCTTTTACATTTGACTTATCATATTTTGTTTGATCATCGGCTCCAGCAGGACAAGTCACTGTACCAATGAGGATGCACCATAATTCTTCTATTTAAAAAATCGTTCGCATCTTTGTCTTCCATGCAGATAAAATTGGCCTTTTGAGAAGTTGGGCATCGGATGAGTAATTTTGGGGAAGACATTTTATTTATTTATGCAAGATTTCACAAACAAAACAGTATTTTATTGCTTTAAAATTCTGTATATACAAAAAAAATTACATTGGAAAAATGTTGCCTCTCAAAGCAACGAGGGTTAAAAAGCTTAGCTCCCTTCATTCTCAAAACTTACCGGATTCTTGGCCAATTTCTGAGTGGCACGAGAAAGCGCACTTAAATTGGGGCTGGCAAAAGTACTCCTTGATGGAGCTGGTACAAACGAGGTGGATTTTGATAAAGCCTCGACCTCTCCCTGAGAATTATAGCTTGCCTTCGCTCAATAATTTTCAACTGGGCATCCCTCATTTGCATTGGGTCTCAGCTCTGAATGGCCTCGAGCCATTCCAAAATGATCTTCTAAAGAGTTTAAAATGCAGAGCGACAGTTCCAGGTTGATATCTATGTGGCGAAGTTTCCGTCGTTTCTACAGCCGATTCAAGCCAGAATGAAGAGTAATGAATGCTATTGTGTTGCTCTCCTACAGTCACCGCCTCTACGAACTCTTCCAATGGACTCCAGCCTTTGCAGTTTTGGACCGTAGCCATAGCTGCAGTCTCCTGCACGTCGTTGCATACATTTCCTGTCGGCGATTGGCTGTTCGCTTGTCCATTCGGTATGCTCTGATACCAGATGAGAGCAAAGGATTGCTTCGATTGATTTATTCAATGATACATCAGGAGAACTTATTCAACATAAAAACAGTTATATAAACTGTAACTGCTTTACGGCTGATCCAACCGTAACTCTGAACGAAATAATAATAGCTAACTAAACAATGTAAAACAACTATTCTAACACTATGTAGGACATTCTATTTGTGTTTTTTCAAATTATCAGTACCGTGTAAGTTCATTATTTCCAAATTGATTTTAGATTCTGAAATTATAGAGAGTTAAGGAATAAGTGGTGAATTTTAAATTAAATGTTTTTTTATTAATTGAATCTTGATATGCTATCTATGTTTATTACGAAAAATATGTAAAATCTTTTATGTTATTTATTACTATGAATTTTATCTACTTATGATTTCATTGTAGTGTATTATGTGAATTATTATTGGAATATTTTGGGTCTAATTTGTGAGTTAAGTATGAAGTGTATTATCTAATGTGATTCCTGTAATTGTGACTATTTGTTTAAGGACATGCAAGCTCTCAATAAGCTATAATTAATTAATTACACTATAATTTTTCATTTCACTTGGATTTAAACAAAGGATAAGAATTGTTAGACATGATCAAAATAATTATTTACATACAAAGTTTGTTCCATCATGTTTTATAATGAATCCTGAATTGAAAATTGTAAATCATATATAATTTTTTCATCATTTTTATATTGCATGTGTGCAAACCACATATCCCTTTTTAACCTCATGCCTATGAATAAATTTAGTTATAAAACATGATTCACGTGTGTCAGTTGTATTATTTTTTTGTGTAACATTTTTAACCTTCAAGCTATGTACATCTTTTAATAGTTGCTTGTTACAATCTTTGTCTAAATTTTGAATTGTGTGTGATAATTTTTATAGTGACACTAAACTAGGTGAAACGGTCATTATGACAAATTCTACCACTGAGACCTATACAATTTGAGTGGATTACGCATTATATTTCTTTTTTATATTTTTATAGGGTCTCTTCCCATGGTTTCAGAGACTAAAAATAGTAAGCAATAGGTAACCTCTCTTATGTGCTGTCTCGAGTTTTATTCTAGTTTGGTGAGAAGAGACAATAGTCATTTATATTAAAATTAACAATCCTCGACTGCCTCTTAGTTTATCCACTAAATCTAAGTGTTTAGATTTGAGATCAAAAAATGAAACTGTTTATGAGGATAAAATTATTTTTAATTTGATAAGATTCATTATTATTAATATGTGAAGTGGTGACTTTGTTAAGGTTTAATAGTTAGATTAGCCTTGCATATCATAGATATATCATTGATCTATGGGTTCAAGTAACATATATGTTTGTTTATAAGTTATTTCTTTTACACTGGTTGTTACTAATTTTAATTCTATAAAAAGTAAAAGTCGTTGTAATGGGTTTATCTGTTCATATTAAGTGGGTCATTATTAATTCTCAAATTTCATATGTTGATAAGTAATATAAACCAATAAACATAGCATGGTTTCATAATTTTCATGATATTTTCCTCCAAAACAATTAGGAAAATGCTACCCGAATTTAATGCAATAATGGAAATAAGGGAGAGAGCCGTTTACAAGCCTTTGATAATCTGATTGATGAATTTGAAATAGAAAATGAAAGTGTTCAGATAAGGTTTTTATTTCAAATCTTAGAGGGGAATATTTAGATTGGAGTCGTGAATTTCATGAACAAATTATAGATTCTTCGGATAAATTCAAACATCTCTTCATCGATAGTTATGTCGAGAAAATTGACTTCACTCTTATGAGACACTAATTTATAATATTGAGAAATAGCATGATGAGAGTTTGTAATCGTTTCATCTCATGTCTATGAATCTTTGGAAGGAGTTTCCTAAATATTTAAATCCAAATGACATAGTGGAATTTTTTTGTTATTTTGATAGTGATTTATATTATTATTTAAAATTAAAAAAATCCTATCGACCTTATTCCATGCTTTTGTTTTGATCCTGAATTATGATATTCGATTTCATGATTTTTGGATGAATAACGGTTGATATAAATTAGATGTGATTAAAAATAAAAAATTAGAGGTGATTAAATATTAAAAAGAATGTAATTTATAACCTCTAGATGCATACAATTAGTCATAACCTACAATTCTTGAAGAGTTAAAAGAGATGAAACAATACACAAGTGAATGTGATGATAGCCATGTTGATCTAAAAATTATTGAGATTAAAGTTTATGAATCTCCAACTACAGATCTATGTGAACTTTATTTTCATGATTAGTTTGCTTCGTGACGTGAGTAACGTTGTATCTTCGCACTCTAATGTTTTATTTGAGTTTAGTGGTTTAGTTAATGCTACTACTACTATTCATTTGTTTAGTCCCAATGATGATGATGTCCATTAGTAGGTCGAGATTGATTTGATATGGAATCAAGAATATAATGAAGTTAAGTTGAAGGAATTACTTGATATCCTGGCAGTAAAATTGATAGTGAAACAAAGAGGTAGAGATATTTTTATCGCTCCATTCGAATTGGTGGATATGTGCATATTTTTTAGATTTAATCAACATGAAGTTTTAAAAAATGATTATTTTCAGTGTTTGGTTCCGTTGTCTAGTAAATTTGTAGGGGATTGTTTTAATAGATTTTTTATGAATTTTTTTAATTGATGTTGATAGTGTTATTGATGGTATGCAATCCATTGTTAAATAATAAACTCATAATCTTATCCTACCCTCTCATATTCAAGAAAAGTAAAATTCGAATTACTTATTGCATTTTTTTCGTGAAAATTTTATTGTGGGAAGTTTTAATTATCCTTACAAAGATGCATTGGATGGTTCGAACGAGTTGTGGAAACAAATTTATTTTGTATGTGGATGTAATTGTGAACCAAATGTGATAAAGATTAAAAAATAGAGAAATTTACCTTTTTTTTAAAGCACTATAATAGTTTACTATTTTATATCGAGCTGATAATTACATTAAATGAACTATATAATCTTTGAGCATTATACTTTCACTTGTGAAGATAATTGTGATTCAAAGTGTGATAAATTTAAAAAATGATTGAGTCAATTAATAATATACTATTTGTGCAATTCTAAATATTTCAATTTCAAAATGATTTTATAGATGCATAGGCTAATGTTACATGTTTTGATCAAATTGAGTAGCCCATGTATACGTGCAATTCAGCACATGAAATAATAAACCAAAAAAACTAGTTTTTTGTTATAAATAAAAGGTAACCTTATATTGAGCAAGGAAAGAGATAACTAATGCTTTCACTTACCATTTTATCATCTCCCAAGAGATAAATAATTATTTGACTTACCATTTTATGATCTCCCTTGTTGAATGGAATTGATCATAATTTTATTTATTGTATTTTCTCAATGGACCATCCAAAACATGTACCTAATAATATTGATTGATTTATTGTAAGTATGACAGAGATTTTACAGTTTATTTCCATCATTTTCCAAGATGTGATAATGAAGGACGAAGGGTGGGAAGATGAATAATTAATACTAACATCATCATATTTTTAAACATTGAGTTTGGATGAGATTTGATCAATTATTTAATTGATTTGATTTTCATTTGATGAGGGGTTTAATTGATTAAATTGAGACTGACTTTGGATGAGTGGATTTAGTTTTGCTTTAAATCAAAGATTTGACTTAGTGATAACATGGAGTGCATCACAGGTGAGAATAATTATTTATTTGATTATTTATTTTATTAGTTATGTGTATGGAATTAGTTAAAAATTAATAATATTAATTAATTAATAATTCATGGAGTGATGTAGTGGGATTAAATGAGGTTAATTTGTTAACAAGGTTGTGTTATTAAGAGTTAGATAAGATAAATGGATGGAATAATTAAGGTGGTAGGCTAAAGATGTCTATATGTCTCTCTCTTTGAAATGGAAATGTGGTTAAAATAAGCAATGACTTTTTAAAGAATGTATAAAAATAAAACATCCACAAGATAATGCCCCTATTGATATGGTGATTACAAATTCCACATAGAGGGGTCATATAGGGATGAAAGCTGCAGATGGGATCTAAAAATTAGAAAAGGGAATGAAATGGTAATTTAGGATGAAAAACATGAGGGTAGGGGATGAATAAATAAAGGTTGTGTCTCATTTGATGACTATATATTATGATGATTATAGATATGGATGTTTTTGTATATGTATGTGATTATATGATGTGATGATTAATAATGTTAAGATTATTTATAAATGTATAAGTGAAATTTAGAGATTGAAATAAAAATAACATATTAGTTCCTACTTCTAAATCAAATGTAACCTTAGATTGAGCAAGAAAAGAGAAAAATAGTATTTGAACTTACTAATCGAAGATGCCCCTTGTTGAGTGTATTTATTCTTGATTTGATGGATTATATTTTTCACAAAGGACCATGCAATATTACAATAGCATGTACCTATGAAGACTCTTTATTTGATTTTAAATATGAGAAATATTTTAGAATTTTTCCACCTTTTTATAAGAGGAGAGAATGAATGAAAAAGTGGAATTTATATAATGTTTGATGGTAGGATGGATCGCTGAGACCAACTTGATTAGATTTGGAAAATTTGAGTCTGTATGAGATTTGATCAATGACTTAACTAATTTGATCTCCATTTGATGATGGGGTTAATTGGTTAAATAGAGATTAACTTTATCATATATGGAAACTTTGAGTTTGGATGTGATTTTATCAACGAGTTAACTATTTTTATTTTTATTTTATGATGGAGTTAACTAATTTAATTCTAGATTGACCTAGATGAGTGGATTGATTTTGTTTTTTGATCAAAGAGTTTATTAAATGATAAAAAGGGGTGCATCATGAGTTAGGATAATAATTTATTTATTTTTATTAATTATGTGTGCATGCAATAAGTTATGAGTTAAATAACTTATTAAGAACAATTAAGTATTTAGTTATTCATGGATTGATGTAGTGGGATTAAATGGGGTTAATTATTTAAAATGATGATTTTAGTGTGAGCTAGTTATGATGCACTAACCATAGAATTAGGGTGGTAGATTTAAGGTGTCTATGTTTTCCACTCTTTGAAAGGACATTGTGACTAAAATAAGCAATCACTTTTCCAAAAATATATAAAAATATAATTGGCATAAGATGATTCCCATAGTGATATTACAATTAGGGATGACCCATCAAGAGGTTATGTGGGGATGAAACACATGTTTGGGGTTTCAAATTGAGAAAATGAGTTGAATTGCAAATTTAGGATGAAAGTAAGGTGTAAAGGATGAATACATAGGGTTTTGTGTTTCATGCGATGACTATATATTATGATGACTATAGATATGAATGTTTTTGTAGACACATGATGTTAAATGATGTGATGATGAATGCTACTATTCTTTTATAGAATTTCAAATATTTGAGGAATGTGATATTTGCTATAATATATGAGAGGACACACCATGATATATAGAACCATGGTGACCTTGTTGTGTTATGCATTAGGACTCAAATAGATGTAAATAATAATAATAATAATAATAATAATAATAATAATAATAATAATAATAATAATAATAATAATAATAATAATAATAATAATAATAATGCACACAAAGTAAAAAATATAGATTTCATTATCTTCCTTATCAAGCTAAAGACCTAATATTTGGTGATTAATGATAATGATAGATTTTATTTTTCCATGAAATGATATATTCGAGGGGATTTTATAAGGAAAAATATATATCAATAAAGTTTCAATGATTTTATTAAAGTTGACAAAACAATTTAATAAGGTTAAGGACAAGTTTTTTTTTTTAGGTTTTTGACCTTAGTATTTTTTTGGATTTTTTTTTGGACTAATGATGAGGATACCAAGAAAAGTGAAAACTAGTTACTGCATCAAGAATGGAGGTGGTAGTGTATGGGATAAAATATGGATTTAGGATTGGATCTCCAAGGATCATGTAATATTAAAGCCATGCACCCAATCATTTATGTTCCTTTCTTATGTTGCATTGTAGCGTGCTCTGAAAAAACAACCATATCAATATATTAACAAAACATGTCTCAATATTTATTAGATGTCGTTTTCAAGGTCAAAAGTGAGAAGAATTATAATATTTGAGGTATAGTTATAAGGATGGTTTAGGATGTCTAGGGTTGCATGGATCAGGCCTCCCCCATGTTTATGGAACTTGTAAACAAGATATTTAATCATAATTGGGAAACTAGTTTTCACCATGGTACTTTCCAAAGGTGTTATAAAAATAGTTTTCACCTTTGGATGATTGTTGTGTCTTTTATTTTTTATCATTTTTTACTTTTTTTATTTTTAATTTTAATTTCTATAACATGACTAGATCCTTCAAGTATATAAATGATAATTATTCATGTTATTGATAGGTTTATCAAACTCATTTCCATCTTGCATGCATAATTTTATGTTCTTGACCCAAACTTGGTGACAATAACATAGGGACCAAACCAATTGAACTCAGACTTACCTTCTTTTCTATCATGATTGGTATTTATTTGATCTTATTTTAAGATGAGGTCATAAAATTCAAAATCTATAGATGTTATATTTTTAGTTTGGGTATTTGTAGCTAGGTTTTACAAGTTTTCAAATTATCTAACACATCAAAATTTTCTTTTCAATAAGTTATAACTCATGAATTTGTGTAATTATGTATTCCTCATCATCGATGAGATCTTATATGCATATGCACAAAGAGGGTAGCTCGATTTAAATGAGTAATATGGATCAATATCCAAAGATAAGCCAATAATGTTTTTACATTATGGGTGTGTAGATGTTTATATGTTAAGCCCATAAGGAAGGATAGAGTTGAATATATCAATCCTAACTAACATCATTAACAATATTTTTGACTTTTTATTAAGAGTTTTGTTTGATGATTTAACTTGGACATGACATTGGGATTTATGGGAATGGACATTTTATGTCCGAAATGTAATTTAAGACAAATGGATTTGACTTATATTTTTAAAAAGGCTTATATTTGTGAGTAATCATGGATGAAGGGATAGTATAAAATTAAATGGGGTGATTAATAATGAACATAAATATTTTTTTTCAAATTATGTATGTTATAGGGATGGCTTATACCTATTTAGTAAAGTACCTGATGGTTGTGGTGATGTGTTTGTGGCCATAATAGGAAGAGTGATTTATCTTCCTAATGATATTGAACCCCAAAGTAGAGAAGGGCCACATATTTATGATTGGTTACAATGCTTAGGATCATTCATGATTGACGTCTCCATGATTCTTATAGGATATAAATTTTATTACATATTGGAAAACACATTTTCCCATGGTAGGATATTATTAACTTATTCTAAGTTGTTTATTTTTTAGGACCATGCCACTATATGCACTAAACAAAATATATCCTAAACATACTTGGTTACTAAGTTTGATTCTTAAAAATTTAAACATCTTAAAAAGGGATTGTCATAGCCCATCTGATAGATTTTATTTCTTAGGAGTATGAAATGATAGGCATATTGGATGAATTAATTTGTTTGATTATGTGAAATATCGATATCGATGATGTAGTTGTGTATTTTTGTATAATTATCATGATAAAAAGGGGAATCATGATCAATAAGCTCACACACTATTTCATATTCTAAGACATCATATGTTTGGATCATTACTTATTCAACCAAAAACTAATTTTTTTGGGTATCCTTTTTAATCTTAAATAGATAATTAATAGTATCCATGGGCATCTACAAATATATTTATTGTATGAGGGATTGGTTCAAATTTGATGTGCATAAATTGTTAATTTAATATGTCATCCATTATTTTATAATGGATTCATTTGTCATCCTTGGAGAAATACTCATCATTTAATTTTTTAATGATGAGGTTAGTGTCACCATAGAATGATAATTTCTAACTTTTCCACTACATTTCTATTTTGAGGCCTATGATGAGTGTTTCATACTCAACATCATTATTAGTGAAACCCAACACAATTTTTAATGATTTATAGACGAGATCACCATATGGTATAGGGAATAAGATTTAAACCCTATAATCCAAAGTGGTGAAAGATCGACAAAAACAAATTTTCCATTTTGGTTCAAAATCAAGGTATTTGATGCCTATTATACCCTCATTTATACATACGACCATGTATAATATCCCTAATCCTATTTTTCACACATTTAAAATATCAAGCACATTTAGGGTATCCAAGGCCACTCTCATTCTAGTATTCACTTGCACATAGATTAATCACTCGATGGGAGAATTACATAAAGTTTGATCTCTTTATAGAGTATTGGTATGTAGGAAACCTTCTACACAATGGGGTGTTGAGGATGTCTAGTTCATATTAATAACACACCCAAAATTATTGATCATGCCATACATGTAAAGTGATTACAATTTGCATTTTGAATAAGGTTTTCTTGGAAAATAACAAAACTCCAAGTTTTGGTCATGTAAGAATAATACCTACACACACAAGTGTAGGTGCTCCCTGAAAATAGAAAAAGTCCCAAAAAGAGGACATTAGCACTACATTGAGGACACTACACTTAGATGGCACTAATATCCGAACTGGGCACTACTGTCTAGTGAGTAGATGAATAACAAAATTTTGTTGATGACATAGGCTACTACCTAGATCTCAACTTTTAGAACTCATATAATATTCGAAAGTTATTTTTAAGATAATTATTTATTTATCCCTATTTATTGTTATTATTATAAATTCAAACAAGGTCAAAATTCATAACAAATCAATACTTAATTATTGCATATTTATTTAATTGATTTAGGAATCTCATCCCTTTAATATAAACATAAGATTTTCATTGTAAAACCTTAATTGATTAAATTATTTGGTGAAACCATCTTAATTTGAATACAACATCAAACCCTAACTTGCATTCATCCAAATTTTGTTCACTTAATATAGGGATGAGTACTTCTAATTTTCTAATATTTTTAGATAGCCTAAATATTTAAATCTATTTCATATTAGGGTTTAATTTTACTTTACATATAATTTAATATGTTACAAATGAAACCCTAGAATCAAATAAATCCTAAACCTAGACACACGTTTTGTATCTTTTTCTATTTACACTCAAATTTTATTTTCAAAACTTAGATTTCAGATTCATATATCTTCTAATTCATATAATCATTATCATAATGACATAAAAAAATCAATCAATTTTTTTAAAAGTCTAATAGTTTCATTTACATACTTGTTCCCTTTAATTTGGACTAAACTTAGAAAATACATAAATAAATATATAGATGATACTATATATCATTTGAAATATATGTCATATCCCAGAGCATGTTATCTTTCTTTTATGTGCAATTCCATTAACAAGTAAACCCATACACACATAGAGGATTTAGCACATAAGCTAACAACTATGTTTCCAGTTTCAATGTCATATCTTATGCACATGAAAAAGTCTCATTATAATCCTCATATACATTAGGATCATAGCTACTTTCCCTCTAATAATGTCCATGTTACCAATCCTCCATGAGATGAAACATCCTATAACACTATCACTAATCCCCTTACTTAGCTTATTCGCAACTATTCCCTAAAGAGTGGGTTCGTACATGTTCAAACATAAACAACTAGGGTTTGTACTTGTAAAATAATATGTGATCAACTTATCAATATGATCAAGATAATTAGAAGTTTAAATAATCAAAATCAGCTATTTCATGAAAATATTATAACATTGGAAATCTAATTTATAATACAAATGCCTCCACGGCACAATAGTGTAAATCATGTATATACATCTTCACCTAGTCAATTCATGGAAAATAATGTTACATATCCCAATCATAAATCACACCAATGTACATCTATAACTATTAATTAAAAAATAATTCAAAGGTTAAATAAGAGTTAAAGTGAGGAAATAATGGAGATGATTAAACCTACGTTTATCAACATACCTCCTCTACACCCAATGAGGAGATCCAAATATTTTTATGCATATCATAGATTGTATAGGCACAACACAGATTCGTATTTAGAATTTAGAATTCTAATACAATAGATAATTGATACATATGACTCACATAGTGAAACATCATCCACATAACATACAATATCACATCTACCAATTCAACATGGGTAAAATTTATAAACATTACAAAAATGGTTACCAAATCATAACTTAGAATAACACAAGGTTCACAAGGAATAACTAGATCAGGAAATACTATGATAAGCATAGATAAATCAAATAAATCTACCTCTCTAAAAAGAGTCTGGACATTCAATATGGTATGCATTTTGTTAAAATTATCTACAACAATATGGTTATCACGGTCAAGATTTGGGTAAGCAAGATAAAATCATCACTGCTCATATTCTAGTAGTTGATAATATTAGTCAACAAGGTTTGGGATTCATTGATCATCCTAAATCCCATCAATCATAGATATAGTTTATCATGGAAAAACATCTAGATACATAGGACATATTATACAAATATCAATATCTTAAGTCACAGAGTCAAAATCATGCTCCATAAACAAGAATTTTAAAAGTAGGATTTCTTGTAAATGATCCTTCAAAATGTCATATGGCTATAATAATAAAAATTTCAAATGAAAAAATTACAATCTATATGACAATGTATAATTTAGAATGGTGAACTCCACAATTTGAGGCATTTACCTCTAGAATTCCAAGTTATTATGATTTCTGTCATGAACAATATTATGATTCTAATGATGAATAATATTTAGAGTTCTACTTCAATAACATTAAACTACAACATAGAAATCAAACTACATGAGAGATTATCATTCCTATTTTTTACATAGGCCACTATGATAGTTAGTCTCCCATGAGACTCATTTGTTAGTATGCTTTCTACCCTTGTACATACATCTTTTCCTCTCTCACTCCTTATACATAGTTTATTTTTATTTACTTATACATAGCTTATATTCTTAAAACATAAAAATAATATAACATGTCAGAATACAAAAACATTAAAATATTTCTAATAAAAAAACATATTGTATGCAATGCTATGTTTATATTTCTACTACTTGCCTAATATTGGATATTACTAGCTATCCTAGTATAGTCAGTTTTATCATAAACATATGATTCACTTGTTCTTGTTGAGTGTTTGCAGATTCTAGATAGGACTTTGGTCTACTACACTAATCAAAACCAATTATCATATACCCATTGAGCTAGGTTTACAAATTTTATACATCCTCCCACTTGGGGGCATCTCCTACACAATTTTTATAACTACGTCTAATCTTTTAATACTATACGTCCTACTTTATGCATTGATTTATCTTGATATTGATCATTGATCCTCATTGATCAAATTTTATGTCAAATGTTAATATTTATCCTCACTATACATGCATCATATCATTTAAATGGATTTTTACTACATAATTATACATGCTTTCATTTTTAGCTCCTAGAATAGACTTGAGTTTGTTTCTGATACTTCTTCCATCTTAAAAGGAATTTAAATATGTCATCATTCCTTAGATTATATCCCACTTATTTGTTTGTATGCCATGGAGATGTGCCCATGTCCCTTGTGTGTACTTTCCATCTTCTATAGGAGTACATTTCAACATGTCCTTCTATGTGGATATACACCAAATTTCTTATTGCTTGCATATGCGGACATTGGAACAAGTCCTTGTATGTATTAATTCTCAAATTTACTGGCATGTGACCATGTACCTTATATTGTGACCCCTTGGCCTACATTTTGCGTGCCTCATGTGTTTGTATGTTTTCTTCTTTGTATGTTTATACACTATGAAACTTGTATTTACTTATTACACACATGAACACCATTTTCTAATGCCATGAGAGATCTCATGCATCTACCCTTCCTAATTGGCACCCTTGATGGACATCATGCCCCATTCCCATGGTTAGTTAATTAGATTTTACTATTACACATTGATTACATCTATCTTGACACCCTTGTGAAATGCTACATTTTACACACATATTACATTTCCTACTTGTGATTAGATACATATACATTCTAATGTTATGTTTATACATTATATTATGATATCATGTACATGTTTCAGTTAACACAATTTGTAGAGATAATTCTTTATACGGTATTTCTTACATAATATTCACAACTACCCTCAAAAGAGTGGGAATTCATAGGGTTTGGTCATAGGTATTAGGATATTACATTAATTTTCATAGATACATTTCAGAAAATAGACTCAATTTTAGATATTAGACTTAGAGCAAACACAAAACATAACAAATATTCATAATTTAGTTTAGATCACTTAGAAATAAAACTAGATTATCATTAGCACCCAAATAAGGATAATAATGCAAAAGGGTGCTAATGTAAATTATATGGCTCAATTGTCCATTATTCCCAGATTAAAAATAGTCCAAATCATTAAGACCAATACACTAGGTACAATAAATATTTACATAGATAAAATCACAAGTTTTATAGTTATGTTTAGATTTAGCTCATCTATATTCATTTCAACTTCGATTCATGTCCTATACTCAGATTTGGGAGAATCATGCATGAAATGATCACTTATACATCTAGATTAATTACATAGGTTCAATGATTACATACTTAATTTAGATTTATTATAATTAAATACCAAATTGGGGGCATGTGCATGTCAAATAGTCTCTATATACTCATCTTTAGATAGGTTCATCATATGGAATGACAAACTCCATGTCATTATATACACTATATATGATTTTTATCACATTCTAGTTTGTAACCAAATTCATGCATTACTCCATCTATAGTGGTTGGCATACCTGAGTGGCCTAGAGCTACCTAATAATCTTGAGTGCCATAGAGTCGAATACATAGTTAGATTTACTTAGTTAGATAGTTTTAACACTTTATATATTATAGATATAGATGCATCTACTTCACACATGGGATAATGATTGAGTAATGGCCTACTTGAGTTCTTGAGCCACTGATATGAGTGGGTTAGATACATTCACAATCTTATCTAAGCTAGTCATAAAGATCAAGATCCATCAAGTAGGGTTGGGCAATGATCGAGTTAAAATAGGATTGAGTTCATGAGCCATCCATATGAGTATTAAGAAAGCTATCAACTTAATTCAAGCTATTCAATGATATGATCACTATGCACATTCACACACATAGGTTATAACTAATTTCATGAATTGGTTTGCATAGCCAATGAGGTTTATTTGTTCCTTTCCTCTCTATTTACTCATCTTTAATCAATTATTTCATTTCAACATAGTCTTTTGCTTTTGGTCATATCTTAAGGATTTATATTTATAAATCTCATTTCGAGACATTGATTTAGATCATGTTCCACATATTTAGAGCTAGATTCACACATTCAAACTCATTTACATAGCATTCACCTCTAAGGTAGCTCTAGGTAAAATTATTAATCCTTTACACTAGTCATTTTACTTTTTTGCATTAATAACATGAATGGGGGAAAATATAATTACATAGAAGTGGTAATTAGATTCTAAGATTGTCACTTGAGTTAACCAATTGTTAGGCTAGCCATATACCTATCTTTGAACATTAGACTTACATTTCTAGTCATTCAGTAAACCACAATCATATTATCTAGTCATATCATAATCCTATAACTATCATCTCATATCCCAATCCAAATTGGTTAGCATTCTACATAGAGGATATTAGTTGTACAATTAGGACACTACAACCACATGGTGTTAGTGTCCCTAACTAGGCACTATTGTCCTTAAACCTAGCTCTTCCCAATATATAGTTTTTTGAATATGTACTCGTCCTAAGTCTATCCTAAGCTCATTTTATTATTCTCATAGAAAACACAACCCTATAAATACAAGTCTAACACACATCTATTTCTTAGATGGTAAATAGATGCAAAAATTATTCAAACTAAAGACAAAGTTGTGTAAAATCAAGGTATTTGAACACTATTATGACTAATTTCTACATACTGCCATCTATATCATCCCTAAGCCTAGTTTTCAGTCATTTCAAAGCTTAATAATATTCAAGGCATCCAAGGCCACTCTCATTCTAGAATTCACTTGCACATACATCAATCACTAGGTGGGATAACTACGTTTGGATTGATCCCTCTTCAGAGTAGTAGTATGTAGGAAACTCTCAACAGGATGGGTTATTGAGGATGTTCATTCTATTATATTAAAACACATAAAATAATTGCTCATGCCATAGTTACAAAGATATTATGGTTTAAACCTTGAATGAGGGTTTATAGGCATAACATAGAGCCACAATTTTTGGTCATGCATGAATAATACCTACAAATACAGGTGTAGGTTCTCCCTAAAAATGAGAAAAATATTGAAAATGGGGTATTAATGCCACATTGAGGACACTACACATAGATGGCACTATTGCCAAAGCTAGGCACTATTCTCTAGTGAGCATGTGAATAATAGAATCCTATTGATGACATAAATTACTAAACAAATATCATCTTTCATAACCTAAATCATCCGTGATAGTTAGTATTCAGATAAGTATCTATTTATCCCTATATAGTTTTATTATTAAAAAATCAAACAAGGTCAAAATTCATAACAAACTAGTACTTAGTTATTGCATATTTATTTAATTAATTTAGGCATCTCAACCATTTAATATAAATAAATTATTTTCATTTTAAAACCCTAAAAGGATAAGTCATTAATATATTGGAGAATTTTTGATGTGTATTTGTAATTTACGAGATAAATCTTTTAATTACTAGTAATTTTACCTATAAACCACAAAACTTCTTGAGGTTTTGAGGAGGACAAAATTATGTTATGGATTCTAATATTTTTTTAATTGATTTCAATACCTATTATAGATATGATAAATCCAAAACAAATTCTTTGTGCCACTAAAGAAACACTTATTTATAATCAAGGAAACCTTATATTCTCTCAATATTTAAAAAATTCTTCATAAATTAGCAAGATGTTATAATCAATTTTTATTATTTACATAATAAGTTATCCACGTAATCCTAAGAAATAACATGAATAATATTATGTAATATAACAATAATGTCTCTTTGAAAGGTTACACCATAATTTTTGAATCCAAAAGGTATTACATGATAATAAATTATTCCCTAGGGTGTAGTGAATATTATTTTTTGTTAATCCACAAGTCCAAGTTGAATCTGATTATATCCTAAAATAATATCCATGAGAGAAAACATTTCATGTCCTAATACCATATTTATGATCAAATAAATATTGGGTAAATGAAAAAAATCTTTTTAGACACAACTTATTGATGTCACAAATTTTTTTAATACTCACATACCTACTAGTTTATTGCAAACAAGAACTATGTTAGATATCCATTGACATTAATAATGTGTCCTATAAAAACAACATATAAGAACATTTATAGTTATTAATTTGATAATAAGGTCCACTTTTAGGTACAAATTTCTTACTTTTATTTTACTATTTTAGCATCTTTATGTGAAATAAGGTGGTGTACCATAATGAATTGATCCAATCTGGGCATATCGACATATGACAAAGAAAATACATCCTAAAAAACAATTGGAGACAAAATTTTCATGTTCCTTGAAACTGTTACTATTGCCAAGTTTTATCTTAGGATTCTCTTATGTTCAAATGTCAAAACAACTAGTTTCCCCCAAAAAAATAAAGCTCTTCTATGCATGTTTCGGCATAGAAGAAGGTTAAATTCATCCTATATTTTTTCCTTACAAAGGTTTTCACAATTAAACTCATTTTCATTCTCTTTATGTTTTAATCTGATAGTGCCTCAAATATATTTTCACTATGGGAATTCAATTTTAATGTATTTTTTTATATTAGGATAAGCCCACCTTTAATAGCTCGTGTGGGTACTAGCCTCAGACACAATAGGATGTCAAGGACTCACCCTAGTAATATAAATATAAAACATAATAACTCACTAGGAAAGAAGAGGAAGAACCCAAAAGAGACCCCAAAAATAGAAGAGCTAAAAAATAACATAGGGTCCCAAAGAGGATCCCAAAATGAATGAAGTAACAATCCCACAATTAAATGGAATGGTATCCAACCTTAACAGAGAGAGTAGATGACTAAGACTCAGAATCATATGATTTTAAATGAATTATAAATTATCTAAGGAACAACCATTACTAAATTTGACTGGTGTGGAAACCATCTAGTTTTAGATGGATTAAAAACTAGCTTGGGATAAAAGAGGCCTAGGTCTCAAGATACTATTCGGGTCCCCAGTTGTCTAATGGGTCAATTTTTACTAGATCAAAAACTAACCTAGAACAAGGAGGTTCAGGTATCCAAATAACCTTCGAGGTCCTCGAGGACCCAAACCTAGACATAATCATCACTACAGAAAAAGCATTAAGCACCCTATCAGTTTTTAGTTGATCCGTCAAATACCATAGACTAAAGGAACATGAGGCCCAAGTCTTTATAATGAATGGTAATTAGGGCCCCCTTAAGATCCAATCCCAACATAAAATGGAGGAGGATCCCCTATGGGATCTATAGAACATTTAGGGGTCATATTCTAGCAGGAATCCACTAAAATATTCATCTTATTGATAAACTATCAAGTGAGACTTAACTTTACGAAAACCAAAAATATAAAAAATTCCCAAAGCACCCATGATCAAGTATCAACAGTTAAAAAATATGGAAGGAAATCGGTCCAATAAATAATAAAATAATAAATCTAAATTTTGAATTTCAAACTCAACAAGGCTCGAGAGTGTATCCTAATGGTCAGCCAAAGCCAATGCTTCCCTAAACAAATCAACCCAATATCGAAACACAACAATGGTGGAATCAGAGATAGAATACTACCAACTCTTTCCAAAACATGTTCACCAAAATAAGAATAACCTAGAATTTATCTAGTGCCAAACACCATAAAAAGGGTGAATATCTTTGATAAAAGCTAATCCTTAGGAACTCATAATCATCTTTTGATCAGAAAGAGACTAGCAATGCCTAGGCCCTCAAACACTAAACATTTTCCCTTCATGAATAGGGAATAATATTGGAGCTAAAAATTTCTATCTTGGTCCCATAAATAGAACCAATATAGCCTATTGGCCTAGTTAAAATGTTGATAATAATGCTTAACCCAATAATCCTTCCTAGAGACCCTTCATCTCTAAGACTTTCTTGAGCATAAAAAGAGTAGGTTTCCCAAAATGTGAGGCCACTAATTTCTAGAATTTTATATATAAGAGGATGGAAAGATCCAAAAATATGTTGGTTTACCATCCATGAATCATCCTTCTTCATCACACAAACTTTAAGACAAATAATAAGCATGCAACCAACCAAAACAATGGACATCACCATCTAAGGTGATCTAGTTTGAATCCTCAACTAAGTAGTTTTAACGATGGCACCATCCAAAAAAAAGGAAGAGCCACACCTATAGGAATTTATTGGGTATTAAAAAAAAATTGATAATTAAGAGATCCCTAAGAATATTAAAATATAAGATATCAATCTTTCTCCATCCATTCACAACATATGAGTCATTCAACTAAAATTTGTTTTGCATCTCCTCCCAATCCACATCTTCCTCATCATTATCACATTATTTATTCTCCTCTATTATTATTTATAGAGGGTTAAACCCCCTAGAAATTGTAATGTTAATAATACATCTTATGCATGACAAACATTCAAACCCTTCACAAAGATAACTAGCAGGGATAATCCATAACTTTTGCTCTTGAGTTCTCAAAAGCCTATGTTATAGATCAATGTGTACCTCCACAAAAATAGGTCATTGATGAAATCACATTATAATATGAACTTAAGGACATTATTTTAGTGAGTTAGAGTTAATTAAGAATAATGTTTTGCCCTATGTTTATTTTTTAGGAATAAAACACTGTGATTCAATATTAATGGAAGCCAACCATCAACCAGTCATTGAGGGATGATCAAATAACAACCTAGACTCAGATGGGAGACAAATATGGACCTAGTTCTGATGATGAAGTTGTAAACTAACATAACACATCCATTCTACTACAAGGACAATCAAACTAGTCAACAAAACTAGTAAAATAGCTTTCGATAAGACCTTATAGACCATCCAATTGGCTAGCAATTGACCAAACTAGACAACACAACGTATCAAAACACAAAAGAAATAGGCATTTCATGATCAACATCCATTATTATTATTTCTTTAATGTCCACCTTCTCCACATCATCCCATTATCCTCATTATCCTCACTCTCATCCTCTACATCCTAGTTTGCAATCTCTCCCCCCTCCCTTTCTCACATGTCCTCATTTAAAAATAATCACTAGAATTTTAATATTAATTAATTTATTTATTTTGATTATTAGATTAATTTTGACTAAAGAAACATTCTTTCTTCCTAATAGATGACATCATGTGTATGTTTATTTCACAACAAAATTATTGATCCCTTAGTGGGACTCCATTTATAAGTCCCGTGAATTTTTTGATAGATTCATCATTTTGAAATAAATCACTTTCTATGTGAAATTTTTAGTCTCATTCAATAATTTCAAGGTATTTAAGGTCAAGGTTAATTATTGGAATAATGGTGTCATTGAAAATATTGGTGGTGTTAAGATAATCATATAGTTTATGAGAGGAAACTATTTCAATGTTGGAATAAGATTCCTCAGAGATCATGTAAGTATTACTAACATCCTCATACTAATTACTAGGGTATTTTATCTAATGCCATAAGATTCTTGATTTTCATGATCCTCTATAAGTTATTTTATGTGTTAGTATTGAAGGCTTGGTATGTTTCCATTGTATTTAATTATATAACAAATAAATCTATTGCTATATACTCTTTAACTTGAAAACAAGATGGTAGGACATCATCGTATAGTTAGGAGTTGTTGTATATTTCACTTTTCTAAATTGTATGAAAGCTTAATTTGATAAAATATGTTGTTTAAAACTAATAGGAGATAATTTTTGTCATCTTTTACATGTTGGGCCTACCATGAATTTGAGGAGAGATGGGGAGTTTACCCATAAGGAAATCATTTTAGAATTTTTATTCTCCATAGCCTTTATCAAATAATTTTAAATAAGATGAAAAATATATGATTTTTTATGTATATGGGAGTTCATATAAATTTATGTAGGATGAAGGATTTGTCTATTTTTATACTATAGATCTATATATTTCAAAGCCATTTTTGGTAATGGGACAATAAATATGTTTACAATAGCATCCATCAAACATTTTACAATATAGAGAAGGTTGAAGATCACTAGGGGTAGTCACTCCCATGCCTAAATAAAAACATTTCATGCATTTATGTAAGGTCTATCTAAAAACATGAATAGCATGGATCTATTATTAGATTAGAATGATGTGATAAGGGATGCCAATATCAATGATGCATATCAAGGTCTGGTGCATAATAATCCTAACCTTGATAGGAATGTCTATAGTGCTTGATTATTTCCTTTCATCATTATTATATTCTATGGTGGTGATAGTATTTATATATAGTGTTACTTTAGAGAAACCAAGATGTGTGATTAATTTCAAAATATAAATATTCAAGTCTAACAAATTGCCTACTAGAAACTTTTTCACTTTATGTTTAGTGATGAAGGCCTTAACAAATAAGGGGATATTATGTAATGGACCAATGAAATGCATGCTATGCAAATGCAATTAGAAATGCATCATGTCTATAAACAAATCCTAAATCAAAGAAGATGGATCATATCATATAGTTCTAATTGGGGATATATTTATTAAGTATAATCATGACCAGTATGGGGATATGCTAGACTAGATTAAGGGATCTCTTACCATAATACAATAGGCTATGTAGGCTTTTAAATCGTCCAGTCTAACACAATCATGTAATAACCTGAGGGGTCCTGAGTTTTGATATTTCACCTATAGTAATAATAAGTAAAGTAAATATAATGTAGTTCTCACCAAATCTTATGATGTAAAGTGGTGGTAAGAAAAATAAAACTAAACATGCATAGAAGATATATACTCACATCAATATATAATTAATCCTAATGTATACAAGAGAAGCACAAATACATATCTATCTATTCTTACAAAGAAGAAATAAAATAAGGAATACTTACCTTTGAAGATGAACTCATCGATCTTCAATCTCTCCCTTCACCTAGGTGATTTGAAATAGGTTTTTATGGTCTGTAGGGATGAAAAAAATAAATCAGCTATAGGCTACACAACATATCAATTCATATAAAAGACTTCTCCATAAGAAAATATCTATATCTCAAAATAAAGTCTAGAATCCTAAGCCTTAATTCTCAAGTAGAATGTTCAATAATCATATGTTCATTTGTTATTACTTCTTATTTTTATTATCTTTGATAAATGATGGATATGAACTTTTATATATAAGTTGATTTGACCCTTGAACTTTCCAAAAATACTAGCCAATAGAGTGGACCCAATCGACTAGAATAATTTTGGGCAATTATTCAATCAGTCTTAAGCTAGGTCAGTCAATGGCTAACCTAATTTCTAAGTGAAAATATCCCAAAACTATATAGGTTTGACCTAGTGAACCTAGCAGATCTAAATGAAAAAAGGGATTTAGGTGAGGAAAAGGAGGATAAAATGTACAAAATGCCTGAAAAGGGTATAAAAGAGAAGAACAACCTTAGGGATAATGGTTTTTTTAGATACAAGTGTGTAGATAAGAAGTGGAAAAAGGGGAAACAATCCTATGAAACACCAATAGTATGTCCATTGCTTTATCAGTGTACCCCTTAAGGCATGCACTCAAAGAGATTAGGACTTGATGGGTTCCTGAAAGATATAAAGTGTCAGTAATAAATAAAATTTTGAAAATAGTATGTGTATACATAGGCCCCATTCAAACCTCATCATGTGTCACATGAGTACAAAATAAGATGGTGGTTGGGGAAATAGAACAAGATAACACATAATGTTGATGCTAAGTAAGATGTAGTAAGAATTCCATAAGATAAATGAAAGGACAGAGTTGAAAAATACATAGCTTTCCTTACCATAGTATTGTAGATAAATTAGACTGCAAGAGAAGTGAAGATGCCGAAATGTGAAGAACATTAGGCAAACCTATAGAAGTTAGTGCAAAAAATAGCCAAAAATCAAATTTTTTGGAAGATAGGCATATAATAGTGGAAAATATTCTCTACATTATCATAATTCTAGAACATTTTATCATTTGGAAAATGGATGAGTAAAAATAAAGATAGAGGTAAAACAAAGAATCCGATGGAAAAGATTTGAAAGATTAAGATTTTTGAAAAGTGATTTTTAATAGAATGAAATGAAAGTCATTTCTTACTTTTGAGTTGTGAAGGAGACAAAAAGATATTTGAGAGATCAAATGAGCTAGGATGGTGAGGAGATGATAGGCTAGGTAAGAGGGACCTCCAGAGTTGGTAACAGATGCATTAAAGGTAGGCAATTGAGAATCTAAAGCTAGTTTTTGAATATTTTAGTGATTTTAAGTGTTTTTTTAGATATTTGTGAACTCAAATCATATGCTAAGCATAGGAAAAACCAATTATGGAAATAGGTTTAAAGGGTTTGGGGAAATAACTACAAGAAGGCACTTATTTCACAAAATATAAGGGGTTGGTAAGGAAAAATAACTAGGTTGACCCTGTCAACCTAGTAGGATAAAAAGTGATAAAATCCATAATACTAACCTTGTAGGTCTTCGCTGATGTAGTTGGATTTTCAGACTATCAACCTAGTACATTATTGTCAACTAAGCTAAAAAGTCCAGTATGACAACATAATATTAAAGGGCAAAAATAAGAAGGTTGACTTAGACATTTAAGTCAACCATGTAAAACTAAGGAAATTTTTTGTCAAACTTATGTTTGACCAAAAGACTAGAATAATATAAAAATACATGCAAGTGGTTGAAAGAGTTCTATAAGTGCCCATAATGACTGAGTGAGGGCTAAAAGGGGTGAGCAAGATATAAATAAGTTTGATTGAATACAAAGGAATAAATTAATGTAGTTTAGGCTTTTTTTATTACAAATTAAAATGAATGTATTTTGATTATACATGACATAGAGGATCTAATAAATCTTTTGTTGTTTCTTAGATGGAGGAATGTCCACAATTTTTGCATTTGGTGGATACATTTTGGATCCCAGATTTATTGGAGTTCCTGTGGATAGAGGATAGGGCTAGAATGATTTATTTAGGCCTAGGTAGTATAACAGATATGTGTAGGATACCCCTTAGCTCAAATCTATTAGTCATGTTCTTGGGATGCTAGGAATGTTTGACTAACACCTTCATATATGAGGTGGAAGTGGATACTATAGAGATGGGTATCACCTTGAAAAATGTGCATGCCATCCTAGGATTTCCCATAGTAGGGACACCCATAGTCACAAGAGTACCTAATAGTGAGGAAGAGAGGAGATCCTTAGCCATATGGTCAATAAGCTCAGAGGTGATACACCATAGACTGAGGGTTAATATGTTTGATGTTTATATGCCATAGATTTTGGACATCTAAAAGGCTATGATATGACTTGTAATAATGCAAATTTTGTGCCACAAGTCAAATGACAAGGTACTAATCTTTATGATAACCTTGATCTATATGATATTAGAGGAGAGGGTGTTATATGACCTATGATCTATCATCTAGGTACAACTCATGCATGACATGTATGGAGTGTTGTCTAGAGGGTAGAAGTTAGTGGGACAAATCATATTATTGATGGGATGGATCTATGAGAGGTTTTAGATGTATCAGTTGGTTGGGTTTCCCCATGTGATGAATGATAGGTTACCTCAGCTTTAGAGATATAGATAGGACTAGATAGCATGCGTTATACCCTGTGTGCCATTGTTGTGGTTAGTGAGATGGGTAGATATAGTATGTTACTTTTATGGGAACATCACTATGATATGGCCTAGCTGGTAGACAATTGCACTAGTTTTGGCATGGATAGAGGTGATAAGGATCTACACTTATTGGAAAGAGCCACATATAGTGACATGAACACTAGGGTAATGGGTTTACCTCACCCATCAATATCAATTATGGTTCCCACATTTAGCATCTATTATATGAGAGAGGCATGAAGAGAGGAGGATTAGGGACACTAATGGTAAGGCTAATGCTTAGGTAATGTTATGAGATACCATAGATAGGTTGAGCATGACAAGTAGTTCAATGAGAGGAGATGGGTGTTGAGGCAGGAGAACCAGAGGTACCACCACTAGATTTGAAACAAGAGAAGTAGCAAGAATCACAAATATGGTGTCAATGTAGGTAGTAGGAGAAGGAGAGATTAGAGACATTAGATGTCTAAGATGACCTAGTAGGTGTGTCACAATAGAGTTAGACTATAAAAAGACCACTCAGGTCTAGCCAGAGATGGTTATGAGTGGCATGTCTAGGATTTTCTAGGAGGTGACTGAAAAAGGAGGTTCTCAAAGGCTACATAGATGTGGGGACCATGCTTAAAAGTCATGTAGATGGAAAGAAAGTAGTGGTTGACACAAAAAAATAACAAAATGTGATTAAATTGTTCTTAAGTTTACTCGAAGCAGACTAGAGATAGATTTTAAGATATGTCGATGATCTAATATCTATCTAGGTTAATTTTTTAGGTATGGCAGAGGATGAGGAGGTTAGATGGTGGTCCCTAGTGAGGGTAACACTCCATGATGTCATATATGATTCACTAACGTCATACGACCCTGATATACTGGAGGGTATTAGTTTAATATCTACCCCAATTCAGGCAAACTAGTTTAGATTAGTTGGAGAAGTTGTGAGGTAGTTATGAGTGCACATAGAGGGGATGCATCCTCTAGCAAATATGGGTTTAGGAGATACATGGTCATGGAATTCTCTGCTTAAGGAGAGAGATAAAAATTTATCTATGGTGACATAGATGACATAGGCACAGGCCTAAGAGAGAGACACATATAGTGATCCTAACCTAGTTGGCATAGGTATAAGATCAAGTAATTCATCTATAGGGGTAGGTGTAAAGATTGAGATCTCAGACAACCTCTTTATAGTGTTTTTTTAGAGTGGTCAAATTGAGGCATCTACATGTAGCATGGCTGGGCCATGAGATAGGTAGGATGGGGCCCAACCATAGAGCTAGAGCATTGTATATGGTTATATTATTGTAGAAGAACTCATGATATATATAGATGTTATATTTTGGTATTTAGATATTTGATTATATGTATAGTCATTATGGTTTTTGTTGTTGATTCTTGGATATATTTATTTTTAGCACATGGATTTAGCTATTAGTTATATATGCTATGGGAAATATATGAGTTGTGGCTTCTTTTATAGCATTATGTAGGACACATGCATAGTTAAAAATAAAATGGCAAAAAAAGGACTTGGTATAATATATTCAATCAAAAAAAATTAGTACACACTATTTCAAGTTGGGAAATTTGTAATGACAAGAAAATTACTAATTATAAAGATCCAAAGTGTGGTAAACAAGATTGTAAAAAGTTTGTTTTGAAACCAAGAGAAAAATGGGCACCAAATTAAAACAAGTAAAATCACACTAAATCGTGTTGGGAAGTATGAAAGTAATGTAATAAATTGGAAAGAATGTGAAATAACAAATGGTATAAAAACAAAATCAATTAAGTCAATCAATCATACTAAATCATATAGGGAAGTATAAGAGAAATACAAAATTGGCAAAAGAATGTTCTTAAATTTATCACACTAATTCAATCTAGGAAGTACGAATAATTAAAGAAATGGTTGGATTCTTACATGTAATAGGAAAATAAGAAGATAAAAGAGGTGAAATAAAAAATAAAGTACACATAAAACATACTAAATCAAGTTGGGAAGCATGTCAATAGCATGTAACTTCATAATCAATCATAATTTATCTCATTTTTGACACATAATTTTGATTATGACTTGGATTATTGGAGTTTTTTTTAGGAAGGCCAGGTCCCATCTAGGGTCTTACACTGTAACTCATAAAGGGAACTCTAATGAGGTGAAATTTTAATGTGAAAATCTAGTATGAAAGGATGTTGGTAATAGGAAGATGAAATTATGGTAATTAATGAGGAAGGCTAGGTTCTTTCCATGGTCTTACAATATAACACACAAATGGAATCCCAAGGGGATTGATCAGTGAAAAAAACAATATTTCTCATGAATAAATATGAGGAATATAAGGATTTAGAAAGGTAATGTAAAAATCATAACTTAGGTATCTTATGAGAAGACCTTAGGACACAAGAGGAACACTAAAGACATGACAAGATACTAAGTGACTAGTTACCATCAATGTAAAAAAGAAATATATTCTCTATAGACAAAAATCTTTGTAGATAAATAAGAGTTATACTAAGATAAACTCATGAAGGTAGACAAGCACAAAAAAAATAAAATGGACCTACCTTCTTGTGATGTGTTCCCCATTCCTTAGGACCCCTTACAGAGTATCAAGATACTATAAAGATTGTGTGCTTTCATGAGAAAGTAGGTATCACTAAAAAAAATTATTCTCCTTTTCTAATCTACTGGACTATCATACCCCAATGGACCTTAGATCTACTGTGAGGCCAACTACAGAGTTTGATCTTTGACTAGAAAAAGGAGATGTGTTTTGAATCACATCTTGTAGTATGATTTTAATTTTAGGAATTTTGAATCTTTTTTCCTTTTGTATCATTGCCTTTTGTTAAATTATTTGGATTTTGAATTTTTTTAAATTATTTTTTAAGATTCCTCCTCCATATAGACTTGAAATTACCAAACATGATATATATAGTGAGACACATGAATGAGTTGTATGCTTAGGCTAAAGGAAGCTATGTAACCAAAGACAAGACTATAAGACACTTAGGGTAATAAATAAATCACCATGTTATCTCAATAATCAACCATATATATGCTTATTTTTCAAAAAGGGAAGAAAGGTAAAAATAAGATCCAAAGTGGACTAGTGAAAGGAGAATATACTAAGATTAATTATTTGTTAACTGATCCCATGATAAAGAGTGAATGAATAAAGGGAACTAGGTTTGTATAATCAAATCATAATGACAATTATCCATCAAAAATATAGATCGTAAAGTAAACAAGGAAGAGAAATAAAGATAGTTTTTAAGAAATAAACTCAAGAAGGAAAATAAAGTAAAGATAAATAAGAGATCCATACGAAAACATAAATGGCAATATAAGAAATATATAAAGTGAAAAAACTTAAAGTCGCCATGTAGATAAATAAGAATTTGACACAATGTCAAATGATATAACAAATAGATAAATATAGGATTGAATTAAACATCCAATCCAAAGAAAAATGTAAAATCATCATGCATGCGATCATAAATATTGATAAATCTACCCACACACATTATCTAAAACATCTAATAAATCTCTATGAAGTTGGATGTGAACTATTGTTAATGTCTCATCAATATTTATTGAAAATGGAAAAATTGTTCTCATCTAATCTCCTAAATAGAAAAGGTAGGTATGTTGGATCGATCGTGCTGAGGAGGGATATTAGGCAAGTGATGCTCAAAAGAATACATGGTAGTGGAATCTATGGGAGATAGATGAATCATTGGTGGGGATGGATCCATAGGTGAGGGACACATAGGTGGAGAAGGATCCATATGTTAGGTAAGGTCCATGGATAAAGGAGTCATGGGTGGAGGAATAAAAGGTTATAAAGAGACCACATGAGGGGATAGAACCATTGCAAGTTGAACCATGGGAGAAGAAGGGGGGACCCTCTAATGGAAATGACGTATAGGAAGAGTGGTAGAAGTTTTAAGAATTTATATAAGGTGATACTTAAGGTGTTTTTGAAGGATGCGGCAATAATCGATGTGATGGGTGACATATTGGTACCAAATACAATGCACCTCTCTATACTTAGGAATATATTCAGGTAGTACCTTTGGGGGAGGTATGGCTTTATTTGAGGATTGAGAGGAAAAGGATGAAAAGTATCAATAAATTATCATAGTTTGATATAATGCATGGATGAATGATTATTTGTGTTGTGGAAGCAACATATATGCTTGTGATAAGTCTTGGTAGAAGTACTCATAGGAGGAGGTATAACAGGAATAGAAGGGGCTTGAGAAAGCTCATTAGCCCATTTTATGGGAAACAGATCCATCTAATGTAAAAGAATAAAAACATCACTCATAAAAGGTGATGTTGGGGACATAATAGTACTAAGCTCAATGGAAGTAAAAATGGGATCAAAATTATGGATAGACTTAGTAATAATAGGATAAAAAAATGGGCTCAACTATAGTGGGAGAAAGAATGGGCTCAACTGTAGTAGGAATAGGAATGGGATCTGATGTGGGTTCTATTAAGGGAGGGGAGAGGTCTATATAAGGCCAAAAAAGGATCACATGTATCTCATGGATAAACAAACTATAGGGATCAGGGTACCTAACAAAGTGGTAAGGCCTAGTCATAGCACAACCTATGATCATACTACTACGAGTTTCCTCAAAAATTGGAGGTGTCAGTACCATATCTACCCTAAGATAAAGAGTAAAATACTAAAATTGGGGACTATAAATAATATAATATGGGAAGAGACATGAAAATACTAAATTAAATAAGAATGATAATGGATAATCTCAACATCACTATCCTGAATAAGACCATCTAAAAAGGGATCATCTAAATAATAACCATCATTGTAGTCAAGGGTGTGAATATTAGTGACACAAGTAGGGATGACCTTATCATCAATGATGTGTAGTGAATATAATGCCATGTCTTAGCCAAGATAATGGGAATATCATCACAAAGAGGATTATGAGAATGAGGCTATAGTGAAGCAGAAAGCTAAGAAATGAGATGAGGTAAGAGATCAAAAGTTTTAATATTTAAGTTTATCTCATCAAGTTCATCATCAAAATATAAGATGTTAGGAAAAATATTCCCAATGAGCTTGGGATGACCATTGTATCCTTGACTAGAATTGATAGGAAAGTTGAATTATTGAGACTCATGAAATGGAACATTGGGAAAAGGTTCAAGAGTAATAATATTGAAGATACCATGGTTTTTGAATTGTTAAAAATTCCAAGGGTTAGTGACACCCTAAATCCTATAGATGGTTCCATTGTGATGGAATTTAATGCATTCATAGGTAGAATAAGCAACTTCTCTCATACAATATATCTATGGCCTACCAAGTAATATGTTATAATAAAGGTAAAAGTTAAATATAATCACCTTCACATGAATGGTGGTAGATGGTATGGTAATGGGAAGCCACACATAACATAAATGAGGAATTAGTCTTTTATTATATCTTTTACATGTGTTTCATGTGGATTTGAGATTGCATTCAAAATATCTAAGAGTTTTGATCAAATCAATAGAGGTAACATAGGTGTTAGAAACCTCATCAATCAAAGCATGTTTGACTTGTATATCACCTATTTGGACACTAATTAATAAATGAGGATCATCCACATGAATTAAAATCTCATCGGGAATCATAGAAGTGATAATAAATTATAAGGAAAGAGAAGTGTACATCATTTTGTCAATATGGATGGACAAGAGTCACATTATTGCAATAAGATATCTTTAGATCTGGATAATGTTGATTCACATCCTGCTAGGGGAGGATGGGTAATGTTCATTTCAAACAAGAGTTATATAGGATGATTTATTTGACATGGAGAGGTCCTCACAAGCTAAAAAAATGGAATTTAGGATGGAATATTAGTGAGTTCCATACTTGGATCCCACTTATCATAACCCACAATAAGGATGTTAGAAATAGGTTCATAATGTTGAATGATGTCCTTAGAAGGAGGATCAAAACTGCATTGGAATGTGTGTTGATAAGGAGGAATTTTATAATGAAGTTATAAATTATGTTATGAAGATGAAGAAGTTAGTTCATGTGTAGGTTGAGAGTTGGTAATGGAAGTGTTGATATAATCCTGATTACTATTAGTAGGTAAAGAACATGGAGGGATGGTAGAAATAGAATGGGAAGTGTTATGCAAATGAAGAGTGGGAATTGGTTCATCAAAGGTTATAATCTCATCTTTCCCCAACTCATTTAAAGGAGTTGGAGAATAATCTTGGATTACATGAAATGTTTGGGATAATGGAGGGGTGTAGATAGGTTGAGGATCAATGAAAGAAACCACCCTTCACATATTAGTCATATTAACCACATTATCTTCAGGGGTTGGGTCAAAAAGAGTTTTTACATTATTGGTGGACTGGGTGGACTTGTCATGGTTATCCTGATTAGGTTGGTGATTAGGAAGAGGGTCTTCATAGATAGCCAAATCAGCATTATCTTGATTCAAGGATGTATATTTAATATGTGTTTCATGAGACTTAAAATCAATGTCATAGGCTTGTTGATGTTTACGAATGATATAATCATGATCAAAATTAGGACCAAGAAGAAAATCCATAGGTAAATTATGAAGCTGCCTATATGTATCATGAGAATGACCCCAACTAGAGTGAAAACAACAAAACTTGTTAGGATCATACCAAGATTTCAAAGGATAAGTGGCATCTAGTTATTGTGGTAGAGGCTTAGGTAGAAGTTTAAGTAATTCATTTGAGGATATTTTTTTTTGAATGTTGATGGTATTAGGTGAATATAAATGAGGATTATTATATTGTTAAGAAGAGGGAGATGGTTCTGAAGATTGGTTAGAAAAGACAACTTGAATATTATGAATGGAATCATAAAATTCTATGACACCATCATTGATAGCATTACAATTCTTGTTCTTAAGAAAGATATAAGGACCCTAGAAGGTTAGGGTGGCTCAAATTGATGCATAAAGAAATCATGATGTTTATCTTAGTCAATGACCTCCTCTAAGGTATGTGGAGAGAGAGTGCAGACCCAATATTATAACTTGGGAAAAAGAGCATTGGTAAAGAGATGGAAAAGGTTATCATTTGCCATGTTATGTTCATATTTATTGGACAAATTTTTCCACCTTTAAACAAAAGCTTGGGTAGTTTTGTTTTCAAGTTGTTTATAATATATGAAGTGGGAAAAAGTGTTTTTGGGAAGCTCACTAGTTTGAAATTATTGAATTAAAGTATTCACTAAATATTTAAAACTCGTAATAGAATTAGTTTTAAGTTGTTTGTACAAATCTAAGACATCACCAATTAGGGTTTTGGCTAATAGCTTAGTAGCAGTAAAGATATTCAATTTGACCCGATCCTTATAAATATTTCAAAATGTTTTAAGATGAAGAGTAGAATCAATTGACCCATTGCAATAAATGGTAGGGGTGATACCTCCTATATCAATATTAAAAATGTGATTAGTAAGATGTTGATTTTGAATATGATTAATGGTTATATTCACCAAAGGATGTTGAGGAATGAGATTTCCATGGGAATCTCTAAGATGAGGGGGGGGGGAGAATTTTTGATTATGCATGCCGAAAGATGTTGGTTGATGATGAGTTTAAAGATGGAGAAGGTTATTATTCATTCTCTTCATTTAGTTTGTATTATGATCTTGAAAGTTATTCATTTAATTAAGTGTTTATAACAAAATTTGATGGGTTTGATTGGTATTGTTAGCATTATTTGAAGAATTAATGTTGGTATTAGTGGATTAGGTACCACTATTGTTATTGATAGGAGTTTGAGAGGAAATATGATAATGTGATACATTAGTGGTAAACTTTCATTGTGGGGAAAAATATGGACTAGTGAAAGGATGAAAAGAGGAAGCACTAGAAACATGATTACATTGGGTACAAAAAAATACACTAGTATAAGGATTGAGGATAGTCGATATTATGAGACGCCCACTAGATGTAGAACCTATCATATTAGTGGAGATATTAGGCATGTAGGTAAAATAAGTTAAATAAGAAGAGGTCATCATATGAGAAGGTATCATAATTGAGGGAAGAGGTTAAGAATAAAAAAAAAGTAGTACCCCCAAATCCATTTGAGAATGTGTGAGTAGGTGAATGAGGCTCTTCGGATTGACCACTAATCATGAGATGGTAAATGGTAGAGGGATATTTTCATTGATGTTGATGAATTCAAAAATATAGAAAAGTATTTTAGGGGTATACTCTAATTTGGGTTGATCTTTTAGGGAGAAGAGTGTACTACACTGGAAAGAGGAATGAGGAGGGGCCCCATGGTTTATTATTTGAGTGGCTATGTAAACATTACTCTCATCCAAGAGAGGAACCCTAATCTGTGTATAGGATACCCTATGAGGGTTGGTAATAATCATCATGATTATTGAATTCAACATACTGTTATCTTCAAGTAAAAATTCATGATGAAGGAGAAATACTAAACCAGACAAAAAAAGATGAGAAAGTAAGGAAATAAGAAGTGATAGGAACCATAAAGAGTCTATTATTTTGATCTAACATAGGAAACATGGCCTAAAAACTATATAGGGCAACTAGATTGACTTAACATAATAGATAGAGGTAGAAAAAGTGTATAGGTTTGATTGGGTAGACCTAACATAACAAACATTGAAAAATAGATAGTCTATAATAGATTGTGTCAACTAAAATGACTATGTACTAAAACAAGATTTTTTTTGTAATTAATTAAGAAATAAATAAATGAAAGGAAACACACAATCAATTGGATCAATGAGGTCGATCCAATTGAGGCACACAACACAAAACCTGGCACCAACATTAGATAATGCATGTTTTTGTTATACAACATATAATTAAGTAAAGGACAAGTAGTCAACATGGAAAGTAAAAGATAACTTAAGTGGTAAACCTAAAAGTTGTTATATTATTAGAGTATTGTTTTAAATTTGATAAGAATTTATTTGTAATCAAGGAACTAGAAATTAATCTAAGGGTGGTTTCAGGATGTTTGATCTGAAAAGGATCTATATTAACAATGGTACTAGCTTGGTATTAGGTCCTACTCCTCATTTCACACACTATACTGATAAGGGTGTCAGATGTTTATCCAAAATATACCATTAACCACATGTTTATGATGGCAAAGCAAATTGTCATTTAGAAAAGCTTATCTTATTCATTGAAAAATGATTACATATATAAAACAATATTTTCCTAAAAAATAGGAGACAATATCACTCCCACTATCCACTCACTCAAACTCCTAACAACACTCCCAAATTCTTATCTGAAAAACAAATCATACAACCCCTCATATTATTTATTTTATTTTTAGTAATACTTAACATTCCCTCCCCTAATGCTGAAAATACTAAAGGACATAATTTTCTTCACTTTCATTATCTGAGGGAGAATTGATTGCAATTTAGAAGAGTATTCCGTGGTTTTTTATAGTAGTAACATGTGTATTTAGATTTGTACACATGTTTAAAAAGCTTGAAAGAAGTGCTTGGCCTATTTTTTGTAGCAAGTGCTTATTCATTTGGAACATTATTCTTCATTTTGTTTCCTTCATCAAACAATGTTGATATGATGTTTTCTAAGCTTCGATTCAACTTACATAGAGTGAACACCATATTTGACATGCTATTGGGCATATTATTTAAGAGTATGGCTTTTGCATCTATTTCTTTTACCTCTACATTTATTCCAACCAAATGATTGATGAAAGAGTGAAATTTATTGATGTGAGACACCATGTCTCCACCTTCATTCATTTTGAGACCATACAATTTTTGTTTGATAATGATATCACCACTATCAACCCGAGAATCAAATAGTGTGTTTAATGTTTCCCAAATATCCTTAGAAGACTTTATAAAATATACATGATGCAAATATGGTTTTAAAAATCCAAGACCGATAATGGCTAAGGATTTTTTGTCTTTGATTTCCCATTTTTGGTGCTCATCTACATCTCTTGGTACATGTACTATGCCAATAACAATGTCCTAGAGATCTCTCTTAATTAGCAATAGTTGAGTTTTATTTGCCAATAATGAAAATCATGCCCATCAAAATTTTTAATTTGAATTATTTTTTCCATGTTACCTTCCCCTACTATTGACTCTTTGACTCGAAAGATGTCGGCTTCAACCAATATTACATTCATACAAAAAACAAAAACACTTTTGACAAGATAATGAATTAAATGACAACTCAACCTAAAACACAAACCTAAAAGACCAAATTTCAAAATATAAAAACTGAAAAAAAAATTATACAGACTTTTACTTATCTCTGAGTCTTCAAATTTATAAATGACATTTACACTAAAAAAAACTTAACTTATTACTACAATCGACTTTACTAATAATTCTAGAGACAATAATTTCCTAAATAATCCTTAATACCAAATTACAAATAATAAAAAATAATAACTAAAATATAATATATTAAATACCTAATATCTGGTCTCCATGCAAGGAGCGACGAAGTCGTTGATGTCACGAAATAGCTGGACGGAGATAGATTTTGTTGTGGGATGAGAAACATCGATGAAAGTCATTGTAGAATATAGATTTTGTTATGGGACGGCAAAGGATCGATATAGGTGGAACAATAGAAGATCAGTAGTTTTAATGTAAAGTCATTGTAGAAGGTCTACGGTGCTCACAAGGATTAGAGGTGCAAATCCACGATCAAGATTCGATGAGCACATTAGCTGATACTAGATCTGTTGATAGATGTAGGTCTGTCTAAAGTATAACAATGCTAGGCAAAGATAAATCTAAAGCAAGCAAGGACCCTGTTGTCGATGCCAAAATGAATAGTAGGCTCATCGAGCGATCCAATCCGTAGGACATGTTTGATGTTATAAAGAGACCATTTGAAAAATTGATTTGCAAGAGATCAAATGCGGCAAGCTTAGTGAATGGAGTCATATGTGCTACAGTATGATACAGGACGAATGGAAGAGGATGGTGCCACAGAGTTAAGGGTTTGTGAGAGAGCTGTCACCAAACTGGAGGACGACAATGGCAATGAATATTGGATTGAGACATAGATGATAAAAAATATAAAATGGTAGCAGAAAACACAACTGGTCTACACCATTTTTTCTGTAGCCATTAAAAAATATAATGCCCTTTCTAAACAAGACATCCTTACATTGTCTGCACTACGATGTCTAATGAGGAGCAAGGCCAAGAAAAATAGAGGTCCAAGGATGGACCAGCTCTGATACCAGTGATGTCAAAACAAATTATCGATCAGAAAAGCTTATCTTACTCATTAAAATATGATTACATATATAAGACAATATTTTCCTAGAAAATAGGAGATAATATCAATCCCACTATTCACTCACTCAAACTCCTAACAACACTCCCAAATTCCTATCTGAAAAATAAAGCATACAACCCCTCATATTATTTAATTTATTTTCAGCAATACTTAATAGTTTATACTTGGCCTAAAAACCAAGTTGGCTTCCCCCTTGATGATTAAATCTAAGTACGTAGGCTTTGCATAGACAGCTCTTAAAATGCATTTTAAGATTTTATGATTTGGTTGTGTGTGCATTAAAGAGAAAATACTGAAACTAAATGGTATATTAAAAACCACTTACTTAGACTATGTTATCTATTTTAAGCATGCAAGTAACAAGAAATGAAAGTGTGAACTAATTACTAGAATATAAAGGCTAAATAGAATTTTGAATCAATGTACAATGTCTATTTAGTTGATAGTGTATGAAGACAATACAAAATAGGGTCGAAAGGGTCACCCCTATATTACGAAAGAAAAATTTCTAAAAGTGAACTACAATGATAGAGTTGGCCTAGCTTTCCAAACTATACATAGAGTATAGAACTACATAGATAAGGTCTACCTAGTTGATTTTACAGGGGTAGTTTTAAAGAATGCAAACTATGAAAAACATGATTGTAAGGAAAAAGAGATAAAGGTAGAAAATAACCCTAATGGTTTGGAGGATGCAGAGAAGTGAGATTGATATTTAATAACCTTGATAAAGTCTTACAAATCATAATAACTATGTCAATTAGGTTGACCTAGCTTTGTAAAAGCCTATTGTTAAGTGGCTTAAATGTACAGGGTCAACTCAGTCGATCCAATAGTCTGAATTTAATGATTGAAAGTGTACAGGGTTGAATGGTTCGACTTAGTAGTCTAAATTTATATTTTGGAAAACCTACATAAATAAAACAGTCATTTTGATGTGACTGTGTGTCAAACCTATGCACAAAAGTTAGTACTGTGTCCATAAAAATGACCCAACATCATAAATATATGATAATAAAAATGATAAAATGATAAAATAAGTGAAACAAATCCTGCAAAGGTTAGATTTACGTCAATTTCACTAGAATGTATGCAATCATAAATGCATCATGCCTATAAATCAATCCTGACTTAAAGAGGATAGGTCATACCATACACTTCTAATTGGGTATACAATTGTTAAGAGGGACCATGACCAATATGGGGATATGCTAACCCTGATTAGGGGATCTCTTATCATAATACACCATGCTAAAGTGGATTCCAAATCCTCTAGTCTAACATAATCATGTAGTAACCTTAAGGGGTTTTGAGTTTTGATATTTCATCTATACTAATAACAAGTAAAATGAATCTAATTTAGTACTCACTAAAGCTTGTGGCACAATGTGGAGGTTAAAAACAATAAAACTAAACATGTATAGAAGATATATACTCACGTCAATGTATATAAAATCCTAAAGCATGGAATGTAAAGATAAATTTTTATCTATCTACTCTTACAAAGGAGAAATAAAGTTATGAATACATAACTTTGAAGATGAACCTGTCATGCCTCAATCTCTGCCTTGGCCAAGATTATTTGCTAGAGGTTGTTGTGGTATCTAAGGCTGACAAAGATAAATCATATTTAGGCTACACAACTTATCAATGCATCTACAATACTTGTCCATAAGACAAGATCCATATCTCTAAAGAAAATATGGAACCCTAAGCTTTACTTCGAAAGCATAATGGTCAATAAGAAAATGTTCATTTATTCTTGCTTATTTTACTTCTCCTTGATAAATGATGGAAATGATATTATATATATAGGCATATTTGACCCTTGACCCTTATGAAAATCTTGGTTTATAGGGTTGACCCAGCTGACCTAACACAATTTTGAATTATTATTCAGTAGGTCCTGAGCTAGGTCAGCCAAAGGCTAACCTAATTCTTAAGTAAAAGTATCCTGAAACTATACAGGGTCAACCTTGTGGGCATAACATAGCCGAATCAAAAAAAGGGATTAATTTGAGGAAAATGAGGATAAAATATAGCAAATCCCTGGAAAGGGTTTAATAGAGAAGAACAAGCTTAAGGATAATGGGTTTTAGGAAACAAGTGTGTATATAAAAAGTGAAAAAAGGGACAACAATCTTGTGAATTACTAATGGTCTACCCATCCCTTTCTCGGTGCACCCCTTAAGCCATGAACTCAAAGAGATTGAGACTCGATGGGTTCTTACAAGATACAAAGTGTCAGTAATTGATAAAAAATTGAAACTATTATGTGTATACACTATGTTGGTAAAAGATGAGTTGATGACTCGAATAAAGTTTTCCAATGATTGCTTGTAATTTGGATCATTCAATTTTATTAGTTACTCTTGAATCTTGGAGGACTTTTTACCAAACATGCTTATGAATAGTGGTTATTTTAAAAGGATATAGGATGGATATTTTGGCATGATTTTATTCAATATATTTTATAATGTTTTATTTTCCATCAAGTGTAGGAAGATAAGGCCTTTATATAGTGATTTTGGTAGGTCTCATTTCGATATCTTAATCTATGAATTAAAATTTAATGGTTATGATAGGATCATCTATATGTGTAGTGTCACAAAAAATTACCTTGTTGGAATAAAAAGAATTTTTATAATTGACATTAATGATTTGAGCAATTTTACATTGACTCTATTTTGGATGATCTTGATCATGTTTTGGAATTTGGTCTTTGTATATCACCAACTAATGTTTTTATCATGTTGATTCACCTCATTGATTGGTTTAATGTCCTTTAATTTTTTAAAACTCACAGCTTTCATCCTCTTTATACCATGTCAGTTTTGCTTTGCTTTCATCAAAGAAATTTATTTGTGAAAAATAGTCAATCTTTTAGATAATAATTCATAAAAGACAACTTTCAATGATTCCCCTAGATGAGTATAGTCACTTATTTTAATCTCATGTTCAGGGTTACCCCTAGTAATGGTAATTTTAGATGTACATTGGACATCTTGAGTGTGTTTTTAGAAGAACCTTTTTCAATTACAACATTTTTGTTTTCGTTAAATAATTTCTATTTTTATAAGTCTATTTTATTATGATGATCCTTATGGAAGCATTTCTCTAATACTCTATTGACAAGGTCCTCAATTTGAACTCTTTTTTTCAATCATTTCTTTAAAAGTAGTAAAAAAGTGAAATTTTAGATTAAAGACCATTTCTTGACTAATGTTATAAATCAAGATACTAACCAAATGTTTTTCTAGGATTTACCAAGGGAATATGCTAGTTAACATTGTCCATATTTTTAATAATGAATAGAATATTTGTCTATGACTTTGCTTTAATTTACATTACTCCATTTTGTTTTGTTCATGTTCATTATTGTAGGATAAGTGTTTGACAAATATTTTTTATATATTTGCAAATATTTTGATGGATCCCTTAGGAAAATATAAAATGCATTTGTAAGCTTGGCCCCTAGACACTAAGGGGTTAAGATTTCAAATTAATTATCATATTATGAAATATCTTAGTAAGACATGGAGAATACTTTTACATATTCCCTTAGATGACCATTCCATTGTATTTTTCAAATTTAGGTGGTTCAAAGTAAGGGAGAAAGGGTAATCTTAGCCTTTCTCTTTCAAAGGGATATGTGAATGTCACCTCCATTTTTTTTATTATAGGTTACTTTTTGTACTAGTTAGATCAAATCATTTATATCTTATCATTCTTGGGAAAATGACTTACGCTTGAGTGGCAATGATGGGGTTGGGATAAATTTTGGGTTTTATATCTCAATATCCTTATTGGTATTATATTGTTGATTGTTGGATTCTTTATTATGCTATGAATATTTTTATGTTAATGTAATTATATGGGAGGTGAATTCATCCAAATGTTGACTTAATTTTTGAAGTTGGTCAAACTTAATTTGAATTTGGTCTTGGATAGTTTATATTTTTAGATCTACTTTTTAATTTGTAGTGTTGACACGACAAACATTTGGATTGGACTTTTGACTAGTGTATTTAGATTTTATTTGCTTCAGTCAGTAATATCATTAGAAGTAGCATGGTCTTGGTTTGTATGGATTTTATCATTTCAGATTATAATGTTATATATGTTTTTAGGATTAAAATCCATTATACTTTTGGTTCCTATTTCTTTAGTTTGATAATGATGCCATCTTTGTTTTAAAATATGATTTGATCTACCTAGGATCTATCTTATTTTGTTTTTAATAAAGTCACTGGTATAATCATTGTATTCAATTTACTTGTCAAATATATCATTAACATTATCATTATCATCATCATGAGTCTAGACTTCATTGAAAGGTCCACTAATCATAAATGTCTTTGTATTAAAATGTCATTGGTATTTTCATTTTGTCTATATTGGTGTCTTGTTTTAGAATCTATTTGATTTATTTTTTAATTTCCTTTTAGATTAGTTTTATACAATGAGGAAAATAATAACACACATAAAATTAAAACCTAATCTAATTAAGTATGTCAACTAATTCATAATGGCTTATAAATACACCTAGAGGGAAAGATTATGTAATCTTTGGTAATGTTATTTTACCACCAGCACCACTACACAATTATAGATTGATGGCTCTTAAAATAGGTTTATATAGCATTTTGAGGGTATTCCTCGATATACCTTCTTATATGTGAGGTATAAACACATGATATAAGGGTTTCCTCTAAGGCTTGGGTATTGGTGGTTAACCACCTTATTTCATGAAAACCTGGTAAAACTAAATTTCTACTTAGTTAAGAATTAAAAATCCTGACATGAATATTTATAACTCGTTAGTACTTAGAACTTCACTAGTTATTGGTGATGAAATCCAATTTTGTAGACCCTAACAAAGAAAAATAATTAAAATTATTTATAACTTCTAAGATCACCTTACGTCACGAGCAAAGAGCTTACATAACTTGACCTAGGGATACACAAGTGATCTAAACCATTTATGATTATCAAGATCAATCTATGCCATAAGATAAGAATATACAAGGGTAAGAGAAACTGTAAACAAGCAAGAAAAATAAAAAATAAATGATTAATTTATTAATATTTATTTGTTTTGAAAGTCTTCTTTCAATGTAGTGAAATACAAAAGTGTTATTATTTTTAGATGTTTAAGGCTTCTTCATTCAATATTCACAACACAAAAGCAATAGTATGATGAAAAATAACAAATATAAATATTATATCTTAGAAAATCAGAGATTTGAAATAAGTAAACTTTGAAAATTTAACTCAAAAATAAAATAAAAAGATAAACAAATGCAAAAAATCGACTCCTAGAAATAGAAGCACCACTAGTGAAAAAATGAGACTATCAAACACATAAAAGCCACATAGTGAGTATAACTGTTGTAAGATATGGTATCATTACCAATAACTATATCAAAAACAAGGGGAAAATTCCACTATCAAGTGAAAAAGAAATATTTTTAAGTGTATAAATATTAATACATAAAACATAAATGCTGTTAAACAAAAGAAATAAATATTTGATGTGAAAAATGAAACAAATGTGATGAACAAAGGGTCACATTGTTGAAATACCTTATCTAAATATGGATCAAATACTTCCTAATATAAATAATAATCAATAAACCTCTGAAAAACCTATAAATATAAAAATATGAAATAGGTCCCTCTAGGTACACCATAAATGTATACATGCAATTTAATGCTTGAAAGAAACAACAAAAAACTAGTTCCTACTTCTAAATAAAGCACAGCCTCAAAATGAGAAATGAAAGAGATAAATAATACTTTCACTTACCAAGTGAATATATCCCTTGTTATGTAGAGATTATCATGATTTTATCGATTGTAGTTTCTCAAAGACTGTGCAAGATTCTATTAGTATGTATGTATGATAAATGATTTATGGATTATAAATGTGATAGAAAATTTCAAATGTTTTTCTATATTTTTCCTAGATGAGATAATGCATGATGAAAGTTCAATTTATACATTTTTAAATAAGAGGATGAATGTTGAGACTAAATTTATTAGACTTGGAAACTTTAATTTTGGATGACATTTTATCAATTAGTTAAATATTTTGATTTATATTTGATGAGGGAGTTAATTGATTAAAATGAGATTGAATTGGATGAGTGGATTGGGATTTTTTATTTAATCCAAGTTCCCTATCCAAAAATTCTCATGAGATTAGGAATTTTTAAATAAAATAGTGGGGAACACTAATGGACTTTGGTCCTCTATTTTAGGATAGATTTGAAATTAGCATAGGGCACGACTATGGATATATGGATCCACTATGGATCCTATGTGGAATAATCTCAAAGATATATAACAATCACCACCGGTGGTTCAATTTTGGTAACTAATAACTAATGAGAGAATTACTTAGTTTTATTATTGTTATTTAGGCATTTTGATCCAAAATTATTAAGTAAAAGGGAAAGGGTTGTTCACTTTCCAAAACAAAGAAAAAAGGAGGGAAGTGTAAGGCAATAAAGAAAGCTTTCATAACCATGTGAAATTAATGCTTTAGAAATTAAGTTGAGTACATCCATCATAGTTATACCACTATGTGATGAGTGTCACCAAAGGATTTAACTTTTATGCCGCATAATGATTAGAGTCCAAGAAAGCATCTTAAGAATGCTTAACCTAGGAATCCTTGCTAAATAACAATACTAGAGGTCTATAATAAATCACGACTAAACTTCAAAAAGAATTTGGAGGTGATCATTATAGTTACTAGTATTTTTAATAAAACAAAAAAAATCACAAGAATATTATGCCAAGAAGGCACATCATTAACATTACATTCATAAAGTAACAAATTATCAAAATAATTATCTAGGAACTAATATTCACTTAAAATAAAATGAAAGATGCTCTCAAAAACAATATATGTCTCACTTAAAAGATGTCAAATAAAATTCATTAATAGAACTATGTATATTATAAAAATCAATCTTATCCCACTCTTTAAAATTCAAAATGGGATGATAAAAACGTAGAAGAAATCCTAGCTTGATTATGGCAACAATTTTGAGCTTAAAATTACCGACCTTAAAATTATAACATAGTTTCACCTTTTATAGACAAGGATGGGATTCACCCCTAAGTAGTGTGAGATTCCCACCTTGGGCCATGATAGACACTCCTGGTGGTTATAACTATATAATTTAAAAATATATAAAATCCTCTCAATTCTAACCTAGAAAGAGCTATGGGTATCACTAAACTAATATGTGGAAGGGTATTAAAGAGTCAGCTCCTAACTATTTGGACTTCACCTCTATGGGTTCCAACTTGGATACCATGAAATCAAAATATCAATCAATCTTACTGAGGTTCAATGAGGGCTTTGTAAATATTTTCTTCTCCTAGGATGCTAATAATTGGTAAACCAATAGGGGATCCTCCATCTACATCTAGACCTCTGAAACCTAGCTAATACTCAATGTAGATTATATTGAAAGCTCAAGAAATGCTTGAGGTACCTCCTGGTCAACCTTGGATAAATTTTCCTCCATGACCTTACCAAAGTGTCCTAGGTAGACCATAAATTCACCCCTATCTAACAGAGTTACATTTGGATAGAACAACACTAAGATATTGACTTCTTTTAAATAGGAAAATATATTATTTTTTCCATCTTCCATGGGTCCCATCATTTTTTAAGATAAGACAAGACACTCCTCCATTTTAGTTTTCATAGTCTTAGTGTAGGTCTGATAGAAGCCCAAATATAAAATGGACATAAATTTGAGTTCTATAAGCATGCCTTTATTAATAAAAATAGTTAACATACTGCACTTCCCATAAACTATAGTGACCCTCTCTAGATAGTCATGGGTTCATTAGATGAGTACTCGAGTATCCTCTATAGTCCCTACCACTTTCCCTAGAGTGTAAGAAATTTCTAAGAAGCCATTTTAACATGCCCAATTACTCTGAGAGGGAAATAACTCTTTACCTATGATTTTAAAGTTATGACCTAGTTGTGCATGTCCTTAAGAAGCTTCTCTAACATATCATGCATCACCAGGAGAAATAAGAGATGATCTTCTATCATTTTCTCTTCTCCTTCAGGAGTCCTCACCTTGTGAGAGAGATTAAATGATGTCTAGTCTGACATACCATAGGGTTTCCCTCTTGCATGAAATTTTGGGTGAGAATCATATATATCCTTTTCATCGTATGGTTAAAATCCAATTTTACCTTTGGATTGCATTGAATTGTCATTTTTGACACCTGTGTGACCAAGACCATCCCTCAAGTTGTGGGAGGAGTTGGTGGGGTGGAAGATATGGTAGTGGTAGGAGGAGGATAAGGTGAAGGAACAATGGAAGAAGTGGAAGGACTAAAGGATGAAAGTAATGGAGGAGGAGGAGGAGTCATGGGGGTGAAAGGGGACAAAATAAAAGGTGGGTCCCATGGTAAAATCTACACCCACTTGTTAAGAACCTCTATACTCGAATAAAAATAATAATTACAAATACTAGATATATATTAATATTTTATTCCTTATATAGAATTAATAATTATTAATCTCTTACCACTTCAATGGGTTTACCTCCTTATCAAAGTAACACTCTAATTGATTTGTATTTGCTTAGATGTCTTACAATGGTCTATGCCCCTCTATTTATACTACTTCTAATCTATCCCACTCATCCTTTCTATGAGTGTGGCATTATTCCTATAATATAATATTAACTACTATTCATTGTACTACTAGTTTCCTCTATTCTACCCCAAAATATGTATTATATTACCCTCCATAGGTATATTACATTCCATCCCACTTTACATATTTTTCCTTATATTCATGCAAAAAATACATATCAACAATAGGTAGAAGACTAGATGGAGACACGTCTATGAATTCCTTTTCTATTTCACTTCTTCTTATGTTTGGAGATGAATATGTATATAAAAAATGTGAAATTAATTATTATAAAATGAGGTTGAAGTGCCTAGAGATCAATGGAGTGAAAAACTAAAACTAGAAACATTTTAGTGTGAAGGTTATAGTCTGTCACTAAAATTTGAAGCTTAATGATCATAATATAAAACAAACAACAAGTATTCTCAAAATAATATATTTTTTGATAAAATGGAGGATACATTCCATACCCCTTAACATTGTTCTTTATGCACAATTTTGTTAGAGTGTTTGACTTCACCAAATAATGCACTCAATTTTCAGAATCATGAGGGTAGAAGAAAATAGATTTCTACCACATGTATGGAAGATTCGATGAATATAAGACCAAATAAATCACACTCATCCATGTGAAAGAGATATTCATAATATTATCTTGAATTAGATTCCAAATCCATTAATACAATGATTTCTAATTCATATTCTTCAACTATATGAAATTAATTCTTTAACATTCACTATAGTTATGTTCCCAATCTAGCCATGCATTAATTTTGTCATCATATTGTGTTATTATATGGGAGTGGAGATTTATATTTCTACTTAATTTATTTATAAAATTGATCACTTGATGCAAAATATCATCAATTTTATAAATTATTAAACTTAGTTTTTGGGCAATAATGAGGAAAGCCATGATAATTTTTTATTACAATAGTAGTAGTTAGTAAAATTATGATAACTTTTCAGATAATTAACGAAATTAAAAAATTTGAACTATTTTATAAATACGGAATGAGGCCAAAAAATTCAAAAAATAATTGGTGCAATTATTTTATATTTCTGAGCAACATACAAAAGAATACTCAAGTTTTTTACAATAGTAGAAGTTAGTAAAACTGTGATAACTTCTCAACTACTCAATGAAATTTGAAAGTTTTAACTATTTTAGAAAGTTAGAAAAGAGGGGCATCAAATATAAATTAATTGATGCAATTTTTTCCCTTTTATATATACATAAATTATGATATATGAGTTTTATTTTTATTTTTTTACAAGAATAATTAATAAAATTATGATAACTTTTGAAATAATTAATTAAATTCAAAACTTCAAGTTGTTCTACAAATCTAGAAACAAGGCACAAAAAACTCAAATATTTTTTGACATGATTAGTTATAATGCAAGATATTTATGTAAAATAACATTTTTGTTTGTTAATGAAAAACAAAAAATTGTACTTGTAAATGGTAAATTTTGGCTGTAAATTCTAACTATGAAAAGAAAACTTTATACTTGTTGAATGAAGCTTCAAAATGGGTCTAAAACAAAGATCACGAAAATGGCCCTGTAAAGAGATCTAATATGAAATTTTAAGAAACCTTATGCTATACTACATGAAATAAATTCTATAATACATGAAATAACTACAAATACTAAATATATATTAATATTTTATTCCTTTTATCAAAGTAATCACTTGCCACTTCGAGGGGGATACCTCCTTATTAAATTAACACTCTAATTGATTTGTATGTGTTTGTATGTCTTATGATGGCCTATGCCCCTCTATTTAGACTAGTTATAGTATATCCCACTCATCCTTTCTATGCATGTGGGATTATTCCTCAGATATACAATTCACTACTATTCATTTTAATATTACTTTCCTATATTCTACCCATAAATATGCATTATATTACCCTCCCTAGGTATATTACACTACCATTGACTCTAGTTCATGTCCAATTTAGGGTGATGACTCATGATAAGGGTTTTTTAGCATAAGGGATGAGATTGGCTGATTAAAGTCAAATCTTTGTACAGTTGAGGTGATGGAAAAAGGGGGTCTAGAAGCTATGAGAGGAGACAATGGGGAGAGTGGTGGAGGAGTAGAAGATACTAGTGGGGAGGAAAAATTAGAGAAACTAGTATATGTACCATAGGTTAGGCATGAATTACTTTGTACTTCTTTGTCATCTTTTTATTTGGGTTAGCTTCGTATGATGTTATAGAAGGAGCCAATCTAAGGATGGCTATATGGGTTGATTATGAGATTTGATACATTATCATATATATTATAGGGATGTCCCTAGTCACTAGATATATGCACATGGGTACACTTACTTATAAAATATATGAGGTGGCTAACATAGATGGGGCCTTCACATGCACTTTCATTTGAGGCATGGTTGGTTGGGGCACAAACAAAGTTCCAAACTAGGGAATGGGAGGGGTAGTTGAAAATGAAGAAGGTAGGAAGCCAATAATGGTGGTATCCATGGATGTTTGGGTTAAGAGTGGAGGATGAGGAATCATAGGCAAAATGGGTGGTGCTATAGAGGGAAACTATAAAGAGGAGAGAGTGATGTGAGGAACATACACTAATACTTGACGTTGATCCCCCTTTGGCTCATTTTTTGGTCTATTATTGAAGTTAAAGCTTAGATAAAGGTGGTTGATTGTCAAGGAATTTAATATAGATCATATTATTCTTATTTTACTTTCCATCGATTAATACATGTATAAATTATCTAGAGCTAAAGTGTTATTCATCTAAGGTGAAGGAGGTAGATCCATTGCAATAAGAGTCATTGGTCTCAGGGGAGAATATGGATGGATCCCTTTGAGGCTTCCTATATAAATTATGGGGGGAGTTAGTGTGACATCCCAAAAAAAAAAAAAAAAAATTATAGGGGTCCAATAGGGCCTAACTACTTATACCTTCCTAACCTTATCCTTTATATGAGATTTAACCCTTGTAATCACCTCTTGGTCATCAACAAAATTTATATATAACTAATTATTATATCATCTAGTGGTTATAAGTGAGGTTAAGGTGAGATGAGAATTTCTCCAAATGGGCTTAGATCATGCCTTTTAGGTCATGACCCCATGGCTAGGCTCTACCCAATACCAAAGACTCCCAACTAACTACCATATTTTGTAAGGGAAAGTTAGGTACACATGATTGTTGATAATGATTGGAGAGGTAGTCAAGTCTTCTACTAGATACTGATAAATCATCCAAAAATGTCTTTCATAAATCGACAAATGATTTTTACCTCCACAAGATAATCTAAGATGTGATATGGTAAGTGGAGGGGATCGTTAAGGATACATATGACCTATATGATTTTGTCATCTTGAAAGTACCAATAGTAACTGATGGGAGATAGTGAATCTCTTATTTATTATGATGGATGAGGAAAAATGGATTTGTTTATCACATTATATACCACCAGTTAAAAGCATTATCAAATATCCCATAGGTTGTTTATATATTGGTGGCCATATAATTATTATAAAACTACATGGAACATAAAGCCATAGATAACCAAAATAGGAAATGCAAAGGACTTGAATTTAGTGTCCCATAAAGTACATCCATTATATATCTCATCATGTAAAAACATCCCCTTACCTATGCATCTACTATAGATCTGACTACATTTAAATTGACCATGCCCCCCATGTCAAAAAATTGGGAGGCATCCAAGATCATTTGAGTCATATTTACCCACTGGTCATTGATGTGAAGGAGATCTAGGGCCCCAAGTAATTGGTTCAATGAGATCATACCAATCAAGACCGATTCCATGAATTTGTAGACCATGTAGGCATCTACATCTTCTTTATTAACTAATTTAACATCTAGGTTCTCCATCGAGTCCTAGAAGATTTCATAGATATGGAATGTATCAGTATAGGTATTCACCACTACTAAGTCATATGAAATATTAGGGTCTAGGAGATTATATTAATCTTTGTAGGACCTCTCTAGGATTTTAAAAATCTAGTGCCAAGTGATAGCTATGCAAACCCAATTATAAATATCATCCTCTACCCATCTACTAATAAGGATGAACTTGCCAAATAAGTTAACACAAGGGAGAAATTTAGTCTTGTTCAGGTCTCAGTGTAGGCAACATTTAGGGTATTCTCATAATGTGTCTTCAAACATAGCTTAATCACCATCATCGATAATTAATTATTTGGGAACCATGTCAATGGACTTGAAAACTTTTTTATAGTGCCTAATTTGAGTCAAACCATTGAGGAATAGAGTTTCACTATACTCAGGCTCAAACTTGGGGTTATAAGAGGAATTGGACATTATTATGGGATGAAATTTGGTAAAATATTAGGCCCTAAGACAAGGAAACAAAACAAGTACGTTAGATAAAAAAGCAAGAAGGTTGAATTTGGTAGTTTGAAGATATAAATGCTAATGATATTTACTTGGTATAATTATATAACTTTGAATTCTTCCCCATGTATTAATAGCATACATCATTTCATCCATTATGGATTCAAATTTAAGTGGGTGGTTCAATTCCCAACTTTATTTCCCAATCTAGAGTTAAATTTTGAGTATATAACTACATGTTCTTTACCATAATTAGTAAATTCAATGATATAGTTAACTTGTCTAATCAGGGTCTAGTTCCCCATTTCATTGATGTCCAAATTGGGGTATGTGTGTGGCCACCTCATCCTTAAAGTCTCTTGATAGCTTTAAGGTTGCCATTTGTGACATCTTAACTAGTTTTCATGTTAATGATCGAGACTCAAGCACAACTCAACACTTCGTCACTATATCTTTAGGGGGAGATGAGATGTCAGCTAATGAAATGAATCATCCTCTAGTTAGATGTTATGTTTCAACATGGACTTCATTCTAGCCTTTAGAGGGCCCACCTACTAAATTGTTTAGTTATTCCGCATGTTGTGTCGTAATACATTGGGATATCCTAGTTTTTAACATTCTTGTTAGACAAGGACACCAAATTTTTTGATCGTAAGATACATGGAACTCATTTAATGCATAATGTTCTTTCATGTTATTACATATTTTTTAGACTAAAATATTGACAAGTCTGATAATAAAGAGAGACTCATTAGTCAAATTTGAGAACTACTAACCTCAAGGACACATGTCATATCTTGATTTGGTCAGGCTCTCCTAGGTTATGACATCTCTATCAAGACCAAAATACTAAAAACTTTATCATTGGTTGATGTGGCATTCACCCATTGGACTACATTATCCCAAGATATGATATCTTTGTTAGTTCTAGGATACTGGTAATTCTAGTTTTGGTGTGGGGTGATTGGGCAGAGTAATGATAGTGTCTGACATGGGGCTATGTGATATTTGTTGATTGCATCAATCTATCTTAGGTTATAGCATCTTTATCAAGACATCAGATGGACATGTCTGACAATAATATTTATGACACTTACTAATTGGATCATTCCCTCTAGATTTTTGGCATCTTTGTTATACTAGGAGACTGATAAGTCTAAAAACAACTATGTGGCATTTTATTATTTCAAAACCTCTAAATGTTTCTTAGTTTAATATCTTAAATATGCATATAACCAAGATTTAAAAATGTGGAATACCCTATCTAAAACATAAAAAATGACTAAATTGAAGTGAAAGGATGAATTATGAATTAAATTATTACCTAGCCTCTAGCTCGACTCTATCACACCATGTAAGAATCTAGGGTCAGATATAGTGGGAATATGATTGAAACTGTAGTAACCTTTGAGTAAGGGCAAGCCTATGAATTTATAATGTTAAACATTAAAGACAAGAGTGCCCATCCTAATCATGGAATATATATGGTATTTTCCTTGGTCTCTTTCATAAACTAATGATACGTGCTAGTTGTATCCACTAGTTATTATCCACATCATTTTTTTGAGGAGGAAATAAAATAAATGGGGCTATTTGGGGTTTCAAAGCCTCAGTGTAGATGGAGCCAAAAAAATTCAATAACAGTTCTAGAAATTTTGGTAAAAGTATTCAAAAGAGGGGTCCATTTTGTATGAAAAGGGTCCACATTTGTAACAATAAATGACAACTTCTATAGAAAAGGTGATGAAAATCACTTATAACCTAATAATTTAATCATCCATTCCTGCATAACACATAGAATACAATAGAGATCCTTAAACATATTAGAATATAAATTCCTAAATACATGTGGTAACAAGGTACTCATCCCTTACCCTATGGAATACTACTAGTGTGTGTAATGTGTGATTTTTAGTTAACTTATGTAACTGGGTAGTTCATTCAATCAACCAAGGTTGATTTGGTCATTAGATTTATTTTAGGGAATTAATTATCTCATGTCTTAGAGGGTAATGGTGTGAGATTGATCTTCTACCAACTAGGAATTCATACCCATGATAGAGAACCTCTGGTCCCATTCAAGGCCTTGCTCCACCAACATCTAAGATGAAAATCCTATGATGGAGGTTCCTTTAATAACCCTTTTGAGTAAGACTCAAACCTTAAATTTTGTATGTTTTTTCAATCTTCTTTCAAGGTTACATACGAAGGTATTTAATAGTCTTTATCTATTTAGGGTTATGGGTCAAGCCATGAGTGAGAGTTTAAGGAATAAGCTATGAATATATAGCCATCTTATGATTAGTTTGAATGGTCCCACTTATTAAATATGTTATATTAAGTGCATCTTTTTGGAATCTCTTAGGGTGTAGTCTATTATAAAATACACTTTCTTTAGTCAGAATTAGTGCCCCTCAAGATCTGAAATGAAAGGAATCACTCACCATCTATGGTTGATCAAGATCAAAGACTCAACCTTTCTTCTTTGTATCTTGACAATGTTTTGCATGCTTTGGTCATCACTTAGATTAGTTACAGACTTCTCTTTTTCTACAAAGGCCTCATTTTTGCAAATTTAAATAGGGGTCTAATTTGGATCAAGTGAATGCTACAAGGATAAAGCCAAACAAATAGAACAAATGAATAAGTAAATGATACACATAATATGCAAAGCAAACACACAACTAAAACAAACTAACCTACTATATATTACCACTTCTTATCAAGGTTATTCTAAAATTACACTAGACATAACAACTAATAATTAATGGTTTAGGAACTATTTGTTTACTAAGAGTGTTAGGTCATGGCCTTCTAGGTCCCTAATGAGAAAGGTGTTATATCCCAAGATTTCTATTATCTGATATATGCCAATCTAGATATGGTCAAAGTTTAAGTGTTTACCTTTCTCTTCATTGGATTTATCACACATTAATACTAGATAGTAAATACTTACTTTTCAAACTTTATTTCAATGGTACCCTAATTATTTATGAAGCTTAATGAAGCTTCATCATAGGTTTCGTCTAACTGAATGATATCTAAGAGATGGAAATTCAGTTTGTGATATAATTCCATGAATTGTTGCATTAATCTATAAGTCAATAGTCTGATTATAACTAACATAATTGACTCCAATCCATAGACTAAAAATAAAGGAGATCTCTTGATGGCCTATTTATACCTGGTGTGGTCATCCTAGAGAGGAAACTATAATAATTAGTGCCAATCCCAAGGATTCTCTCCTACATATATATTGATGGTGTCTATTAGATTCTTATTGGTGAATTTTCTAATCTCTTTCCTCAGAGATATTGATTGGATGATAACCTTAGTGTGACACCATTGTCATAATACCATTATGTGAATTTTTAAGACTATAAGGAAGAACTATTATTGCATACTAGAGAGAGTAGGACCCCAGATGACGTGATTATAGAGTTATCAATAAATTTTATGACTTTGGTAGTAGTGATTTTCTTAATAGCAACTAAATTATAATCCCTCATGTAATAATCATGTCTTTGATAACAAATTTATGGCCATATAATTAGTTAGGGTTAATGATCCCAATGAAATATAATCCCCATTGGTCAAATGGGGTTAACTCCACCATGGGTTGAAGTGTCATTTCTAAATGGGTCTCTCTATTGCTAAAGGTTTGGAATTATTGACAAAAGTGGACATAAGCATGAATATATTTGAACAAAGTAGGCCAATAATAACCTAGTCAAATAACCTTGTGTGTTGTTGCATTTACAATAGGGTGACCAAATCCAATTTTTCTATGGAAAAATACCATCACTTTGTTGGCTTTGTCTAGGGATAAACATATAATTTATATTCCATCGTAATTCCTTCTAAAGAGAATTCCCTTCTTTAGAATATGTTTCATAACTTTCAACTAGATATTATATTCTATGTATGGGTGAAGCCCAATGGTGTATTCTTGTAGAACATGAAGTACACAATTAGATATTACCATTATAGTTGTATCCTAAAATCTTAGTGTATTTAGTATACATTTATTCTTATGTCTATCTTAGTTTTAGTATAAGTAAGGCCCTATCCTCAGACCAACATGTCTAGGTTGATCTTTAAGACATACTCCTTTAATTTCACCATACATTAGTATCTATGTTTGCATAACTCATTCTACCCTAATATTTTCTTGATGGATCAATCTAATATTATTGCATGCACCATATTCTTGAGAGTATAGCACTTAAATCTCTTTAATACTCTGACTAGTATGTAGGCATGTTTGTCAAGAGTAGAATATATTGGTTCTATGTATTTTAGATAGGTTCTCATGAGAGAGATGTGATATTCTTCTCCATTCAATCTCTTGGTGAGGCAGATAATAATGGTGTGTTCAAAAGCATAGGGGTAGATATAGATATCTAACATATATTTTGGCTAATGATTTCTAAGCTTACATAATAGAGTCCTTGATTTCTTAGAAATGTTTATTGTCTCATACATGTCACTCCACCTTTGAAACTTATTTTAACATAGCATTTAGGGGTTTTATAATTTGAATAAATGAAGAAATGAACTTAATAATGAAAAATTTTGACTTTACCAAAGAAGTATTTTAAATCTTTCTTTATATTAGGTAGAGACAATTTATAAATCATAATAGCTCTTTCAAATCAATATGAATACCTTACTTTGTGATGATATGACAAAGAAGCTTACTTTAGATATCACCAAACACACTATTCTTTGTATTTAGGGAAATACCATACCTTATATTCCTTTTAAACACTCTTTCCAAGTAGAATATGTGATTTAACGTGTACTTAAAAAATATAGTAAAGTAATCCATATAAAGTATTATACACTTACCAATTAGTCCTTTGAAATCAAGGTCCATTTATCTTTCAAAGGTAGCCCTAGCATTGATCAGCCCAAAGGGCATTCACTTGTATGTGAATGTGATCCATTTAGTGGTGAAAGAAATTTTGGAATAATCTTATGCATTAAACAAAAAGTGGTTATATCCTAAAGATCTATCTAGAAAAGACATCATCTTGGATCCACTCATATTTTGGATCACTTCATCAAAGGAAGGGAGTAGGTAAATTGTCTTTGTCTAAAACATGGTTTAAATTATAGAAGTCTACACATAGATGGATTTATCAATTTTTATTTTTCATAAGAACTAGGTTGGCTACCAAGGTATAATGATGAACCGAGAAAATTATACCAAGAATGAGTAATATATGGAAAACATTATGTATTAACGGTTCCATAATCAGATTAATCAATCTATTCCTCTATCTAAATAGTCATTATTATAGCTTGAGGGGTATAATATGAGTGATCAATCTTGGGTTGATAACCTTAAAGTATTTAGAGGCCTAGGTAATCATGTCCTTATATCTTAGGAGTAGTTTTTGTAACTAATCCATCTCAGAGTATGTCTAGTTAAGGATCTCATTGACCATATGGGTTTTTTTTGCTAAACTAAGGTTGAGTCATTTTTTTTGCAATTATAACATAGGCCTTGTTGTTTTTTAATGTGGGTTATAAAATGGAAAGTGATCTTTATAATGAAATCATTCCCTTTGGGATTTAATTTCCATAAATATTGAGGATCCCATCCTTATCTAGTTTATTATTAGGGTTGTCCCTCTCTACCTCATCAATGGTATCAATTTAAAATACCACTGTGCTATTAATAAATTAGATGATTTGTTGGTCATCTTCAAAGACTTGAAATATTGTCACATTATTGGGGATATAGGGGTAAGGGAAAAATTCCATTGAGAAACCATGCAACTTAGTGTCATCTATGGGTTAAGGTCATCGTTATAGATGTGAGTGAGACAACAACATGGTATTCTTCCCTGTGGATGACATTGAGTGTGCTAAAATTTTTGGTCAAGTCTCAAGATTGGTTATTATATATTATAAGGTATGAAAATTTACTTTGAAATTTACTCTTGATCTAGTTAACCACAAGATTAGATTCATCTAATACTATGTGTTCATATGTCTTGTGTTTCAATGGAAACTATAATCTTAGGATTAATGCTTCGTACTCTTCCATATTATTCATGCATAAGAAATACAACCTATTTGAGTATAGGTACATATTCCCCTAGGTGTATATCAATAGAATATTGACCCCAATAAATTTTGTATAATGAGCCTCATCTACATAGAGAGACCATAGGCTTGACAAGTTTGAATGGTTGTTAGTTTACCTTTGGCTAGTTCTGTACTTAACATATAAATTTCTAAGTTTTAAGATTTCAAGTTCACCTTTTCATTGACATCATTATATTAAGATATCATGTGATTCATACAAGGGTATCTATATTCCATTATTTAATTATCTACCCCTCTCAAAGGTATCCACATATGAGAGAATTATATGTCCATATACCCATTTAGGCCTTTAAACAAATCTCTACTAAGGACCATGGCATAAGACTCAGGATTATTGACCACCTTGATGTCTATAAAGTGTTTCATTATAGGTTTTAATTCCATTTATATGTGGATAGTTATAATATTACCTACCACTCTAACCTCAAACTTGTCTATTTTAACCACTACATTACTTGACTTGATAGGTACCAACCCTAAATTTTCATATATGCCATTGGCATTGCATTCATTGAGGCTTTAGAGTGTACTAGGAAATTATGAATGTTTTTCCCAAATATTCTGACAGTTAAATTGAAGGGAGGCACTATAATCTTATTCTTTTGAATGAGCACATTATTATGGGATACCTTTGATTTTGCATGGGTGGGTTGAATGGGCTTCTCAATTAAGGAGTTTAGCAGAAGACCACATTATAATGTGATTTAAACAATTTCATTGAGTGTGATTTTGGATTTGATCTTATTCATGACCTCCACTATATTATAGCCTCCTTTTCTCAAAATATGTGTGGTTTCCATTGGATATTTAGGTTCTTGAGGCCTTGGAGGTGGTAGGTCATTCCTAGCATTCTACCCAGGTGGGGTCACACCATTGTTTGGGGGAGTTGAGGTGGTGAAAAGCTATTAGGGTTGCCTATTTATAAAGGCATAATTGATCTCTTAGAATTTATGAAATTCCTCCACTTTATAAATACCCTCTTATATGCCATTTTATTCATGTCCTAACAATTCCATGCTTTCGAATACCATTATAGTGCTAGTCGCTTTATTCTAGGTGATTGGGAACTACCTTGTATTCTTTCATTTCCTTCTATAATATCTAAAAATAATGACCCAACTCCATGCACTCAAGTTCCCCATAAGACGATGTGTTGTGCATTAAAAATTAGTTAGGAAAAGCTATCTCAAAGATATTAATTTATTGCAACCTATTAGGTGAGGGTTTTGGTGGATTATGGGTATGATTGTAGTTCTTGTTTGGTCTTTGATATGTGTGTTTTTGATATAATTCTCTACACTATAGTTATTCATCTTCCTTTATAGTCTAACGAAATCACTGTTGAGTTTTTATACCATTACCTAAATGACATCCAACTCATTCTTTCTAGACTCTTGGGGTACAGTCTAGGTATTGTTAATTACTACCAATGTTACTTGGTGTTGCACATGAGGGGTATTTTCATGGCTCCCTAGGTTTAAAAACGTAATTTTTGGTTTTTTGTAGGATGACCTAGTGGGATTTGATGAATTATAGGGAATGGATGAAGCTTTGAGATATTTTGATTACCATTGGGCAAGAGTCTCAATTCAAGCATTCATGGTAACACATTCAAAATAGTTGCCACCATATAGCCATATGGGTTCATTTTCCTATGTACCTTGATGAGTCCTACATAAGCCATGGGTAGGTCCACTATTTCTATATCTCTTCTCAGAACATAGCCATCTAAGGTTGTAAGGCATTATTAAACATTTTGAGTGTTATTTATGGGTTGGGTTTATAAAGCACAATAAGCTAGATATATATCTTTTGAAACTTGAGGTTAAAATTATTGATAAGATCATTGTGATCCTATTTAATATAGATAAATTACTATTACATGATATTAGGGTCTATTACTTTCCTGAACTAGTTGAGGAAGATAGTACAAAATGATCCCAATTAGGGATCAAATCCTTTGGGTGGTTGAGGAACCAATCATATGTTGGGTCCATAAAAATGAATGGTAAAAGCATGAATGACACATCTTTGTGTTATACATTTGATATACTTAGTGTATTTTTATATGAGATCACATGCTATCCAAGTGTCCATCCCATAATAAGAGTGAAATGGGGAATATACCTATCAGGGTTTATTGGTAGGTCATGTAAAACTCCCAAGATATTAATGGTAGAGCCAACCAACAAAATAATTTTGGGAGGTATATTTGTGAGAGGTTGAGGGAACATTCTAGTTAGAATTATGGTAGGTCTAGGTATATTGACCTTGGGTCTTCTATCGAAAAGTAAGTGGGAAACCACTAGCCAACTATGATGGGACCTAGCTCTAGTGATAGATGAACTAGTCTCAAGGATGATTCAAAAACAATCAATAGTTAGAACATTATTAACAAAAATCATGATATCAAATAAGTTACTAATCACTACTTAAATTTTTGGTGCCTTCCCTTTTGTCTAGTGTTATTGTGTGTGTTTTAAGCACCCAATAATGGATAAAGTGTAAAGCGGGGTGGACAAGATTCAATCAATAAACTACTATTTCAAGGTTTGGGTCACTAATAATAATTATCCTTAAAATAAAATGAATCCTCCTTCTAGCACCAACTTTCCTTTGGTCCAATATCCCTATCAAAATATTTTCATAATATTGGGCATGCTCAAAGAAAATAGTGGGGAATGTTAATGTAATTTCATCTTTTATTTTAGGATTGATTTTAAATTATCCCAATGTACAACTATAGATATTTTCTTTCATAATGGAGCCTACATGGAATAATCTATGATAGATGTAAAAGTCACCACCAACGGTTTAAAAAATTATTGTGACCATCTCTAGATAGCCTTAGATTCATTAGATGAGTACCTTCATATCCTCTATAGTCCCTACCACCTTCCCCAAAGTGGAGAAAATTTATAAGATGGCATATTTGATGTGTCCAATTAATCTAGGAGTGAAAGATATCTTAACCTATGCCTCAAGATTTATTAGTTGGCTCCTCATGTCCTTGAGAAATTTATCTAATACATGCATCACCTAAAGAACCAAAATTGGGTCTTCTACCATTTTATCTTCTACTTTGGGAGTGATCACCTTAGTGAGAGAGAATAATTCAAGTTGAGTCTACTAGAATAGAAGGTTTCCTTCTAGCATGAAATTATAGGTGAGAATCCTTCATATACTCTTTGTGATATAATTAAAATCATATTTTACCTATGTGGTGCCTTACATCATCATTTATATCACCTATATTATCAGGACTATCCCTTGGGTATTACTAGGTGTTGGTGGGGTAGAAGAGATGGTAGTAGGAGGTGGAGGATGAGGTAGAGAAAAAATAGAATAAGTGGAGGGATAGGAAGATGAAAGCAATAGAAGAGGAGGCATGGATGTGAAATGGTGAAAATTAAAAGGTGAATCCCATAGGAACATTTGTACCCATTATTGACTTTGGTTTGTATGCACTTAGGTGGTAATGACCTATGCGAGAGGGTGTTTAGTAGAAAGGATGAAACTGACATATTAAATATGAATGCATGGGTAGTTGATGTGATGGAAAAATGGGGATGAGGAATTATGGGAGGAGCCAATGGGGAGATGTTGAAGGGGTAGAAGAGACCTATAGGGGAGGAAAAATTGGAGTAAATTTGTATATGCACTATATGCTAGGCATATTCTACCTTTCACTTGTTTTTAAGACATTTACCTAGGTCAACTCTAGATTCTACTATGGAAGGTGTTGATGTTGTGAGTGTTATAGGGGCTGATTGTTAGAGAATTTTCATTATCATATGGATATATAGGGATGATCCCAATCATTAGAGAGATGTATATAGGTACACTTACTATAAGAAAATCTAAGGTGACTAATGGAGATGGGGCCTTTATAAGCTCTTACATTTGAAACATGTCTAGTAGGGGCACAAGGAATGTTCCAAGCTTAGGAATGGGAGAGGTGAATGGGAAAGAAGAAGGTAGGAAGGAAGGAATTTTAGAGGCCATGGATGTTTGGGTGAAGAGTATAAGATGTGGAAACATAGGGAAAATGGGTAGTGATGCAGAGGGAAACTAGAAAGAGAAAGGAGTGAAGGGAGGAAATTATACTAATGCCTATTATTGATCCCACCTATGACCCATATCTAGAATATTGCTGACGTCAAACCTTAGAGCTAGGGTGGCTTAGGGTTGAGGTACTTACTATGGAACTTCCTACACTTATGATGATTTTTATTGAGTCACCAAAGTTTGACATGGCTTGGGATGAGGTGCTTGAGTTACTACATGAGGAAGAGGTGGATCCATGATATCAAAATCCAGTTATCATGGGGAAGAAGGTGGCATGATCCCTTAGAGGATTATTGAGTAAAATGCATTGAGAGTTAATATGAAATAATTTCATGACTTAAAAAATACAAATGGCATCTGAGAGGGTTCAGAGACTTGGACCTTGTTACCATTCTCCATTTTATGAGATTCAACCCTTGAAGTAACCTCCTAGTCATCCATGGAATTTAGATATAACTCATCATTATCTATCATATTGTTTCCATAAGTGAGGTTAAGGAAAGATGAATACTTCTCCAAATAGGATTAGATTATGCCTTTCAAGTCCTAGTCCTAGGGCTTAGCTCTACCCAATGCCAAAGAGTCATGACCATCCACCATGTTTTAGAACTAAGGTAAAGATTGATACACTTGATACCTAATGATGATTAGGAGATGCAGGCAAGCCTCCTGCTAGTGACTGATATAATATTTTAAAATACCTTCTAGGAATTGATAAGTTATTTTGACCTCCATAAGATGATTTAGGATATGATATGGTAAGTGGAAGGGATCCTTATGGATTCCTATGACCTATATGACTATGTCCTCTCAAAATTATTAGTAGTCCCTAATGGGATTTGGTTTATCTCTAATTTATTATGATAGATGAGGCATAGGGGACTCATTAGTTTCATAATATACTATTAGGTATAATCATTAACAAATTATATATATGTTATTTATGTATTAGAGGCCATAAATTTTGTACAAAACTACATATACTATAGAGCCATTGAGAACCCATATAATAAAGGTAGAGGGACTGAATATCAGCATATTTTAGACCACATCCATGAGATATCTCATAATATAAAAATGTCTCCTTGCCCATACATATGTTATGGCTCTAACTATAATAAAATTAACCATGCCTCCTAATTTGGGGACATGGGAGGTGTCTAGGATAATATTAAGTATAAGAACCCACTATTAGTTTATTTGAATTCAATTTGGGGACCCAAACAACAAGTTTAATAGGATCATTCCAATATAGACCCATTCCTTGAATGTGCAAATAATGTAGGCATTTACATGTTATTTATGAACCCATTTATCATTTGAGCTATTTGCTCAGTCCTAGAGGTCATCATAGATTTGAAAGGTGTCAATATAGGTATTCATCACTACTAAGTCATAGAAAAGTGGGGTATAAGATATTTTAGTAAGGTTTGTATTCCATACTTGAGATGTTGGCAATCTGGTACCAAGAGCTAATCGAGCAAATCCAGTCATGAACATCATCCTACACCTATATGGAAGTGAGAAGTAGATTATTGAACAATTAGGTGCAAGGGAGTAATTTAGGCTTAGTTTCAGCTTGATGTAGGCCATAATTATTGTATGCTCACAATGTTTCTTCAAACTCAGTTTCATCATCATATTTGATAATTAATGATTTTGGAACCATGTTGATGGCATTGAATACTTTTTTATAGTGCTCAAATTAATGAAAACCATCTAAGAACAAAGTATCCCTATAATCATGCTTAGCCTTGGGGTTCAAAGAGGAAGTGTCCATTGATGTGGGGTGAAATTTTGTGAAATCTCAAGATAAAATAGAAGGTATCAAAATAAGCAAGTTGGAGCAAAAAGTAAGGAGGTTGAATTTGGTATCTTGGAGATATAATGACTAATAATATTTATTTAGGACACCTATATAAACCTAGATTAATTTTTCTTGCATTAATGGAATTTTTTAATTCATCTACCTTGGATTCAAAATTGAGTGGGTGGATCATTTCTGAACTTGATTTCCCAATCTAGAGTTAAGTTTAGAGTATATAATTACATGTTGTTTACCAGATCTAGTAAAGGTTATGTGACATTTGTAACTTGTCCACTCAGGGTCCATCTCACCACATCATAAATGTATAGATTAGGGTAGGTAAATATCCACCTCATCCTTAAAGTCTCTCAAGAAATTTAAAGTTGTAGTTTGTCACATCATGGATGGTCTTCCAATTAATGGTCGAGACCTAAGAAAAACATATCACATCATCATTATATCTTTAGGGGGAGTAGATATGTTAGTTGGTGAGATGAGGCATCTTATGAGTAGCCCCTATGGTTTGACCTATATTCTATTATATCCTTCTTTGGGCTTTTACTGTCCCATAAACTAAATTGTTTAATTATGCCCCATGTCATGTTGTGATACGTAAGGCTCTCCTATATTATTCAATACTTATCAGATCAATACATAGAATTTTATGACTATAAATGTTGTGGTACTTCCTCATTATGTTATAATCTCTTTATTTTTGGCATCTTTATTATACCAAGAGAATAACAAGTTTGACAATAGAGAGAGATTTATTGGCTGAATTCTGGCACCATAGACCTCCATGGCATGTCGTGTCTCTTGATTGAATCAAGCTTTTATTGGTGCCAACATATCTATCAAGATAGGAAAATTGGCCTATCTATCACTAGCTACTTTCATATTCATTGGTTAGACTGGGATCTCCCAAGATATGACATCCTTGTCAAGTTTGAGATTCTAGCCATTCTAGTTTGGCATGGGGTAATTGGCTAGAGCACTCACAATCTCTAACTTGGGACCATGTAGAATTTGTTGATTGCACCAGTCTCTGTCAGGTTATAAAATCTTTGTCAAACTAAGAGATGAACATGTTTAATAAAAATCTTTGAAGTGCTTACTAATTGGATCAGGTCTTCTTGACTTATGGCATCTCTGTCAAACTAAGATATCAAAAGTCTAACAACATTCACATGGCACTTTATTATTGTGAAACCTAGTACTATGCCATAGTCAAATATCTTGAAGCTGCATACTATTGAAACATAGACATGTGGAATAACCTATATAAAACACATAAAATGACTAAATAAAATGAAAGGATGAATATCAATTGACTACTTACGTGGCCACCAAATTGTCTCGATAATGCCATGTAAGACTCTAGGGCCATCTACATCAGGAATATGACTGAGACTTTGAGAACCTTTGAGTAAGGTAAAACCTAGAAATTCAATTTATTAAATATTAAAGGCAAGATTTACCATCCTAAACATATAATATAGACAGGATTTACCTTGAACTCTCATAAATTGATGAGTCTTTATAGTTAGATCTATTATTCATTATCCACATCATTTGTTTAGGGAGGTAACGAAAGAAATAGGGTAACCTGCATTCTCGTATACATTATGAAGGAGGAACCAGAAAAATACAAGAACAAGTTTAGGAAATATTGTAACATGTTTTCAAAATAGGTGTTCCCTGTTTATTAAAAAAAGATGGCTTGTTCACCACAATAAATGGTGACTTTTGTAGGGAAAGTGGTGACAAGAACTTAGAACCCAAAGTGTTAATCCTTCATTCTTATATAACGCATAGACTAAAAAATATCCTTAGACGTATTATAAATAAAGATGATAAAGTCATGCAATGATAATGGACACACTCAGTCCTTACCGTATAGAATACCATCATTATGTATACTGAGTGATTTTTAGTTAACTTATCTAATTGGGGACTTCATTCAAGAATCCAAGGTCAAGTAAGGCTTAATATTTATTTAGGGGAAGTATTGATCTCATGGCTTAGATTGGAATGGCATGGGTATTGCTCTAATTCTAATTGGTCATTCATATCCCTAATAGAGATACTTTTTGTCCCATTTGAGGCCTTGCTCCACTACCATTCAAGTTGGAAATATTGCAATGGAGGTTACCTTAATAACCCTTTTGAGGAAGACTCAAAATTTAAATTTTACCCTTTTTTATAGTCTTATTTCAAGGTTCCTTATGAATAGAATTATTAGTCTTTATCCATTAATATTTGGGTACCAAGCCATTGGTGATATGATAAAGAAGAATATATGCATATATATTTGACTTATAATTATCTTGAATGGTACTAGTTTTTATTAATATGTTTTATTAAGTGGAACTTGGTGGACTCTATCAGGGTGCAAGATATTCTAAAAACATCTTACTTCAGTGAGAATCATTGTACCTTGAGATTGAAATGTAAATCACTCACTCACCATATGTGGTTGCTTGGGATCAAAGACTTGATGTTAGTTTTTTGTACTTTTAAAATGTTTTCTAGGCTTTGGCCATCACTGAAAGTAGTTACAAACTTATCTTTTTATATAGATGCCTCATTTTCTTAGATTTAAATAAGGTTATGATTTGGGGTAGGTGAACACTAAAAGGTCAAAACCAAATAAACACAATAAATTAATAAATTAATGAAATGCACAATAAGAAAAGAAAACACACAACTGAAACAAACTAACCTACTAGATACATTACCTCCACCCATCAAGGCTATTTTTAAATTGCACTAAATAAAATAACTGAGAAGTAGTGCTTCAAGAATAATCCATTTAATGGGAACATAAATTCATAGCCTTCTGACCTAAGATTTATTCTATATCTAGGGGTCAATCTAGAGAGGTTCAAACTTTGAGTATTGTCCTTTTTTTTTTTTGGCATTTATCCTACATTGATCCCAGATCAGAGATCCTAAAAATATTAATTTTAGCCCTCTTTTCAAACCATCATTTGATGATACCTTGATGCTTACTAAATATTAATAGAGTTTTATCTTAAGATTCTTCTAACTAAATGATTTCTAAGAGATATGAATTCACTTTGTCATCAAGTTCTATGAAATGTTGAATGAATATATAAACTGGTAATCTAAGTTTGACTAGAATGATTAGATCCAATCCATCTACTAAAAGGAAAGGATATATATTGAGGGATTATTTATACTTGGTGTGGTTAGCTCAGAGTAAAACTCAATAAAGAGTGCCACTCCTGGGGCTTCTCTTTTGCATATTTATTGATGGCATCTATTAGATTTTTATTATTGGATTCATCCAATCCATTTCTTTGGGGATAGTGATTGGATGAGAACCTCAACATGACACCACTGTCATAATCCTATTATATGAATTCTTTGGATTGGAATTTAGAATTGTTATCGTATACTAGAGATAAGGACTACAAACTAGGTGGTTATAACATTCTCCATAAATTTCATGACCTTTGAAGGAGTGCTTCTCTTCATAATAACTACCTTAAACCACCTCATATAATAATCTATGGTCATGAAAAAACATTTGTATCCATCATATGAGTTAGCTTCAATGATCCCAACAAAATCTAATCCCCATTGGGAAAATGGGGTTAAATCCATGATGGGTTAAAGTGGGAGTGATGTATGGGTCTCCCTCATAGAAAAGGTTTGGCATTGATGACAATCACAGACATGAGCATGTATATATTTGAATAAAGTAGGCTAGTAATAGCCCACTTGAAGGACCCTATGTGATGTGGCATTTGTAATAGGGTGACCAAATCCCATATTTTCATGGAAACTTTCCATTACTTTCTTGTATTCATCTAGGGATAACAATATGAGGTAAATTCCCTCATGATTCATTCTTAATAGAATTCCCTTCTTTAGCATATACTACACAAATTTCAATTAGATAACTCTCTTTTGCTTATGGGAGATTCTATGTGGTGCATTTTTGTAGAGTAAGAAATTCACAATTGGAGAGTATTAGTCTAGTTGTAGCCTAAACTCTTGGTTTACTTGGTGTAAAATTATTCTCAAGTCTATCTCAGTTATTAATTAAGGCCCTCTCCTTATAAGAACTTTGCTAGTTTGATCTCTAATTCATACTCATACAATTTTTCCATCCATTATCCTATGTGTTTGCCTAACTCATTATGCCTAAGCATTTGATTTATGGTCAGTTCTAGGATGATAACATGGACCTTATTCCTAAGAATATAGTACCTAAATTTCTTCACTGCTTTGACTAGGGTGTAGGCAGATTTATAGAGAGTAGGGTATCCTAGATTTTGGTGTTTGAGATTGGTGCTCTTGAAATCCATATGATGTTCCTTATCCTTTAATATCTAGGTGTGGTAGGCAATAATGGTGTGTTCAAAATCAAATGGATAGATATAGAAATCTTGTGCATAGTCTGAAATGATGAAGACTGGGACTTGCATAATAGTACCCTTGATTTCTTCAAAAGCCTTTTTTTGATTTTATTTGTTATTCCACATTCACATCCTATTTCAACATAAAATTTAGGGTTTTTATAATTTCAAAAAATATAGAAATGAATTTATGAACAAAATTGATTTTCCAAAATAAGAATATAAACTCTACACTATGAGGTAGAGATAATATATAAATCATAATAGCTCTTTCTAGATCAATACCAATAACTTATTTTATGATGATATGATTGAGAAGATTACCTTTAGTAACACTAAACAAAATCTTCTTAGGATTTATTTAAATACCATACCTTATGCACCTTTCAAATACTCTCTCCAAGTGGCAAACATAGTCAAGTCATCCATATAAATTATTATATACTTGCCAATTAGTCCATTGAAAGCAAGGCAAATTGCTCTTTTAAATTTTGCCCCAGTGTTGATTATCTAAAAGGGCATTTACTTTGAGGTGAAAAAACCCAATTTATTAGTGAACCTGGTTATGGCCAGGTATTTTAAATTAACCAAAACCTATCTATATGCCAAAAATCCATCCAAAAAGAAATAATATGGGATCTACTCACCATTTGGATCACTTCACAAATGAAAGATAGTGGGTAATTATATTTTTTTGAATCTTAGTTAAAATTCTAAAAATATACACACAAGTATATTTATATATTTTCATTTTCATGGGCACTAGATTGGATACAATGGTAGAATTAGGAACTAGGAAAATTATTCTAGGAGTGAGTAATTTATAGACCTCCTTATGTATTAAGTGTTCAATATTTGGGTTAATCAATCTCTACCTATATATAAAAGATATTTGATCTATATTGAGGGGGATAGTATGATTGATCACTCTTGGGTCAAATATCTTAAGGTGTTTATAAGCCTAGGTAATCACGTCCCTGTATCTCATTAGTAGTTTTTACAACTGCTCCAGATCAGAGTCTATCTAGTTAGGGCCCACATTGATTGTTTGGGGGATTTATGCCAAATTAAGGTTGAGGAGATGAAATTTTTGGCCTTATAACTTAGGCCTAATTATTTTTAATGTGGGATATAAAATCTCAAATGTTCTATCAAACAAAATCATCCCCTTTAGGATATAATTTTGATGAATATTTAGGATCATGCCCTTGTCTAATTCATTATTGGGGTTGTTTGTGCCTGCCTCATCAATGATCTAGATTTAAAATGCCCCCTATTTAGGAATTGGATTATTTTTAGTTCATATTCAAAGACTTGAAAGTTAGTCAAATTGTCAAGGATAGAGGGGAAAGGGATAACTTCCATAGAAAAACACTACAACTTTGCATCATCCAGGGGGTTCAACTCATTGCTACAGATGTGAGTGAGATAGAAACATGGTTTTCTTCCCTAGTGATAGGGATGACGTTTAATGTGATAAATTTTTTGATAAAGACCCAAGGTTGGTGTTTATACCTTATAAGGTATGATAATTTACTTTGAAAGTTACTCCTGATCTAGTTGATTACTAACTCAAAGTTGTTGAATACTCTATGTTCATTTGTCTTTTGTTTTAATGAAAATTTTAATCCTAGGAATAAATATTTGTACTCTTCCATATTGTTCATGCATGAGATATACAACCTATATAATTTTAGGTACTTATTTACGTAGGGATCTATTAACATAACACTATCCCCACTACCTTGTTTAGAATGATCTGCACCTGCATAAAGAGACCATAGGCCTAAAAAGTTTGGTTTGTTGTCAATTTTACCATTGGCTAGTTTCATACTTAACGTCAGGGTTCATTTTAACAGGCCCTACTAGAAAACCTATTGTAAATATTTGTTGAATCTAGAGAAATTTATTCATGGGCATGGTGAATCCTCTGAGGGAGATGGTGAATTCTCTATCGATGTATTTTTACATAAAAATCACATTGGCATGGTTAAAGTGAAAAACTAAATTGATTGGCTAAACTAAATGGCATAATCAAATGACTGAGATAATTAGTGGAGTTGAATGGTAGAGTCAAATGTCTAAGTGAAAATCATGAATCAAATGGCTAAGATGAATAGCAGATCCAAATGCCTGAGTTGAATGGCTAAACCAAACGTCTAAGTTAAATAACTGAGATGAATGGTTGAGCCAAATAGTTAGCATGAATAGCTAGGTCAAATGATAGAGCCAAATGATGGAGCTAAATGACTAGACTGAATGGCTGAGCCAAATGGACAGGCTAAATAATTGAGCTAAATGTTTGAGCTAAATAGCTAGGTTGAATGGTTGGGTTGAATTACTAAACTGAATGGCTAGGTCATATGGTAGAGTTGAATGGTTGGGATGAATGATTAGTCCAAATGACTAGATTAAATAGTAGAGTCAAATGGTTGCTTTTATTCATTCATTACTATTGTTCAGTTCTATGCTCATCCAATTATAGTTCTACTTGTTCCTTTGCTTGGTATAGGTCAGGCCCTTAGGAGATCTACTATATATATTTGGTAAATTCAATTGTTATCTTATATATCATTGTAAAGGTTTTGTAAGTTGTCCCCCAAAAAAAAATATCTCTAAAATTTTGAATATCTAGTTCCATCTACACACCCTAAAAATTTGCCAAACCCAAAATCCTACAAATGGAATATTCATGAATTAATGAATATTCAACATTAAAATAACCCTGCTTAACATATAGATTATTGGGTCTTAGGATGCTACGTTCACCTAGTCATTGATTTTATTTTATTTAATTATCATTTGAATCATACATGGTTCTTTATCTACCATGATTTAATTAGTTACTTCATTACAAGGTATCCACATATGAGATAAGTCCATGGACATAAACCCATTTAGTGATTTACACCAATCTATGTGTACATTCATAATCTCTCCTACTACTCTGAGCTAAGACTTATCTAGTTGAACCATTACTTTATTCAACTTGATAAGAACCAACCCTAACTTTCTCCATATGCCTATTCGTATTATGTTGGCTAAAGCTTTAGAGTCTATTAGGAAATTATGAAATTTTATCATGAATAATATGATGTTAAAAAGGAAGGGAAACACTTTTGTATTATTATTATTATTATGAATGATCACATTTATATGGGTCACTTTATATTTTGCATGGGTGGGTTAAATTGACTTAGTTAAGTAATTTAATAGAATATCACATTACTTTAAGATCTGAGTCAATTCATAAAACATGATGTTGTCTTTGATATTTTTCATTTCCTCCACTATATTATACCCTCCTTTGCTCAGAATATGTGGGATTTCCTTGGGATCATTAGGTTCTCGAGGTGTTTGACGTGGCAGGTAATTCTTAACATTCTAGTCAGGTGAGGTATCACCATTATTTGAGGGAGTTGAGCTAGTGAAGGTTTGTTTCACTTGCATATTCTTAAGGGTGTAGTTAGTCCTTTGGAAATTATAAAATTCCTACACTTCACTAATATCATCTTTTGACTCATTTTATTCCTATCTTGGGAATTCCATAGTTTATAGTACCATGGGAGTGCTAGGGGATTTACCTTTGTTAGATGATTTTAAGTGATTAGGAATCACCTCATATTCTTCCATTTCCTTATATAATATATCAAATGCACAAATGAACTCTGTGAAATCAATTTTCCCATGAAATGACATCTTATGCACTCAGACCTAGTTAGGCAAGGCTATCTTAAAGACATTAATTTATAACAACCTATTAGGAGATTGTTTTAGGGGATTATGGGGATGATTATAGTTCTTGTTTGGTATTTTATATGTGATGTTTTTCTAGGACTCTCTATATTAGAACTACTCATCTACTTTTGTAGTCCAAGGAAATCCCTTCTAATTTTTTGTATCATTCACTGAATGGCATCCAACTCATTCTTTATGTAATCTTAGGGTATAGTCTAGGTATTGTTAGATACTACCACATCAACTCTAGATAGGTCATCCCACACTAAAATAACACTTGGGTTTTATTAATATATGGATCCATGAAAATAATCCTTAGTTGTAACAATCAATTTAACTCAGAAGTCATCACATTACTTTAGGTTGATAATTATCCTTAAAGAAAAGAATCACTCATTATAATTCAAGTTATATGTGGACATTCATAAGATCACCTACCACTCTGAACTCAAAATCATCTATTTGAACCACTACCTTATCTAACTTGATAGGTATCAAACCTAACTTTTTTTAGATGCTTATTAACATTATGTTGGTTTAAGCTCTACCATCTACTAAGAAATTATGCAAGTTTCTTCCAAATCATCAGATGGTCAAAAGTAAGTGAGGCAATTCCATCTTATTCTTATGAATGAGCATATTGGTATCGACCACTTTAAATTTTTAATAGGTGGATTGAACCAATTTTTTTCAATGACTTTAGTAGAAAATCATCTTGCTCTATGATTTTAGAAAGTTTATGGAGTGTGATGTTGGATTTGATATTATTCATTGCCTTCACTATATTATATCCTCATTTGCTCAAAATATGTGGGGTTTCCATGGGAGCTTTAGGTTCTTTAGACATTAGAGGTGGTGGGTTCCTAGCATTCTAGCTAGGTGGGGTCACACCATTATTTATGGGAGTTGAGGTAGTGAAGGGTTGTTGTGGTTATTCAATCCTTAGTGCATAGTTTCTCCTTTGGAAGTACTAAAATTATTTCACTTCACTAATATTGGTCTCTAGCTTATTTTCTTCTTGGAAAATGAATTCCATGGTTTTTAGAAATAAGGCAGTGGTAGGGGATTTGCCTATGCTAGTTGATTCTAGGTGATTATTAACCAGCTCATATTATTCCATTTCACTTTATAAGATATCAAAGGTAGAACCAAAATTTATGTAGTCAAGTTCCCCATGGATTGTCATGTTATAAACTCAACACCAATTTGGCAAGGTTATCTTAAAGATGTTAATTTATGGTAACCTATTAGGTTAGGGTTTTAGGGAATTATGGGGATAATTATAGTTACTATTTTGTATTTTATATGTAATGATTTTAAAATAACTATCTCCATTAGAGTTACTCATCTAGCTTTGTAGTCTAAGTAAATAATTATTGAGTTTTTTACCATTCATTATGTGGCATCTAACTAGTTCTATGTGGACTCTTGGGGTATAGTCTATATATTATTAGTTGCTACCAATGTTACCTAGTGTTATAGTTTAGGATTCCTTTCATGTCTCCCTAGGTTGATAAAACCTAAGTGTTAGTTTAATTCTAGGTGACATAATGGGAGGTGATGTATTATATGGAATGGATTAAGAATTGGGATATTATGATTAGCATTTAGTAAGAGGTTCAATGTGGGTAGTTATGGTAACACATTATGAATGGGGGAGATCATCTGGACTTGTTGATTTAGTTGACTATCTACCTTGATGGCTCATGTATAAACAAGGAGTAGGTCCACTATTACTATATTTATTCTTAGAAACATAGCCATTAAAGGGTCCAAACCATTTTTATACATTTTTAGCACTAGCTAGGAGTTGGGATAGTATAACATGGTAATTATGATATACATATTTTCAAGCCTAGCATTGAATTCCCTAATAGGCTCATTGGGATTCTATTTAGTACATGAAAATTTCTAGTACTAGATACTAGGTTTTATTACTTACTTGAACTGGGTGAGGAAGGTAGTACTAAAATTGTCCCAATTAGGGAGTAAGTCCTTGAGGAGAGTGAAAAACCAATCATATGTTGAGTTTATCAATCTTAATGGGAAAATTCTTCATGCCATGTCCTTATGTTCTATATTTAATAGCCTTAGTGAAATTTTATAATAGGTCACATGATCTTCGACACTCCATCTCACATCAAGAGTAAAATGGGGAAGATACCTCTTCGAGTTTCTAGGTAGTTTTTGGATGACAACTGAGATGTTAATGGTGGAGCCAACTAACCAAGCCATTTTGGGTAGTATATTTGGGAGAGGTTGAGGAGATAAGCTAGTTGGATTCATGGTAGGTCTAGGTATATTGATCCAGAGTCTTCTATCAAATATATAGAGGGAAAGTACTAGATGACTCTAGTGATCAGTGAACTAGTCTCAAGGATGATTCACAGATAATAATTAGATAGTTTGTTATTACAAAAATCATGATTTCAAATAAGTTAGTACTTGACACATAAAATCTTGGTGCCTTCCCTTTTGTCTACTATTATTAGGTGTGTTTGAAGCACACAATAATTGATAGAGTATAAAGGAGGATGTAAAAGATTTAATTAGTAAACTACTCTTTCAATATTTGGGTTGATACTAATTATTATCCTTAAAATAAAAGAATCACTCCTTCTAGTGTCAACTATTGTTCATTCTAAGATCCATATCAAAAAATTATCATGATATTGGGTATTTTCAAAGGGAATAGTGGGTAATGGTGATGAAATTTTGTTCTCTATCTTAGGATTGATTTGAAATCAGCCTAGGGCATGACTGTTGATATTTGTCTTCATAATGTAGCCTACACAGAATAATCTCTAAGAGATGGAAAATTCATCACCAATGATTTAAACAATTATAATGACCCTCTCCAAATAGTTAGGGGTTTATTAGATGAGTGCTTGGGTATACTCTATAGTCCCTATCACCTTCCCTAAAGTAGAAAAAATTTATAGGAGGGCATATTTGACATGCCAAATTAATCTTATTGGTCAAGATCTCTTGACATTTTCCTTGAGAGTTATGAGTTGTCTATAAATGTCCTCGAGAAGCTTATCCAACATATCATGCATTTATTAGAGAACTAAGAGTGGATCCTCTACCATTTTCTATTTCTTATTAAAAATACTAACCTTGGTGAGAGAGAATAAATCATGTTAGGTATGATAGACCACAGGTTTTCCCTATTGTATGAACTTCTAGGTTAGAATCCTTAACATGTTCTAGGTAGAGTAGTTAAAATCCTAGTATACCTCTACGGTGCCTTGAATCATCATTTATAACACCTATATTATTAGGAACATCCTTTAGGTCTTAGGAGGTATTGGTGGGGTGTAAGAGATGGTAGTTTTAGGTGCAAGATGAGGCAGCGATAGAATGGAAGAAATGGAGGGAGTGAAGGATGAAATTAGTGGAAGATGAGGAGCCATGTGGGTGAAATGGAAAGAAATGAAAGGTGAGGACTAGGGGAACATCTTCACCTACCATTGACTCTAGGTCATGACCACTTGAGGTTTGATGAACCCTATGATGGGGGTGTTTAGAAGAAGGGATCAGATTAACTGATTAAAGATAAATCCTTAGGCATTCAAGGTGATGGAAAAATAGGGTTGTGAAAATATGTGAGAATCTAATGGGGTAGGTTTGGAGGAGAAGAAGATAATAATAGGGGAGGAAGAATTGGATTAGTTTGTATATGCATTGTAGGCTAGGCATGAACTACCTTTCACTTTTTCATTAACCTTTTACCTACATCATCTCTAGACACTACTTTGGAAGGAGTTGATGTAGTGAGGGTTGTATGGGGCTGATTATGAGAGTTTTTATGTTGTTAAATGGATAATAGGGATGACTCTAGTAATTATAGAGACACACATAGGTACACTTAGTCTCAAAATATCTAAGGTGGCTATAAGAGATGTGGCATTCATAGGTACTTGTATTTAAGGCATGGTCAATGGGGGCATCGATAAATTTACAAGTTCTAGAATGAGAGGTGTGGATGGGATTAAATATGGTAGGAAGATAGGAATGGTGGTGGTCATATATGTTTGAGTGAAGAATGAAGGAGGTGGAATTATAGGGAAATGGGTGGTACTACAAAGGGCAATTGGAAATAGGAGGGAGTGAGGGGAGGAAGTTATGTTAGTGCTTTCTATAAAGGGAATAAATGAGGGGAAAAACTTGTAATACATCCACTATAATATCCTCTTCACTCACACATTCTATGTTGCCATAATTACAATGCCTTCATATTAAAGGAGGGCTACATATTAAAAAAAAATGTACTAACATATTTTTTACTATTAGATCTATGACCTAATAGTGAACTGTCCATATTTACTATGAAATTACAATATTTTACAATGCATTTTTCATCAAATTTTTCTTCAAGGGTGCTAACCCCTGGACCCACATGACAAACATAGTGGGAGACATTTTACCCTCACACCCCCTATTAGTAACTAGGCATTATAACAAGATCAGGCTCCACCATCCAATGTATTAGATCTACCTAATGCCAAAGTGTTTTGGTTAATTACCATATTTTTTTAGGGAAGGAAAGAGTGGTATGCATGATACCTGATGATGATTGAGAGAGGTGGTTAAACCTTCAACTAGTGACTAATACAATATCCACAAATGTCTTCCATTAACTAATAAGTGATTTTAACGTATGTAAGATGATATGGGATGAGATATGATAAGTAGAGGTGTTCTTTAGGACTTCCTATGACCCAAATGATTCTATCCTATCAAAAGTACCAATAGTCTCTAGTGGGATCTAGTGAATGTGTAATTTATATACCATCAAGTATAATAATTTATAAATGTCATAGATGTTGTTTCTATATTGGTGTCCATATAGTTTCTAGAGAACTACTTGGATCACAGGGCCACTAGGAACCCATGCCATAAAGGAAACAGGATTGAAAGTGAGTTTCTTATAGATCACATACATAAGACAAATCATTATTTAAAAATGTCACCTTGCATGTGCATCCACTATGGATCTGGCTATGTTTAAATTATCCATGATTCCTAGTTTGGTGACTTGTGAGGCATCAAGGTTCATTTAAAGTAGGGACACCCATTGTTTTTTGACATGAAGGAATGCAAGTGCCTTGAATAATTGGTGTAATAGGATCGTGTTAATCCATACCCCTTACTTGAAAGTGTAGACTTCTTAGGAACTACAATATTATTTATTAACCCATTTAAAATTTGGGTTCTCTACCTAGTCCTAGAGGATGCAATATATTTGAAATGTGTTGGTCTAGGTCTTCACCAGTACATAGTTAAATATGAAAAAGTGGGGTCCAATATATTGTAGTAATATTTGTAATTTTTTCCCAAGATGTTGGAAATATGGTGTTGATAGTTGGCCAAGGAGACCCAATCATGAACATTATCTTACATCTATATGGTAGTGAGGATCATAATAATAAATAAGTTAGCATAAAAGAGGACTTTAGGCTTGGATATGGCTCAGTGAAGGCCATATTTATGGTATGCTCATAATTTTTCATCAAACTCAACTTCATCATGATCATTGATAATTGATTTTTTAGGTGCAATGTTGATAGTATTTAATAATTAGTTATAATTCTTAAATTTATTCAAAACATCTAGGAATATGTTATCCATGTACTTAGGATCAACCTTGTGATTTGAAGAGGAACTGCCTATTCTTGTGGGATTAAATTTTATGAAACTCAGGATGAAAGTGAAGTTAGTGGAAGTAACATGTGGGAGTAAAAATAAAGGAGGCCTAGTTTAGTATCTCAAAGATATTAAGGCTAATGAGCTTTCCTTGGGAAATTTATATGAATTAGGATTGATACCCCTTGCATTAATGGAAATTTTCAACTCATCCTTTATGGATTCAAATTTGAGTAGGTGTCTTGATTCTCAAATTGATTTCCCTATATAGAGTTAAATTTGGTGTAGATGATTACAATCTACTTACTATATCTACTGAAGGTGATGTGACATTTTTAACTTATCTAATCAAAGTATAATTTCCCACTTCATCAATGTTTAATGTAGGGTGTGTGTATGGTTGCCTCATCCTTAAAGTCACCAATGAGATATTAGGTTACCATTTGTCACATCCTAACTAGTCTTCACATTAATGGTAAAGACCCAAGCACATCTTATCACTTCATTACAATATCTTTAGGGGGAGATGAGATGTCAGTTGGTGACATGATGCATTCCATGATTATCACTCATGGTTCAACTTGTACATTATTATGGCCATCTCATGGCATTTAGTGAGGCACCTTATTAATTATTTAGTTATGCCACATGTCATGATATGATATATCAGTCTCTCCCATATTCTAACATCCTTGTACGATTGGGAGATTAAAGTTTTTTTATTGTAATCTACATGGCACTCCCTCACTACATTGGGCTCTATCAGGTTTTAACATCTTAATTAGGAAAAATAGACTAACCAATATATCAATGGTTGACATGGAATTCATTATTTGGATTGAGATTTCCCAAGATATAACATCTCTTTCAAGTTAGGGAGACTAGCCATTCTAGTTTTGGCATGGGGTGATTATCTAGAGCACTAATGGTTTTTGACATATGGTTATGTGGCATTTGTTGATTGCATCAGGGTCTCTTAAGTTTTGACATATTTATTAATTTTGGAGATGAATGTTTATAACAATATCTTATTCATGCTAACTAATTGGATTAGGACCTCCTAGGTTTTGGCATCTCTGTTAGACAAATAGACTGATAAGTCTAACGATGGTTGCATGGCAATTTATTATTATGAAAATTTTAACTATACCTCAACCAAATATCCCTAAGCCTCATAGTGTCGAGACTTTGACTCATGGAACACTCTATATAATACATAAAAAAATATATTAAAGTGAAAGGATGAATTATCAATTATCTTCTTAAGTGGCTACTAGATCAACTCTATAATAGCACATAGGACTCTAGGGTTAGATACACTAGGAATATGACTGAGACTCTAAAAACCTCCAATTATAGGAAACTCTACAAAATTATCATGGTAAACATTAAATGCAAGATTTTCCATCTTAATTATGGAATATATATGGGATTTTCCTTCATCTCTATCTTAAACTGATGAGGCCTACTAGTTGGATCCATTGGTCATTATCCACATCATTTGCTCGAGGAGGAAAAGAAAGAAACAAGGAAAATGGGGGTTTCTTATAATTGACATATGTGAACCCAAAAAATTGTGAGAATGGGTCTTATAATTCTAGTTATGCATTTTTAAAATAAGGGTCTATCATTTCTTATGAAAAGGGAGAGTGTTGTCCCCAACATGATTACCTTTGGCTCAAAGAGTTAATTGAGTGATAATAAGGAGTATGACATGAGTTGAGGATAATAATTATTTATTTATATTAATTATGTTTTCATGGAATTATTTATTTATTAATTAACTAATTAAAAAATATTAATTTGTTAATTATTCATGATGTTGTGGGATTAAATCATATTAATTACTTAACATGTTTTTGTTAGTATGAGTTATTTAGGATGCATTGATGGTAGAATTAGGGTGGGAAATTAAGTTGTGGACATCACACATACCCATTGGTGGAATAGGTTTATTTTTACAATAGTATTGATTTTCCTATTTCTAAAAACAATCTATTGATTCTATGTGATAATTGTAAGTTTTTATAAAAATGTGATTATGTTAGTGTTTTTTATTATTCATACATTATTGTAAAATTAAAGATGCCCTTGTAATATTCATTTGTAATTCACCAATATGAACTAATTGGTGCATACTTATTAAAAACACATTATTTATGAATATTATACATTAATTAAATATATCATAATAATATGTTTTACTTAATCTAGTAGTAATTATTCTCTAAATCCCTAATCCTAGACTCCTCTCTTATCTATATAAACACATAGAGGGCTAATAGGGGTGGACATTGTGGATGAGACTTACTATTATACTGAAGGATTTTAGCTAGTTATATTAATATAAAGATGTAGGTAATATTCTTGGATAAATCTATGTTAGCTTATTTTTAATATTTTATATCTTTATATATGCATGTATCGTGGTTATGTTTTGTACAGAAGATAACATGATTCTAGGCCTTACACAAAAAATTAATAGTGTGCATGTGAATGTTTTAGTTTATAATCCATTAACAATGATCTATTTTATATTTTCATTTAATTTTTTGGAATAATTTAGTTCGTTTCATTTTATTTGGGTTTTCACCAATCATTTATTTGAATAGCATTACATAGCATTTATTATTTTTTGACATATTATGATATATATGGTTAGCATCATTGATTTTATTGAAATTGTGATTTTAATTAATTTTGGACTTCACTTGTTCCCAATTTTACTACAATGCTAACATTCTCATCTTTTTCTAGTAAGTTGGTTTTCTTGGTGACTCTTATTTCATGATACTGCAAGGACATTCCACATGAGTCATATCATGTTCATACTTTAAAGTACTAATTGATTAGTTTATTCATAAAATCCAAATATATGTGTTAGTACACGTTTTTCATTTCAACATGTATATTAATTTTTTTCCAATTAATTAGTGATGTATTATCATATAATTATGCATTTCATGGTAATGTGTTGGTTCAATTTATCCAAGTTTTAGTGAATGATTAAGAACAAATTTTAACATTGATATTTTTGAGAGAAAGGCATGGGTGTACATCACTAATATTGTTCTAGGATATTTTTATACCCACAAGTGGTACCCATCCCACATATAGATCTAATTTTGGATTATAATATTTTCAATGAAGAGTTGGGGTCCATATGACAAGAGTACATAATATATAGAGGATTATTAGGTGTTCTGGTAAATCCTATTAGGTTTCATACATATTTAAATATATGATGGTGGTATTCATCATATGTTCCTTTCTTATTTCTTATTTATTTTATATTTATTTTAACCAATTTTATTTTCTTGGTTCATTCTTGTTGGCACAATTTGGTCTAGTCCCATTAGACATTTCTATCCAACAAATTGGTCTAACAAGTTGGTCAAATAAAGATCCCTAGCTCTAAAGATTCATGTAGTACCTTAATAAGACTAATTCAAAAATATGGTCTCATACCCCTTGTTTAAAATACTTTTGGCCTTTTGCAATGGCATATCAAATAGAATATTGAACTCAAATATCTATAATCATGGGCCCATCAAAAAATATTTCCATATAATCCATCCTTATGATCTATTTATATCACCCTCATGTATTACTTAAAAAACCAACTACATTATTTTCTTAATGAAATTCATTTATAAATATATTGTGATTTTGTAAAAAAAATTAAGCTAAATCGTAACATCACATTCTCAAAAAACTCATACGTATTCAATATTGAATATTGTGTTACTATCCATCATAAATTATTTTTTATTAATATTTAAGCTATGCTTAGCTAGTATTTGTTTGGAAACCACCATGTTACGATCCTAAAACTATGGGTTACTAGACCACAAAACAATACTCTTATATAATTTGGGGCATTTTTTTATTTTCATAACAACATTTCCTTTGCTCAAGATAAAGATTATAAATTTAGTCATATATAAATATCCTTGTATTCATTGCATGATAATTATAATGACTAAGGATTTTGAGTTAATTTTTTAGGTGGTCAAGGTCTCATAATAGAATATTACTAACAATGATCTGAAAAATCCAAGGTTTAAAATTGTGACTCGATGTCTTCATTATGGCTATCCTTCATTTT
>JARHVA010004052.1:910000-995000 GCA_037957365.1 Torreya grandis | reverse complement strand
TAGATTAGTGTTTTTAGTGTTAGAAATGATATTAATGACCCTTGTGAATGTGTGTGTGTGTGTGTGTGTGTGAGTGTGTGTGTGTGTGTGTGTGTGTGTGTGTGTGTGTGTGTGTGTGTGTGTTGTGTGTGTGCGTGCGCGGCGTGCATGTATGTGTGTATACATGCACACATATACATATTTATACATACATGTATGTATGTACGTATGTCTCCTTAGCTTAGGGAAGAATGCTTTCAAGAAGTAAAATAGTTGAAAGAATAGGGTTTGATAAGAGATTCCAATATCCCTTGGACATTTGAATCAATTCTATGTAAATAAAAGATCAAAGTAGATAAGGGGTTAAAAGAGACTAGTTATAAATTGTGGTTCCTCTTAATAAATATGTTTTACCTATTCAACATCTTATTCCTTCAAAATATTAAATCATGCAAATAATAAATGGAAGCAAAGCTTACAGTAAGGTTGATCTAAAATCAAGATTTTGGTAGATACAAGTAGTAGAATAAGACAAGTACAAAACTACATTTGTCACTTCATTTGGAGAATACAAATTAAACATCCTACCCTTTGGTTTCAAGATTGCTCCTAGTATATTTCAAGAAATGATGAACAAAATTTTCTTTAGCATATTCTAATTTTATCATTGTCTTATATAGATGATATATTATTTTTTTCAAGATCGCCTACAGAACATCTCAATCATTTGGAGAAATTATATCAGATTGTGTATGACAATGGTTTGGTTTTGATTATATATATATATATATATATATATATAATATATAGTATATATATATATATATATATATATATATAATATATATATATATATATATATATATAGACACACACAACACACACACACCCCTATATACAGCGCGCGCAACGCCGCGCGGTGTTTGTGTGTGTGTGTGTATGTGTGTGTGTGTCTATATATATATATATATAATTATATATATATATATATATATATATATAGACACACACAACACAACACACACACACACACACACATATATATATATATATATAGTCTTCATGTAAAATTAATTGATTCCATAATGGCTCATTATAAATTTAATAAAAATTAGATAAAAGTGTCACATACTCAAGAGTAGTGTATATATCGAAAGTTGATTGCCATTCAAAGGGATCATATAAATTATAATAAACATTAAGAATAATTTTCATACATTCAAAATTACTATATGTACAACCAAGACATATTTTCACTCAAAAATTGAATACAAGAATCATATACATAGAAAAACATACGCAGTCAACATATACATAACAGTACGCACAATTAGCATATATTACAACATAAGAAAAATTTAATGTACAACAACATACATCATGGCAACAACCATGTTTATTATCATCACAACAATGAATACACATTGATAGCAATAATAAGAATTTTATACTATCACCCTATTAACATGGGAAGGAAACCATAATAAAGTAGTGTACTATCATTAAATATAGAATTGTGTTCCTATCAAGGTGTTACACTAAATCATTGTTATTCCTATATATGATGTCATTATACAATCATGAAGTTACTCATGCATAACTAATTTTAGTTTAAGATGAATAAAAATAAAACAAGGACATTATTTCATGTAGAGTCCAAATAAATATAATTTTGTATAATATATATAATAATTACGACTCTACATGAATAAAATAAAATCAAATATAATGGTAATATTATTACTTATTAATACATAGCCGAACATAAAAAAATCGTGTCCTCACAAAGGAATTAAACAATAGGAGGATTGTGTCCCATATATTCATACTAATTTAAACCATTATAATGTCATAGACAATGTCATAATTTATTTACAATTATATCAAAAGAAAAATAACACAAACTGTGTCTTCAAATTCTATCCAAAGACTGGCTCCATTTTAATCTCTTCTTCTTACTACATTAATAAGATCATTGCCCACCTCTAAGTAGTGAATATGTTTTCACAAAAAGCTTGTCATCTTTTGATTATGTCTCTTTAGATAAATATTATATAGCCAATCAAGGAAAAGTAAAGTGTTTCAGTCAACATGTTCATCCACATTTTTCATAAAGTAAATTCATTATGCCAAATCCGTCACTCACCTAAGTTGTTAAGTATTAGACTACATCACATCAGCATTAGAGTCAATAAAAATGGATTGAGGTGATAAGTCATAAAGGGAAATTGAAATCTAACCAATAAAATATAATTATGTAACTAAAAATAACCTTATAATTTCTTTAAACCAAGAAAACTAATAAATATAGTAGAGGAGAACTCAAAAGACAAATCTCATCCCTTTAATTCTATTGAAATATACTTATCGTTCTCCCTAGAGTTTTTAAAAGGCAAGGGGAAGTGGATCAAAGTGAAAAAAATTTATAAATGGTAGAATCAAGGGTAGTTCATAAGTATTCCAATGTGACCCTTCACTAGGGAAGGAATTATATTTATGAAGGATATGTAGATGTTTCATGGAGATGGAAGTTTTGTGAAAAATTAGCTATTGTACGAAAGGGTGTTCAGTTATTTATTTATGAAATTATATATATTTTTTTGGTAGGCTATGGGATAACTGTCTATTATTTTTTTGGTACTACACTAATTGGTATAGAGACATGCCATTATATATTGAATTTACTATCTTTAAACTCCATCGTTTAAGGTTGCAAGAACTTTCAAACCCTGGTTTTAATCTATCAAATAAAAAAATTAAGGCTATAAATATCACAACAAGAATAAGATCCCCAAAACCTATAGTGTATTGAAATATAAGTCTTATAAAAGCCTGTAGCACATGAAAAATAGTGAATAGGCTTGTATACAATGGATATTTTTCTACCACATTGGAGATAATTTTATCCCAAAACACAAATCTGGACTTAAACACTTATCCTATACCCTAGTGGAGGCCTTATGCTACATAAAAATTAATTCTATTGAATCCTATGAACCAATCTAATGCAAATATCTATTATTTAATTTTATTAAACCAACCACAAAAGATCATACAAGATGGAAAATATAAGGAAAAAGAAGCATCGAATAATTTTAAATAAAACACTCTAACATTGTTTATAAAAATGCACATATCATGAAAAGAAATTTCAAATAATCCAATAAAATCCATAAATTTAAAAAAAATCAATTTTAACAAGAGAATAAAATAAAATTAAGTCATCAATTAAAATATTTATAATCACATATTTATACACATTAAAGATAAAATAAATTGAAAAGACCAATAAAGTCATTTTGGACGTCACCCCATAGACAAAAGTTGGATTTTAAATTCCTTTCAAAGTATATTCTTCACTAATTTGAAAAAAAAAATATTTAACTACAAAGGATTAAGAAATTTTACATTTTTACAGAAGATGTAGTGATGTGACAAATTTAAGTATATCATCAAACATGAGGGCATATCAAGTATTTAGAACACAATGAACACACCATATTATTGATTTATCAACCCTAGTTTGGGGTTGTACACACTCATACATGGATTAAAAAAAATCCATTCATTATTCCCATGAGATTTATCCAATTAAAACTAGTCTCTTAGAGTCATAATGTGGTAACATTATCACACACCCATCAAATGGTTTGTTTTTCCACTTACATTGGTTTTTAATTACTTAGTGAAGAGTTAATTTTTTTATTTAAATTTAAAAAAATAGACTTCCAAGATTGAGATATTTTATGTATTCATATTGTGAAATTTTATTAAGAAATTTACATATCATCGTTATCTACAAACTTTTCTTTTAACATTCATAGTTTCATTTCATATATACTTATTCTATTTAAAAATTCTTCTCAAAGATCAATAAATTCTAATTGTGCTCATATATCAATGTGCAACACCCTTATGTGCTATTTTAAAAATAAACCCAAAAATGTTTCCTTAATTAAATTATTTGATAAACATATGGCACAATGACAAAGTTAATATTCCCAAATCTTAACATCACAATCAACAAAAACTAGCACCTACATTTAATAATGAATATTTCATTATAGACCATCATTAATCCTATTGGATAAATATGAAAGTTCTACTTATTTATTCTGGATTTGACTACCACTAGGTTATGTTATTAGGATGTGGATTATCGACCCTTAAAATACTACTATTCTAATATTTGGACCATTGTTTTAATCTCATAACTCTAGATAAATCTTTCAAATTCAGCCATATATAAATATCCTTTTAGTCGATGCATGACCATCATTATAAAAAAATGATCTAAAATTATTTTTTGAAGGGTTTTAATCTTGTGTTATAATATTACTAATGTTGATAATAAATATCCAAGGATGATAATTATGATTAGACATCTTCCTCATGATCAAACATCCTTCCATGTCCTTTTGAAAAAATAACTAATTTGATTTCTCAATCGAGGCATAATTACATGCGTGAATAAATATCTTAAAATCTTAAGCTAATGCATTAATCACAAAGTTTTATTCTATCAATTATCTATTGTTTATAATAATCAACTAAATAAATTAAAATGGAAACAAGTATTCTTATTTATTTTATAGCATCTATTTAGTTGATGGTTTGAATGACATAACTATCGATCACATGCTAACTAGGTCATCAAATTTTATAGCTTAATGATGTCATGTGTGATTATTTATGAATATAATGCTACATGTCATAATTTCATGTTTTTAAAGATCTATTTGGTATTTCAAATACAATCCATGACATTCATTACATACAAGAATTGTGATGGAAATCAGTAATATTTTGTTGAGTCGCAACCTCTTAAGGGATAAATCATGATGTTCCCTTTAAAATTATCAACAAAAATTTATTATAATTGGTCACATACATTTATTCTAGGTTTTTACTCCATAAGGACAACCCATGTGGAATCATGTAATATATTTGAATACCTTATAAACTACCTTGTTATAAGGGCCTTTCTTATGTTGTAAAGTTGTGAAATCGTGACATGTGAAACTAAGCTAAGGGGTCGTACCACTTACAATAAGTAATTTAATGAGGTCCATTCAATTTTATAGATTATTATTTATTCAAAATCTTGTGGACTAATTAGTGGAAATTTTTAGTCAAAATCTATGACCAAACATGTGTTTGATAAGTGGCAAGCCCTAAAGAGCATGCAACCCCACAACATTCAAGTTATATGCTAAATTACCTTGTGAATTTAGAGACTAAGAATGCATGGAAAAATTACATGCTACATGAAAAAATAAATAAGTTCTATTCCTTATAAATACTTTCATAAAGATGTGTTACGATAAATTGATGACATATGACATGGTTAGGTTATCTATGTGAAATGCGTGACTAAACAAAAGGCTTCAAAAGTATGAAATGTGGAAGACTACGAAGGAATGATAAATTATATGTGACAATTTATTAATTGATTGATCTAAATATTGACTAGTTGAGTATCCAATCAAAAGGATAGGGTAAAATTTTATGTCCAAGTACTAAGCAAAGAAAGCAGTGCCAAAGTCAAATTCATGCTATTAAGAAAAAAAGGAGGTCAATGAGACAAAGAAAAATTAATAATAATTCATCTCAGCCTATATATATCTGGTGAACACCAATAAATATTGATCAATTTTAGACACATGGGTAAAACACCATTGACCAAGCATAGAAACAAGGGACTAGGACCTGAGGTATGTATATAAAAAGAACAACCTGAGACTCAAAATTTAAAAGCAAAGAATAGAATTGTTATAACATATTTTTAAAGAGGTAATATTTTTCTTTATATTTTAAATTTATCTTCCTTGTCATGGATAATAGTATGATTCATAAATATAAATCAATAATTAAGTCTTCTGAAATAGGCAACTTGCTCTATATATGTAAAATCCAATTATTTGAATGGAAAGTATTTTAATACACAAATAGTTGAATTAAATAAATTTTGTTTATTCAACTCCCAATGTATAATACACTACTATCAATTTAAAATGAGGCCAAATAAGCTTCATGGATTTAACTGAGGAATGATGTTATTTATAAGGTCTTTTGTCATTCAATAATGAGAAGCATATAGATGTGTTTCAATGTTATAATTTTTTTTTAAATGATTATTGTGATAGTTCTTAGATGAATCCCCCTTCATATTATAAGAGTTCATAAGACCAAATTATGTGCATAGATTTAGTTTATTTACAACCAAAGATACATATAATTATGTTTACCAGACTTTGAAATTTATTAAGGCAATAATCCTATGATTAAATTAAATTTAATCTTCTTCCAAATAAGAATTAATTTGAATCTATTCATAATGGTTGCCTCAAACTTAAAATTAACATTTTCTCAACTAAAAAGATAGAAATAGGTAATATTCTTATCCCCATAATCTCAATCATTTCATGTGAAAACCATTCCAAATTTCACAATAATGATGAATTGTCATGTTATTGATATCAAAATCTTATTTATACCTAAGTACTATTTAGGTATTCCCTCTTAAAATATTCTAATCATTATTTTAGATATGAGACTATTCCCAAATTATCTGATATGAAATAGATGTTGATGCATAGAGATATTCATTTATTTATGTGACTCATTCTACTGTTATTTGTATATATAAAGTTGAACTTTCCATACTACAATTCTAAATGGGTATGTTAATAAATCAACCAACATATATCACATATCCATGACCACACTATCTCATTGTATTATTCAAAAAACAATTGTCTATGTTATTATTTTTTTAAGTTTTTTATTTGATAATTATGAATACCTTTTCTCAAGGATGGCAATTCCATTAAGCACAACAAAGAAGTGGAAGATAGTTTTCCACATTATTACTATAAAACATTTCTAGCCAAATACCTATAAGGTATAGAAAATAGGGTTCATTACTATATTAACTAAGCCATTGTATTTAAAAAAATTATTTAAAGATCATTAATATTTATAAATAAATAATATTTAGTATTGAAATGTATGTGTTTATTTTGAAGAAATTTGAAACATTTTAAAACATAAGAATACGAATATTCCAAAATTTATGCTTTAAGTAAAATAGTTATATTATGCTAAATAACTAATTTTAAACATTCAATTCCTCAAAAGGGATGAGAAATCTCATGAATAATTATATATAACATTATCCAAATCAATAATCATATTTCCTAGTAATATATCATACTTTCTAAGAAATTAAAAAGAATGACTTAAAGATGTAGCATGTGTAAGTATTTTATTAGGTATTGTGTTTTAATAAACAAGATCCATCATGTTCCACCTTTGATGTTAACTAATATATAATTTACTTACATGATCCATTAACCATCCAAACATAGTTTGTAGAGAGTCCAAGGCAAATTAAGGACTCCATTTAATTGGTCTATCCTCTGTAACTATAACATTCTCTTTTTAACTATCTTAGTTTAGTTGATCATTAAGGCATTAAATAATGATATAAAGATTTTGATCAACTAACAATAGACATGGATGATTTGCTTAACATGAAATACATTATAAAAACATTCCAACTATTTTCTTTAACTGAAATTTTATTTTTTTGATCTTTCATTTACCCTAAAACTGTGTATGCATTCCATTAAACGGACTTGATTTGACTGCACATCATAACATGTTATCTAACCTTTTTCTTAGATAATTTTTATTGATTAATTATTTTTTCTTATCTAAATATTACATGGCTTATTTGGATAACACTCATCATCATATACATTTATTCCTTAATAATAAAGTTATTATTATAATTTAATGTTTGATCTAATTTGATTTAATCGCATTAAATCCAAGATTGTGTTCCTTAATATTACTTTATTGTAATATTTGTTAAATTTGTAGTTTCCTTTGGTTACATTTACTTTTATTTAGGTTGTAGAGAAATATTTAATTTGTTGTAGTCATATTCCTTTCCTTTGGAAAGTTGTCTACACTTGCATCTCTTGTAGAAGTTTTCTATACATTATTCATTTGCTTTAGTATTTGAGTAGTTATGTTACTTGTAGCCATGCACTTTCTTATTAAATGTTTTTTATCCACCATGATTTCCTCTAGATCTAGATGGTGGATTTTATGGGATTTTTTATTTTTATTAACATTAGTTACCACCTTAAATATCTTATTTATATCCCACTTTAATGCCAAACATTTATAACCATCATGGATTTGATTGTAGCTATTGCATTTAATTTACAATTACGATTCACTTTAATGACTACGAAGCATTTTCTATTCTCATATTAATTTATTTCCTATCCATGGTAAATTTTATTATTATACTTATGATATTTATGTATAACGTGATAAGGGATCAAGAATTCAAAATTACATACATTCAATTTCACCCAATGTGAACCTTATTGATAAGATTTTTTAAATATCTATGTTTAATATAATTATCTTTTGTTGAAGCTTCCACTTGTGTTGCATCAAATTCAATGAAACACCAATGTAATAAGTGAAAACTAAACCAATTCATTTTTAGATAGTTTTTAGTGATGTGATGGAGGTGATCAAATGAGTGGATGAAATGTCTTGATAATCTAAGTGTCAATGACAAAGTGTGTTGTGTGCTTGTCCTAGTATGCTTGAAGTAAGATTGGTTGATCTTCAATTTAGGAATGATTAGGGATGGGTCTAAAGTATTGAGAATGTGTGAGGGGCCCTATTAGAGGTCAAGGATTATTGGAGAGAATGTGGAAGCGTATTATATTCATCCAATTATTCATTATGTTCATCTTAGCATAGTTGATTCTATGATAGAAAAATATGATATGATAGTTTGTTGACATCACCATTACCATGTATGGATGCATCAGGGAGAGTTAGTAATATGGGTGTGATCACACTAGTCCCAAGTTACTATAGTACATGTTTTAGGTCATGTGTTTAAGTGGAGCTAAAGATATGCAGGTGCAAAGTTAACTTCTTAGATAGAAGTTCACTAAGTTCCTAGACTTAGCTAGACCATCACTACACATCATGCAGATAGGAGTGAACCAAGTATGTACTTTTATTTTAGGTACAAATAATGCCAATAATGATTAAAGGTTTACATGGAGATGTTTTAAATAGTTCCAAGAAGCCACCTTAATAATTTGGAGTCTTGAAGTGATTTCTAGCTCAAGTTATAAATCTTCAAGTTGCTTTAGTAGACTTTGATGGGCTAGATATTGTAAAGTTTTATCACATTGAAGTTTGAGGTCATTATTATAGAAGATCCAATGGTGAGTGATTAATAGTACATATTGAGATAAATGGTAAAAATGAATTTAACATGTCAAAGGTTGCATGCACTAGTCAGAAGTGTCACAGGCTCACTAATCTGATAGAGGATCAATGATGAGTGGTGGTTCATACTTAAGAAGATCACCAATATGCATTAAAGTCAAAGAGTCAACAAAGTACGTAGAACTACCAAGTGGCATAAGTGCATTGATTGATAGAAAAGTGTTCATAAGGTACGTGAAGGTGGTAAGTGTTGTAATCATGTTATTTATAATCAAGATCTAATGGTGAGCATTGAAAGATAAAGACTTGGTTAATCCATAGAGATTGACGGTACATATTTGGTCAATATTTGCAAGGGTACACAAAATGAGGTCGACATGTTCAAAGTTTAATAGTGAGTAAAGTTAAAGACCAAGATACTTCTAAGAAGATCAATGGTGAATATTTAATCAAAATATGAAAGGACACAAAATGATGTCAAAGTGTTTGAATTTTGATAGTTGCACAGTCAATGTTGGAAATCAAATATTTAAATTCATGAGGGAAGACCAGTCTATAGTTTCTATACTATAGCTTTTGATATATGCTAAGTTTAACCATGGTTTAAAAATAAAAGTTGAATAGGAATATAAAGAACATCCATAAATATTTATTTAAAGGTATGAATTTTTGTACAATCAATGTTATTGAGATCCAAATTTGATTATGTATGTGTTCATGCTCTACAAGTAACCTGAAAAGGGAAATTGAGTTGTTCCTGATGGTATTTCAATGTTTTTAAGATGAAATAAGTTTTGGAACATGTTTTATACTTCATGAGGACAATATATGTGGATTATATAGGTTTGAATAATCTATATTTTTTATGGTTAATGGCTTAGAAGTTGATTGTGTGTTTGTGCTTGGTGATCGTATGTACAAAATGATGTTTGGGCTAATTGTGTTATAGAAGAAGGGCGTTGTGATGGATGTTATAACTTAAGGTGAACCTATAGATCATATGTCATGGGTCTATGTATTGTTAAAGAGTGTTTGTGTTCTATGTTTGCTTAGATAAGTGTCAAAGAGGTGAATGGGTCTCCATAGGACCTATAAAGGTTAGTAAGGCCTAATTAAAAGGTGTAGCTAGTCCAACTTATGTGGATGGTATTGAGATATGATATCTATCTTAAGGGATAAGACAAGTATTATGGCCAACTAAGAAGATAATAATTTTGATAGTTTTATAAATGTCGAAATCAAAGATGATGATTTGTAGATGTTTTAAACCTAAGAGAAGAGGTGTGTGTGAGAATTGTGGAGTGAAGGAAAGGGTGTATGCCCAGTGGATGGGTTATATATCATATAAATATGATGACTATGTGTATGACTTATAGGTCATATTTATGATGTCAAAAATAGTTCTCTTTCAAGTTTGAAGATTGAGGATGAGCGAAGAGGTCTAGAGTGATCCAAAAAGTTGTTTTGGATGAATTATGTGTGAGAAAATGATAAATGATGTTTGTGTAATCTTGGTGGTTGATCTGAGAGGTAAATCAGAGTGTGGAATGTGTATGGGCATTTTTTCATGTTATCAAGGTTGTGATAGAGTTATTATTGAGAGTTATAAAGTGATCCAAAAGGTAGTTTTTGATGTCTATGGTTGTTTGAATAAGTGAACATGGCTAATATACATTGTATCTCCATAATATTGGTAGGCAATTAGTGATCAAGATATGTTAATTTCATAGGTATTGGGAGGGTTCTTAATATCTAGGTCATAAGGACTTGATCATCTTATGGTTAGGTGGTCCTTTTGAAGTAGGTGTTTCACTAAATTTGGTTTGAAGGACATGACCAAAAGGTGGTCAGAATGACTTGATCATCTTAGGGGTAGGTGTTCCTTGTGAAACAAGTGTTTCACTAAATTATGGTTAGAAGGAATTGACTAGTGTCATGTTTTTTATTATCTTATAGGATAAGTATTCCATGTATTTATAGGATTGAGAGTGGGTTTTATTACCCAACATGGTTTCCCACATAGATATTATGTTGTGTGTGTGATCTTGAATTATCTATTATTCATTTCTATAAACATATTCAATGCCTCATGAATGGTTGTATAGAATGCTTAAGTATTTGAAGGATTTGGAAATTGAATTGGATTTTTTGTGACCTTTGATTCAACCCCCCTCCTCTTCATGATTTGTACCTCTAACATTCATTTCATAGTTACAATATAAAATTAAGATGCATTAAAAAACATGTCTCCTACACATGAACCAAACTCATCATGGTATCTCAATGGTTGGAAGAGATATAATTAAGGTATATTAATCAAATGATATTTTTTTATAACAATAAAAAACATCTATTTCCCATGATCTAATATAATATCAATAAGGATGTATGTATATATTTATTTATGTATGCATAGATGTAAGTATATGTATGTATGTGTGTGTATATACAAACACACACACATAGAGACACTCAAACACATAGATATATGTATGTATGTAAAAATGCATGCACACACACACAAACACACACACACACACACACACACACACACACACACACACACACACACACACACACACACACACACACACACACACACACACACACACACACACACACACACACACACACACACACACACACACACACACACACACACACACACACACACACACATTATAGATAGATATATCATGATAAAAATCATAAATATATGTGATAGAAATGGATATAATATCCCATTAATAATTGTAAATGTTCCTTAAATAAGGTGAGGATAGGTGGGGCATTACACCTTTCAGCCCATATTGATGTGGTGTGTCCCCATACTAATTTTTAGTGTTTTCTATGAAAAGTCACATTTTTATTATAACCTAAAATCTAGTCTAAAGATGTATACCATACAAATTATCAAAATTAATGCATAATTGTAATGAGTCCCCTAAATCCCTATTTTCAAAATTTAATCCATGATGATTTTAATTATTTATACATGATTTTGAATGTTCCCAATGTTTGACACATTTTTCAACATATAACAAGTAAATTGTTAATTTAAGAATGATTAGTAGCATGAAAATTGGTCATGGTTGTATTATTCTATAACAAAGGTCCTAAGTTCAAAGCAATGTTTGAGTATAGGATATTCAATGACGTGTTAATTATTCTACGAAGTTTTAGTCATGAACTCCAAATTTTATAAAGTATAATAAAGAGTGTAATGGGTCCATGTGATTTATACTAATATAAAAAAGACTACATTAATAATGTTAATCTTCTGAAGTGATCACTTGTCTCGTCCTCGCTATCTATTGAATATGCAGTAAGAAAACTTTGAGAAACTCTACAGATATCATCACTTTATTAACATGAATATAAATTTGATGTTTATAAAACCATCATACCATGAACTAAGAACCCCATTATTCTACCATATAGATGACCATAACATTTTGTGTATGTTGTATTAAATTTTATGGTTTTATGATCATCACCAATCTATAGACCTTTATGACCTATGTGATCAACACACATGTCACTCTAATAAGAATCAGTAAGGGTTTGATGATAAGGATTATTTATAAATATTTATTGGTTTTTATTAAGTGATGTGGCAAAAATTAGTCCTAAGGTGAATAAACCACATACTACATAAATTACAGAGGGAAAAAAGATATCATAGGTTTATAGAGATAAGGTACATTAAAACTAATCATATGAACTCTTTAAAGTATGTTTTTTGGGTTCATTTACATTTCATTATGTGGACTAAGATGATAGATCCATGTGTCATCCTATAAATGTATATAAAATGGACCCCACACAAAGAAAAGTTTGGAAATTTAAATGGATTGTTATATTCTATGTGGCCATAATTGATATAAATGTGAAAATTAAACATAACTATAAGGAAAAAATTAGAATTCAAAGTGGCAACACATCCATGTCCAAGTATAATAGGTCATCAATATTTTTAACTATCCATGATTTCTAGACCCTATTATTAATAAAAATATTCCACTTATCATAATTTTATTAGGTAGAATATAATATGAAAGAAAATAATGTCCATGGACTTTGCAAGTGTATTCTCATAGGATAATTCCATATGGGTAGTGAATATTTTATTCTCCATAGAGAATAAATATGATCGTCACATTAACATCATTTTATCATAATGGATTCTAAAGGTTAGTATTATAGGGACGTGTTTTAACTTGTAGATCTTATGTTGTTAAATAGATGAGTATAAAAATAACTTGGAATGAAAACAAGAATTAATGGATATGACAAGCCTTTCCTAAAATATGAAAGATGTGATGAAAATGTACTTATCTAGAGAAAAACATTTATTTTTGTGACCTAGGTGTTTGGAATAGGCTTGACAGTGCATTAGGCATCTTTTATTCCATGACTATAGCTAAAATCAAGACTCACATAGGACATTAGTGCTATGTGGTGCTAGTATCTAATTATGGAACTAGTGTCTTTCTTGGAGGAACTATATGAAACTTTTAGGGAAGTTGTAGGAGAATTTGGGTGATATTTAGGTGATTTTGTGTCTTATAAAAACTTGTTTTTCTCATTATTTTACCTTATATATTTTAAAACCTTCGTGAATACCTTCACACATAAAACAATATCTAGATAAAATTCAAAAGAAAAGGGAAAAACTAAGTTTTGGGATATTAAAATCATGTGGAGCACAACCCTTATTGTATTGAACACTCCCTACATTAAGCTCAATAATAGGGTTCTTAGATCGCATGTGGTTCTACCTTAAGTAATGTGCATATTCAATATGCACAGTATACTAGAATGAATTTCCCTCAGGCCCTTTTTTGATCATGTGTGCAATGTTTAGATGTGATAGCTAAATAATATGCAATGTATTGATATTTATTATTGATGGATTTTAAGTAATTATTTGCCAAAATAGTAAGTACTAGATGTAAAATTCCTTGTGAGGCTCTTTTTTTGGAAGGAAATTTGATTTGAATGTAAGACTCTATTCATTGGTTGATAAGTTATAAAAAAGGGACAAAAATCATAAAAAAAGGCTCAAAAGAGAGTCAAGACTTAAAACATGGGATAAAATGATAAGTGGACACTAAAGACATAATTGAAAACTAGCACCATGTATCACTACTATCTAGATAAGGGTACTTTTGTCTTGAGGCCTAAAAACATAGTTAAGATTAGGCAGGGTAGGTTAGGGTCCCCTATGACTACGAGGATATGACTCAAAACCACTGGGGGTGAAACAGTTAGGGAAAATAATACATAATAAAGATCAAAATAACTGAAATGAACATTAAAATAAGGGATATATTCATCACTAATATCTTCATGTAAAAGAGCAGGAAAAGACATAGTACTTATGGTTTATTGACCAATTTAGGGTGTATACATTTTATCCCATTTTATTCTAGTAGTTCAATGAAATGAAAGTACTAGGATATAATAAAAAGAGTAATGCATACATGTGCTTACTTGTGTGGATGCGTTATGAACTTAGATCACTTCTTTTCCAAAGAAGTGGACATAGGATGGATTGAAGTGAAGAGATGGATTAAAAAGATAGTTAGATCAAGCATTAGTCATGAAAATATTTTTTAAAAAAAGCATATGAACATAAAAAGATAATCTGACACTTTCGATGGGGTTTGGAAAATGATAATTAAGAGATAATGAAAGAAACCATACACAATACCTTCCCAAGAGCATCCCATCACCCAAATGTGGATCAAAATGTGATTTTCCTCTTTATTTGGTGCTCAAGTATTTATAAATGATGCAAGAAAAAGATCCTCCATCATCTCTTATGCACCAATGAAACTAGGCTCATGACATGAAATCAAATTTATGCCTATCAATGAAGCTATCATATTTCAAATTAAGCATAATGAACATCACACAAATATGGATTGTGGAGAGAATTTTTCATAATAAGTTTACACAAATGATGTTTAAAAATGGTTCTCTTAGCCCTCCTATTTATATATTTTTGATTTTGATTATGATAATCCATGACCATCCATCCTGAGATCAAGATATGTAGCCATGAATTATTACAATTTTGTATAATTAATCCATAAATACCATCATAACTATTTACAAAGAGAGAGCATTAAAGAGGCATGCGAGGCCCTAAGCTTGATATTTATTACATTTATGGCTTATGTATTCCACACCATAAATGATGTCATTTTGATGTAAAAAAATTAGGCCAACCTTTTGGAGGCCATAAATTTTGAATTTTAACTCTATTTGAGCTATTCCACGCACCAAAACAATCGTATCGAAAAGGTTGTTGTTATCCTAGGCTATTCTACTAGCCTATCAATGTTTTTGATATTGTTTAGAGGCTATATAATATCATCTAAGGTCCTAAAATTATGATGATGATGTAGATAATGGGAATCAATTTCCAACTAAAATATATTCAATAAATTTCTTGGATTTTCCACTTAAAATCTTAATTTGGATGAATTTGCCTGAGTGAGATAATCAAATTTTGTGCAATTTTTTAGAAATTAGTTGCACAATATTAATCAAACTTTTTAGAATGTCATATTACTAGGTTATAATTTGACTGGAGAGAAATTAGAAGGTGATGTTAGTTGTATACATACCAATATTCCATTTAGGTCATTATCGACATAAAATTACACATGCATATGTCATGTACTTCTAAATTAGAAGGAAAGAGTGACCGAGAGCAAAAAAATATGTTTTCATCATTTTGAATCGAAATGACTTGAGAAAAGTTAATAATCACATAAAATGCATTTACCCATTTATGGATACATTAGCCTGAATCAGCCCTTATATATGACAAGCTCAAACCTTTTAATGCATTTAAGTGATTTTAGCCTAATTTGTACATGTATTCAAATTTTGAGTAAGATTGATAATTTTAAACACAATTGTGTTAGGAATTAGATATCTACATTTGGCCCCTATTTGAGAAGGTGTAGTGATACATTTAGGTGAAGCAACGTCTTTTCAAATAAAAGAGTTTTCAATAAGAATTTTGAAGGAAATGACTAATGATGCCCCCTCAAGAGGACATACAAGGATGAAAGAGAAGAATCAACTCTTGAAAAAAGAGGGAAAGTGAGACTAACTTGTGAAATTGATTAAATCCAAATGAGCTATTGCATACATATGTTTGTTCTCAATGATCAAAATATAATTAGAATATAATGGGCTCCAAGGATAAGGGGAAGTGGAAGGATACAATCCAAAAATATAAGTGACACACTTTGAACACACCCAAAGTTAGGGTGCAAGTTATGTGCTTAGGAACTAATTTAATCCTAAGATAAGTTGCACACTAAAATATTATTAGAATGAGGGCAAAAGTCCTTAGAGGTTAGAGTTATAAAAAATAGGAGAATGTTTCTCCATAGAATGGAAATAATAATGTGCTCTAGTAGAGCTAATTTTATTGGATGATAAATCATTTTTTCCCTATTAGGGATAATTTTGATCATTGATAATTAATTATGCCCTAGTAGGGTTGATTTAGATTGGTGACTGGTTCAAATAGTGTGCCTATATATGTAAAATTACAAAGAATATCTCAAGGATATATACTAATACATATATTAAATATGAGTGGGCACAAAAATAGAGGTGATAGTCCAACGAATGAAATATGCATAAGAAACCAAGCATATGAGTATGTACAAAGTGAGGAAAGAGATGAAAAGAAGAATAAAGGTGGTTGAGCACCTGAGATACGTCATGTATCCATGTATAAACTACATATTCTAGATGGACCTCAAGCCAATTTAGTTCACCTAAAAGTGGGAAAAAATCAAATCAGGAATGAATAATAGAATAAAAATGGAGCACTATTTGATTAGGCACATAATGTATGCCAAGAGATGAATATCTAGCATAGATTCAAGTGTGAGATAAGCCATTGGTACCTAGTTTCATTGTTGCACTTGAGTTCTTATCATCAGATCTGCATTGATTTTGAGTCTTGGATATAAAGCACATGGTGTTTTCTATATAAAAATGTAATTATGCATCATAAGTATAAAAAACCTATAATGACTTAGATTTCAATCACATTGAGCAAGTTCAAATGTGAATATTTATAAATTAGGATAATTATAATAACTGTCAATACCCAAGTTACAATTATTTGTATTTAAATGAAAAAAAATAAAGATAAAGGAAATATAAATGAACCTAACTCAAAATAAAGATATGAACAATCAAGATTTAATTAAGAACAAGAATGTACAAAATTAGAGCAAATACAACTTAATAAACAACATGAAAACAACATATGATTAATAAATCTCCATGCATAGTATTAAGATGTACACAAAAACCAAAATGAAAAAAAGACAAAATAACAAAAGAAAAGACCAAGAAGAAACAAGAAGAAAGAAAGGAATAAAAAGGAATAAATGAAGAAATAAGAAAGCACAACAAAAAATCAATGAAAATAAAATAAACACACACAAACAAGAGTTAGTCATAATGTTAGTGCAGTTTAAAAATAATTATTGATGTACATGGAGTCGAGGCATTACTTTATACAATAACATAACAAGAACAAGGACATAAAGTTTCCCCCAAGCAATAAGGAAATAACACCAAAGAAAAATGGGGGAAATTAAGAAAAGAAAGGGGGTGGCCGAGTTGACTCTAAATGTATAAGACAAGTGGATGTTTCCTACATAGTTCTATGGATGTTAGATCCAACGTGATCTTCAGGACAAATTTATTTCTCCTAGGAAATAAGATATAAGAAAAGTGATGATAAGAAAACATGATTGATGTTATAGAGGAAAATGGAAAAATGATCTCATAAAATGATGAGAATATAAAAATGAGAATGGTCTTGAAAAATGGTAAGAATCTGGGAGATAAGAATGGACAAAAGTATAGGAAAATATTTTTATTCTTTTAGTTAATCATTCTCTAATGCTTTTGTATTTTTTGGGATAAGCAACAGAAATAAACTATTAACAGAAGGCTCAAGGAACTACCAAGCTGAGGAGATGCATATCCATAGGTAAGCATTCAAATAATATCTAAATATGTTTTCAAAAACCAATCATGGATATAAATAATGGAATAATGAATTAACTAATAAAAGAGATGGTTATCTAAGAGTAAGAGTTCCAATAATAGCCAAAACTACTTGCAATGGTCCATACTCATAAATCGGTGAGAATGAGGTAATCCTTTCATGGTAACAATGCCTAACAAATAATAACAATAAATAATATAATAATATGTAGTGATATAAAAAATATGAAGAAACATCTAGTAAAAAAATATCTCGAGTTGATGTATTTATGTTAACTTGTTTGTAGAAGAAGATACAAAACAATATCCCTACTCAACTGCTATGTAAAACTAGCATTGAATGTGTCTAGAATGCCTATGAGTCATAATCATGATCATTATTGGTTAATGGATAAAATATGTATAGGTTACAACTGTATGAAATTATAAATGAATAAGATATATAAATCAATCATAGCTTAGAGAAGATATATCCTACTTACACTTTCGATTGGGGATACATTAGATAATCAGGAATATGACCAATATGTAGATATTACACACCCAATTAGGTTATTTTGTATCACAATAATAATAATAGGAAGACTTCCAAAGCTGCCATTCAGTCAACATCATGTAATAAACCTAACTAATCCCTACATTTTCATATTCACTATACTAATAACAAGTTTAACAAAATTCTAATCTAGTGCTCACCAAATCTTGTGGTACAAAGCGGGGGGAATAAAAAATAAAATTAAACATGTATAGAATAAATTTACTCATGTCAATGTATATGGAACCCTAATGCATGGAAGAGAAGTGAAAATGCATATCTATATACTATTACAAAGGAGGAACAATGTTAGGAATATATACCTTTGAAAATGAACCTATCGAGCCTCAATATATCCCTTGGCCAAGATGCTTTGTAATAGATTGTTGTGGTATGTAAGGATGAAAAGGATAAATCAGATCTAGGCTATAACACCTATTTATGCATCTAAAAGACTTCTCCACAAGACAAGATCTGTATCTCCAAAGAAAGTATGAAACCTTAAGCTTGCTCCTCAAGTATAATGGTGGATAAGTAGATGCATAATATACCTTAAATATTCTTATCTTCTCTAAATAATGGAAAAATGATATTGTATATAATATGATTTAACCTTAATCCCTTTTAATACTTTTGGTCGACAAGGTTGACTAGGTTAACCTAGGAATTTTATTAAGAAAAACTCACTCGGTCATGAGCTAGGTCAGCCATGAGATGACCTAGACCCTAAATGAGTATCACCAATAAGAATACAAGGTCCACCCAGTTGACCTAGTACTATAAATTGTTGAGAGGGTTTTAAGGTTAGGAAAAGGTGTGCAGAATATGAGAAATGACTGGAGGAACATACAAGAGACAAGAAAAAGCTTAGGGTAATATTTTTTAGGAGATAAGTGTGTAGATAACAAGAGGAAAAATGGAAAATAATATTGTGAATCACCAATGGTCTATCAAATCCTTTATTAGTGCACCACATAGGGCATGCACTTTGAGATATTGAGACCCGATGAGTTCCTGGAAGATAGAGAGTGTCAGTAATTGATAAGAGTTTTAAAATATTATTTGTATACATATGTTCCACTTGAAGATCATCATGTTTCATTTAAGTGTAACATGGGATGGTGATTCAGTAATAAAACATGATGAAACATAATGTTGATGTTAATTAAAATATAGTAAGGATAAAATAAGATAAATGCAAGGATAAAATTGTGAAACACATAACTATACTTACCTTCGTGTTGTAGATAAATAAGGAGAATGCAAGAGATATGAAGTCATCCAATGTGAAGAACATTAGGTGAACATATAGAGATTATTTTTAAAAAGAGTGAAAATAAAAAAAAAATTAAATATAGGCATATGGTTGAAATTTATTTGAGCTTTGAAATTAGAATACTAGTTGTATAAGATTTGTTTGATGGATTTATTATTAATACATTTTGAGATATATTTATGATCTAACATCTATCTAGTTTGAAATTCTACAGATCCGATGGAGGAGAAGGAGATCAGATGGGATCCCTGGTGAGGGGATCACTCCATGATATCCTAGATAAGGTGGTGACTCCATATGACCTTACCATATTGGATGATCCCATGGTACCATGTACCCCAGCTTAGGTGAGCTAGTTCAGACTTATGAAAGATGTTGCAAGGTGGTTACAGGAACATACAAAGTGCCTATAGCCACTAATAGGGGTAGAAGAAGGAGAGGCATAGGCATGAAAGGTCATGGATCAGGAGAGATCCACATATTTGGCTACCATGATTTAACTAGGATAGATACAGGTCCATGTGGACAACTTACAGGGATAGGTAGTAGGTTTGAGATCTTGAACATCCTCTTTATAGCATACTATTTAAAGGGATTTAATTGAGGCACCTATGGGCAATGTCGGTGGGTCATGAGATAGGCATGATAGAGCCTAGCCTTAGATCTAGAGTCATGTATTTTTTTAATTTTGTATAAAAAACATGTGACACACACACACACACACACACACACACACACAGAGAGAGAGAGCTATAGATAAATGTATCCATGCATCCACAACCACAACCAAAATCCAAACACATAAGATCAACATCCAACTATTATATATATATATATATATATATATATATATATATATATATATATATATATATATATATATATAAATATAATAGTTGGATGCTGATCTTATGTGTTTGGACTTTGGTTGTGGTTGTGGATGCATGGATACATTTATTTATAGCACATATTTTTCTTATTTGGTATATGTTATATGAAATATTTGTGTGGTGTTTTATTTTCTAGCATTATGTAGTACACATGCATGGTTAAAAATAAATAGGTGAAAAAACCTTGGCAAATTATAATTAATCAAAGATAAAATTACTACACACTATTTCACTCTGGGAAATGTGTAGTAAAAAAATGACTAATTATAAGAAACCAAAGAGCGGTAAACAAGAGGTAAAAATGTTTTTTTTAAACCATAAAAAGATTGGCACGAAATTAAGAAAAGTAAAATCATACTGCATCACTTTGGGAAGTATGAAAATGTAATAAAATGGGAAGCGTGTGAGAGATGAAAGGTTCTCATCATCCCCTCTCAATTTACATATTTATAGAAATACCTCCATTTGAGTCCTACATTCCTCTAATTTTGTAAGTAAACATGTCTTACCACAGAATGGCCAACCAAAGGCTTCAAAAAGAAGCCATTCATAGATGGTGAAAATTCTTTTATAAATAGGTATTCCACTCCAGTCTATGTCTAAATGAAAATAGTCATGTATATCTATTGATAGACCTTTCATGGCTAAAGATCCTTTCAAAATTGAATCAAATGATCCCTCAGCTCAAGTTTGTCTCCCCCTTTGTCCAAGGAAAATTATTAACCTTGATTGACTAAATTAATAATTTAGTTAATTAATTAATGGTAAATTAATTATAAAAATGAAACTAATCATATCATTAATGGTAAATTAATTATAAAAATGTACCTACATAGTCAACTACTAGGGCCCATAAAACATGATCATGTACTTTCCAATGAGTACTCTTTTTTTTAATTTGAGGGGAAATGAAGTAACTTGCAACATAATATCCAAGCTACTTGAAAAAAACCTTATCTGGTGATTCTTTGGATTGGTACAATAATCTAAAATCAAACTCCATCTATCTTGTAATACTTAGTTAACATATTAGTTCAAGAGTTTCAATCTAAATATCTACCTAAAAATAACTTGACTCATTTCATCAATCACGAAAATAATTAAGTCAATAAATCATACTAAATCACATTGGAAAGTATAAAAGAGAAACAAAATTAGCAAAATTGGTCTTAAATTAATTATACTAATTCAAGTTGGGAAGTATGAAAAACTTAAGAAAAATGGTTGGATTCTTACATGTAATTAGAAAATAAGAAGATAATAATGAAATATTAATGAAGTAAGATTAAAAAATACTTAATCAATATGGGAAGCATGTCAATGATGTGTAACTCATAATCAATCAAAGCTTATCTCATATTTGACACATGTAGTTTTTTTTTGACTTGGATATTGGAAAATTTTATGATGAAAGCTATGTCATGTCCATGGTCTTATGATGCAACATAGAAATGGAACACCAATGAGGTGGGATTAATGTGAAAATATGGTAACATGGGATGTTTTAAATGGTAATGTGAAAATTTTGGTAATTTGTGAGGAAGGTCAAGTCATATCCATTGTCTTACAATGCAACTCACAAAAGGAATCCATAGGGGCATGATCAGTGAATAAAACAATGTTTCTCAAGGGGAAATATTAAGGTTGTAGGGAGTGAAAAAGGGAATGTAAGAATAATAACATAGGCATCTTATGATAAGACCTTAGAAGACATGAGGTATACTAAGGACATGAGAAAACACTAAGTGACTAGTGACCATTAATATACAAAGGATACATGTTTGCTATAGACATAAAACTATGTAGGAAAATAAGTGTGCTACTAATATCAACTCATGTAAGTAGTTTTGGACAAGAAAACTAAAATTAACCTACCTTCCCACAACGTGTTTCTCATTCCTCAGGACCCCTTAGAGATTCATCGATCTACTATGAAGAATGGGTACTTTTACAAGAAAGTAGGTAGCACTAAAATATTTTTTATTATCTTTTTCTAATCTACTCACCTACCGCACCACAATGGACCTTAGCTCTATCATGAGCCAACTATATATTTTGAGATTATATTATAAAAAGGATATATGATTAGAATCACATATTTTAGTCTGATTTAACTTTTGATAACTTTTGAATGTTGCCTTTTAGATCATTGCCTTTTATTAAATGATTTAAATTTTGAATATTTTTATGGATTTTAAGATTCCTCCTTAATATAGAATTGGAATGACCAGTCATTAGAGATATAATGATACACATAAATGAGATTTATTCTTTGGCTAAAGTAAGCTAAGTATCCAAAGACAAGACTGACTAGGACACTTAGGCTTAATGATGAACTAACATGTTATCTCAAGTCTCAACTATGTGTATGTTTAGTTTTTGAAAGGGAATAAAGGGGACTAACAAGACATCTAAAGTGGAATTATAAAAGGAGATTATAATGAGATGAATTATTTACTAACTCATCACATGGTATATAAGGAATGGCTTAAGGGAGTAAGGTTTGTATAAAAAAGTCACAATAACTATTATCCATGTTTTAAGAGATAAGACATCAAACAATCATGAAAAGGAACAAGGGAGTCATGAGAAATGAACTCAATAAGAAAAGTAGAATGTAATGAGGAAAATGTAATCCATAATCAAACATAATGAAATCATAAGTAATATAATGTTTTAAACCAAAGTCAATGTGTAATATAAATGTTTGACACAATGTAAAATGATATAAAAATAGATAAAGATAAAATTGGAGCACACATCCAATCCAAATGAAAATGTAAGAACACCATACATATGTTCATAAGTAGTGATATATTTATCCACACACATTATCCATACCATGTGTTAAATCTCTATGAATTTGAACTTGGATTGGAGCTAATGTCTCATTGATATTTAATGAAAGCTCTAAAAATACTTCACATTTAATCTCATCAACATAAAAGGTAAGAAAGCTTGAAGGATCATGCTGAGGAGAACAATCATGTAAGGGATGTTCAAGAGAATACATGAGAGTGGTTTCTATATAATATTAAGGTATCACTAGTGAAGAAGGTGCCATGGGTGAGGGACTCATGGGTGGATAAGGATCCACGGGTGAGGAAATCATAGGTGTAGGAATAGTAGTTGAAGAAGTGACCACATGAGGAGATGTAACCACAGGAGGTGCAACCATGGGGGAAGAAGGGGGATGCTTATTTTTAGAATGATTTATAGGAGGAATAGTAAAAGGTAAAAGAATGGTAGGAGGTGATCCTTGAGATGTTGATAAGGATGTGATAATGATTAGTGTGATCTGTGGGACATTAATGCTAGAAATAATATACCTCTCCACACTTAGGAAGATACTCAAGTATTAGTTTTGGGGAGGCATAGCCTTTTTTGAGGGATCAAGAGTAGTAGGATGTGAAATTTCAATATATTATTATAGCTTGAAATAATGCATGGATGAATGGTTATATGTGTCATGGAAGCAATGAATATGCCTCTGAGTAGTCTTGGTAGGTGTACTCATAGGAGGAGATGTAATAGAAGACAAAGGAGTTTGGTATAAGAAAAAATCTCTAGTCTAGTGACTAAAAACTTTATGAATGTCACAATAAGGTTGATTGGCCCATTTGGTAGATGAAGGATCTATCTATGGTAAAGGGAGTAAACCATCACCTAGAGAAGGTGGGTTAGTTGGAGTGATTGGACAAAGATCGACTAAAGGAGAAATAAAATCAGAATTAAGAAGAGTTTTAGATAAAAAAAGAGTGGCAATGGGATTTGAACTAGGCTCTACTGAGGGAGGGGTATGTTCCACATAGGAATGAACAAAAGTGGCACATATCTTAAGGATAAGTAAGCTATAGGGACTAGTCATAACATGATCCATAAACATATTCATACAAGATTATTTAGAAACTAGAGGTGTTTCCACCATCTCTTCCCTATGATAAAGAGGAAAAATAGTAAAATTAAAAATGATATAAGATGGAACATGGTAGGATATACTATAATACTGAAGTAAAGAGGAATTATAATGAATAATATCAACATCTCAGGCCTTAACTAGACATCCTAAGAATGGATCATCCAAGGTATAACCATAATAATAATCAAGTGTATGAATATCAATGGCACATGTAAGGATGACCCTATCATTTTATGCGGTATAATGAATGGAATGTTAAGTGTTAATGAATACATTAGGGATATTATCACAAGGTGGTTGACAATAATAAGGTGGTAAGGAAGTAGGAAGTTGAGAGATGAGATCAGCTGAGAGATCAAAAGTTTTAATCTTGAGATTGATCTTATTAAGCTCATCCTCATCATAATTTATGAGGTTAGGGGGAATATTCCAAATGATTTTAGGATGGCCATTATAATCTTGAGTATAATTGACAAGAAATTTGAATCATTAAGATTCATGAAATGGGATGCTTGGTAAGGTTTCAAGGGTAGGAATCTTGAATACACCATAGTCTTAGAATTATTTGAAATTTAAAGGCTTAGTGTCACCTTGAATTCTATAGATAGATCCAATTTGAGTAAATTTTATGCATTCTCAAGTAGAAGAGGTAATGGCTCTCATACCATGAGTCCACAGCCTAAAAATCAAGATGTTGAAAGATAGAGGAAAATTGAAAATTATCACCTTCGCATGAATAGTGATAGGTGGGATGTTAATGGGAAACCACAATCAACCTAAAAGAGGAATTTTCCTTAATTCACATCCTTGACATGTCTTTCATGTGTACTTAACATTACATTCAAAATATCTAAGGTTTTTGATAAAATTAAGAGAGGCAAAAGAAGTACTAGAATCCTCATCAATTAAGGAACTTTTGACTTGGATATCGCTAATTTGAACACTGATAAATAAAAGAGGATCATACAAAAGAATTAGAATCCCATCAGGAATCATATAAGTAATGGGGAATTCAAGGGAAAGATAAGTCTCCATTTTCATTTTAAAAAAATGTTATCTTCTAATCCAGATAAATTTTCATCGCATCCTTCTATGGTAGGATGAGGGATGTTCATTTTGAATAAAAGATGCATAAGATGGTTATGATGATACACATATGTCCTCATAAGTTCAAGAAATGGATTTCAATATGGGAGATTAGTGAGTTATGTGATAGGATCCCACTCATCATAGCCCATAAGAAGAGTTTTGGAAAGATGTACATAGTGTTTAAAGAAGTCCTTCTAAGTAGGATCTAAAGTACATGTGAATTTATGTCAAAAAGATGTATAAGGTTTAAGGTTGAATTAGATGAAAAATTTGTATATTATGTTGAAAAAATGGAGCAGTTGATGGAAGTTGGGTTTGATAAGTATTAGAAGAAATGTTAATAGAAGCTTGAGTATCTTTGGTGATAGGCAAGTAAGAGGGAGGGATGGTAGAAATAGTATGGGAAGTGTTATCCAAGGGAGGTGTTGGAATTGGTTCACAAAATGATATAAGTTAATCTTTCCATAACTTATTTAAGTGAGTTGCAGAAGAATCTCGTATAACATGAAATGTGCATGACAATGGAGCAGTGTAAATTGGTTGAGTATCAATGAAAGAAACTACCCTTCATATATTATTCATATTGACCACATTCTCTTTAGTACTTGGGTCAAGAATACTATAAAAATTATTGGTATAAGTGGTGGGCTTGTCTTAGGTATCTTTGTGATTTGGAAGAGGATCTTTATAGATGGATAAATGAGAATTATCTTGATTCTAATATTAAAATTTAATATGTGTTTCATGGGATTTGAAATAAAATTCATTGGTTTGTTGGCATTGATGGATGATATAATCATGGTAAAAATTGGGACCAAGAAGGAAATCCATAGCCAACTTATGAATCTATCTATAGGTCTCATGAAAATGACCCCAACTAGTGTGAAACCAACAATATTTATTGGGATCATAAAAAAATTTATAAGATGAGTGGGATGAAGTGATCATGGGAGAAACCTTGGTATACATTTTAGTAATTCTACCAAGGATAAAGGTTTGTGAACATTGATGTTATTGGTAGAAGATAAATGAGGATTAGTGATGTGTCTAGAAGGGGAAGCTTGTCCCAATAGTTGGTTAGGAACAACATCTTAAATAATTTAAATGGTATCATAAGAGTCCATGACACCATTATTGGTAACATGATGATTCTTGTTCTCAATTAACATTCAAGTACCTAGAAGGTTGGGATGGCTAGAATTGACACATAAGAAAATCTTACCATTTAGCTTGGTCAATATCCTCTTCCAAAGTACATGGAGAGAGTCTAGACCCGATATTGCAACTTACGAAAAAGATGATTGGTAAAGAGATGGAAAAAGTTTTCATCTCCCATATTATGTTCACATTTGTTAGAAAAAGACTTCCCTCATTTAATGAAATCTTATGCATTTTTGGTTTCAAGTAACTTATAATTTATAAAATGGGCTAATGTATTCTTAGGAAGATCACTAGTTTTGAACTCTTGGACTAGAGCATTTACTAAATCTTTCAAAATATTGATAGAATAAGTTTCAAGTTGGTTTTACCAATGTAAAACATCACTCATGAGAGTTTTTACTAAGATATTGGTAGTGGCAAAGGTATCTAGTTTGACCTAGTATTTATATAGATTACCAAATGTTTTTAAATGAAGAGTAGGATCAATTGACCCATTGTACAAAATGGTAGGGGTGATACTTCCTATATCAATATTATCAATTTGAGATGTGAGAGGATCATTTTAAATACTTTTTATTATCTTATTGACAAGAAGAGTTTGAGGGATAAGATTACCATGGGAATCTAAAAGATGAGGTGGGGGAACATTTTGATTATGTGTTCCCCATTGCATATAATGAGTGGGGATATAAAGATGGATAAGGTGATTTTGCATTTGCATAATTTGATTTACACTATTAAGTTTAAAAACTTTCATTTGATTATAAGTTTTTAATAGGAGTTGATGGGTTTGACTTGCATTTTTAGTATTATTTGAATCATTAAAATTGGTGGTAGTGGTTTGGGTACCACTATATGTATTGATAGGAGATTGAGAAGAGTTGTTACTAAGTGAGGCACTAATGACATAATTTTATTCTATGGGAAAAGATGGACTAGTAAAGGGATGAGAAGGAATAACACTAGATGCATGATTACTATGGGTAGTAAATGATGCACTAGTGGAAGAATTAAAAGGAGTGGGTCCTAGAAGAGGCCCACTAGATGTAGAACCGACCATGTTAGTAGAGATACTAAGAATGGAGGTAGAGTAAGTCAAAGAAGAAGAAGTCATGGTGTAATAAGGTGTAAAATTAGAGGGAAGATGATGAGAAGCAAAGAAGCTAGTATCCTCAAATCCATGTGAGAATGTGGGAGAAGGTGAATGAGGATATTCAACTTGACCACTTATCACGAGTTGGTAAATAGTAGAAGGAACCTTTCATCGATGTTGAGGAAACTTAGAGATGTAGAAGAGTATTTGTGATTTATACTCTAATTTAGTTTTATCTTCAATTGAGAAGAGTGGATTTAAAAGTGGAGAAGAATGAGGATGGCTCCCATAGTTTATTGTGCAAGTGGATATATGAACATTGCTTTCATCTAGGATAGGTGCTACAAGATACTTACAAGAGAACCTATTATGGTTGGTAAGACTCAAAATATCCATTGAATTCAACTCAGTGTTGTCTTCAAATAAGAAGTCCATGATAAAGGAGGGATATTAAGTGAGGTAAAAGGTGGTGTAAAAATAAATAAATTCAAAGGTATAAATAAGAATAAAAAATTGACTAGGTCAACCTAGTATTGGAAATAGGGTCTAAAAATTGAGTGAAGAAGGATACAAAGTTGAAAAGGTTGATCTAATACTATAACCTAAGACAAAAAAGTAGCCTGATAATGATACATAGTAGATAGGGTCAACTTAGTATTGTATCTTGAGAGAAAAAATGAATATTGGGTTGATTAGGTTGACTCAGTATTACAAGTAGGGGAGATAAATAGTCTATAAGAGATTATTTCAAATAGAATGATAGTATACTAAAATAGGGAATTTTTTTCAATTTACTTTGAAAGCAAGAAATAAAAGTAAACACAATTATTTAGGTCAATTAGAAGGATCTAATTGACGCACACAACACAAAACCTTTCCCCAATGCTGTTAGGACCCCACGGAAGCACAATTGATTACCAAATACAAGCAACTGAATATGCAGAATTAACCAGAAGTAACAAGTAACTAGAAATCAAAAACAACACAGAATATGAGAGACAATACCCAATTGTATTAATACTCATCTAGAAAAGAATACAATTAAGAAGATGCCACTTCTTCACACCTCTCAGAGGCTTCCCACACCTCTCAGAGGCTTCCCACACCTCATGTGTACAGTAATTCTTTCCTCAAATCTCTCTCTCTTACGGTCCCAACACACAACTCAAACACAGAGTTGGTGTTCACCTCCAACCAGTTAGTATCCACTACTGCTAGTACACAAGTGCTCCATGCACTCCACAAGTGTTTCACGCACTCCAAGTACTCAACATACTCCAAGTAGATCTCCCATGAACTTGCAACAACCTATAACTCAAATGATCTTACTTATGGAATGAACTACCTTGCCTTCCTCTTTGCTCTCCAACTGAGTACACACTGTAATCCAAGTAGATCCTACCTAATCCTACTCCTTGTTGTGTTTCTTTCACCTTGATTCTGCTACCACCTGTAGATCAACCTGGTTCTGCACACCTGCAAACCTAGACCTTGCACACACATACACTTGCAGATCAATGATCTTACTTACCATGTAGATCTCCAAGAGTGCCCTTGCACACCTGCTGACCAAGATCCTACATACATGAAGAACCCCTCTGATTCTCCAAACTAGTACCCACACTTGGCACTGTGTCACTAGGAGGAACACACCATGCTCTCTTCACACATAGAAGGAGCTAATATTTTCTCTCTTACTCTCTAGCACAAATTACAATACAGCCCATGAGTCTATTATAGAGATCTCATGCAAACAATAATTAGACACCTAATTACAATAATTAGATCTACAGCTTCAAGTCTAAAATTGGCTCTTAACATGAAAACACTTAGTTCGTTAACAAACTATTCATGCAACTGACAGTTCCAGAACCACACAGGCAATCGACGTCGGTCCCTGTCTGCCTAGAGGTGATCGACGTCAGCCGACTCCTACCGATGTCGGTTGCATTCCTGTCCACCACTGGTCGACATTTGTCGGCCTAACTGATGTCAGTGACTGTGACACTCAGCAACCTCTCAGCAACCTCCTTCCCTATTTGCATCAGTGAAGCTTTTAGCTCCACAATCTAACAATCTCCCACTTGGAGATAAACAACTGCACTATACCTATACCTATACCCCGTCTAATCTATTTCTTGGCTTGTATCCCTCTTCAAGCTCAATCCTAAAGACCAACCACCACACAACCTGTGGTGCACCTCCTATCATCCGAGTAACCTACCACATCCAAACCTACAAACCCATGTAGTGAAGTCTTGAACCTGCATAACATGAATCCCTTTTGCTGGTCCCTCTCAGATACCTGAGAACCCACTTCCCTGAATTGGCTCCTAACTCTCTAACAGCTCCCACTGCTGGGGAAAACTCAGGTCTATACCAAACCTCATGTGATTTCAAACACTAAATTGTCCAGCCCTTGGTGTGCTTTGGTTCTACATCCTACATATTGAACCTTGCTAACAACTGATTCACATCAGCTCCCACTGGAGACAAAATCAACCTGTGATCTTCCATGTCTCTCATGCCAAAGAATTTTGCTACTCCAAATTCCTCATGACATGCCACTGAACTAACCTTACCCTTACCTCAGCAAAATCCTGTATGTCTAAACCTATAACTAGTATACCATCCACATACAATAATAGGATAATGTTGCAATCATCATCCACCTGGTAAGACAAACACAATGGTTACACTGACATTGACTAAAGCCCTACTTTGTCATCCACCTATCAAAAACTTATACCACTATCCTGCAGCTTCCTCAAGACCATATGACCTTGCCTTCCATCTCACGTGTCCATTCTCTCTATTCTTTAACTAAGGTATCCATTTGTCTTAGTGCTTTCATACCGGCTGGCAACCCTACCAAATATCCCATTTGGTTCTGCATCCTGATCATGCCATGCTCCCACTGTTTCTTGGATCCTTCCTACTCTATAGTGAGCAATGAGTATAAAGAAGAGGAACAATGAATTTGAGGCTTACTTACACTTTCAGTCCTCTCCATGGGCATTTGAGACTCCTTGACAGCTTGCTGTCTGCCAAAAATCTATCTCAGTGACCGACCTCAGTCACTACATAGTCTGCATCCAACCGACGTTGGTTCCATGCGACTGTCTAGGTCACCGACACCGGTTATCTTGCCGACGTCAGTCTCCACCTACCCGACACCACCAACTTCTCTAGTCTACACATGACTGACATTGGCACCTATCTGTCAGACATCGGTTACCCTTGACTGATGCCGATATCTGTGTATGCCTGTGAGTGATGACTTTTTACTCGCGAGCTCTCCATGGATCAAAACCCTGTCCAAACTGCCATGCTCAGAGATGTCCAACCTTCTCCACTAATCTCTATCTGTCATCTCCTCCAAGAACACCAAGGCTTTTCAGTTTTTAAGTTTGTCAAACACATCTGACTTCCTCTTAAGAACATGCATCTCCTTCTTGCTCATGTGACCAAGCCTACAAAGCCACATCCTTGCAATAGAAGAAGAATCAATAATACAAGCAAGTAGATAAAGAGTACCTGCTTTCTTACCACATGCTAATTCAAGTGCATCCATTGTGAGAGTTCTTGTGCATCTCTCATCACCCAACTTTCTTGAAGCAATTAGCTGCATCTTCAAGGCTGGGACCTACATGACCTCCTTTAACACCCATGTGTTAGCTGCCTGCAATTTTAGCAACACTTCCCCTTTGCCAATACTTTGACAAGGCTCACCAATCCCTCTATCTGGGGCTGCATGGAAAGAGGCAACAAAATATATTAACCAAGATTCAACTTTATCCAATAAACATCCTAGAGCATCCTGTGCAACAACACCTGCAACATCTGCTTCTTCAGTTTCTTCATGTTGATCTTCTACCAACCAACAATATTTCTTTACCTACTCTTTCTTTCCATAACACCGTAATAGACCATTCATGCTATTTAGTTTCTCCATTCGTAGCTTACTTTCTTCTACCGTTGCTATACTCCCACTCAATCAAAAACCCCTGAGAGTGACCTGTAACCAAACACAAACCTGCTCCCTGCAACCTTAGCTCTAATACCAACTGTTAGTGGTATCAAGCTATGAGCCAACAACCTCACTCTGATACCAACTGTTAGGACCCCATGGAAGCACAATTGATTACCAAATATAAGCAACTAAATATGTGAAATTAACTAAAAGTAACAAGTAACTAGAAATCAGAAATAACACAGAATATGAGAGACAATACCCAATTGTATTAATACTCATCCAGAAAAGAATACAATAAAGAATATGCCACTTCTTCTTCACACCTCTCAAAGGCTTCCCACACCTGAAGTATACAGTAATTCTTTCCTCAAAGCTCTCTCTCTTACGGTCCCAACACACATCTCAAACACAGAGTTGGTGTTCACCTCCAACCAATCAGTATCCACTACTGTTAGTACACAAGTGATCCACGCACTCCACAAGTGTTGAACGCACTCCAAGTACTCAACGTACTCCAAGTATATCTCCCATGAACTTGCAACAACCTGCAACTCAAATGATCTTACTTATGGAAGGAACTACCTTGCCTTCCTCTTTGCTCTCCAACTGAGTACACACCATACTCCAAGTAAATCTTGCTTGATCCTGCTCCTTGTTGTGTTGCTGTCACCTTGATTCTGCTGCCACCTATAGATCAACCTAGTTTTGCACACCTGCAAACCTAGACCTTGCACACACATACACCTACAGATCAATGATCTTACTTACCATGTAGATCTCCAAACTTGGCCTTGCACACCTGCTGACCAAGATCCTACATACATGAAGAACCCCTCTGATTCTCCAAACCAGTACCCTCACTTGGCACTGTGGCACTAGGAGGAACACACCATGCTCTCTTCACACACAGAAGGAGCTAATATTTTCTCTCTTACTCTCTAGCACAAATTACAAAATAGACCATGAGTTTATTATATAGATCTCATGAAAACAATAATTAGACACCTAATTACAATAATTAGATCTGTAGCTTCAAGTCTAAAATTGGCTCTTAACATGCAAACACTCAATTCGTTAACAAACTATTCGTGCAATCAATAGTTTTGGAACTACACAGGTGACTTACATCAGTCCCTATCTACCTAGAGGTGACCAATGTCAGCTGACTCCTACCAATGTCGGTTGCATTCTTGTCCACCACTGGCGGATTTCGATCGGCCTAACCGATGCCAGTGACTGTGACACTCAGCAACCTCTCAGTAACCTCCTTCCCTATTTGCATCAATGAAGCTTTTAGCTCCACAACCTAACAAATGCTAGCCAATGCAAGCTTTTACAATACAATATACAATGAGAAAAGAAAAAACAATCAAATTGAAATACAAATACTAACTAAGTGGGCATCTTGAATGTTGTTAGATTATTAAGTGTTATTTTTAAGTGTAATAGGAAAGTTGGTTGAAAGTAGGGAATTGGAAAGAAATGTATGCATGGTTTCAAGACATTTACACTAAAAGGGATCTATGTTAGAAATGATACTAGCTTAGTATTGGGGCCTACCCCCTCACTTCACAATCCCATAGTGATAATGGTGTCAGGGTCTTTGCTAATATATACCATTAACCACAAGTTTATACTTAGCCAAAAAACCAAGTTGACTTCACTTGGGTAGAAAACTATTTAAATGCATTTTGAAATTATGTGATTTGGTAGTGTGTGCAAGAAAGAGAAAAATAATAAAACTAAATGGTATATTAAAAAGCCACTTAATTAGACTATGTGATCTAATCTAAGCATGTAAATAATTAAGAAGTGAAAGTATTGAGTAACTACTTGCATATAACTATTAATTTCTAATTTTAAACATAATACAATGTCAGTTTAGATGATAGTGTATGCAAACATTATACAATAGAGTTGATAGTCTCACTACTATAATTTAGAAGCAAGAGTATTTAAGAACTATATCGATAGGGTAGACTTAGTCTGTTAGAAAAAAGATAGACTACATAAGGAAGAAATGACTAAAAGCAAGAGTATTTAAGAATAGATTCGATAGTGTCACTAATATAATTTATAATCAAGAGTATTTAAGAACTATATCGATAGGGTAGACCTAGTCTTTCAAAAAAAAGATAGACTACATAACTAGGTCGACCAAGTAAAACTAGTTTGATGTAGATGGAAGTTTTAAATACTATAAACTATGTAAAATAGAACTATGATGAAGAAATGAAATGAAAGAGAGAGAAAGAAACCTTGGTGGGTTGGAAGATGCTGAGGAATGTGAGATTGTTATTGAAGTGCCTTGAAAGTTACTGGAAGATTTTATGAACTGTGTTGACTAGGTCGACCTAGTTCCATAGTGCCCTATTTTTTTGAAACCTAAGATGACTATACTAGCCTAGTTGACTTAGTATGTTTTCTAGAAACTATCTAGAATACTATACCAACCTTCTTGACCTAGTATGTTTTCTAGAAGATGTTTGGAATACTATATTGACCTGGTTAACCTAGTATGTTTTCTAGAAGCTTGATTGGAATACTATACAAGCCTAGTCAACCTAGTATGTTTTCTAGAATCTTGTAAGAGTACTATGTCAACCTATTCAAACCAATAAATATTTTACAATGAATACCTACACAAAAAGAACAAATTCATTTTTGATGTGATTATGTATTAAACATGTGCACAAAAGTCAGAAACTATACTAGCCCTATCGACCTAGTATCATAAATATAGAAAAATGATAGAAAATGAAAAATGTGAAAGGAAACCTACAAGGGTTAGATTCACATTGAGTTCACCAAAATGTATGCAATAAAAAATGCATCAGATCTATAAATCAATCCTAGATTAGAGAAGATCTTTCCTAATTACACTTGTGATATGGGATACATTAGATAATCAAGAACATGACCAATATGTTGATCTACTAGACCCAATTTGGGAATCTCTTATCACAACAATAATATTAAGGAGGGTTCCAAAGCCTCCAATCAAGAAAAAAAACATAATAACCCTAACTAAGCCTTATGTTTTCATATTCACTAGACTAATAACATGTACAGAAAAAGCATAATCTAGTTCTCACCAAATCTTGTGGCACAACGTAGGGGTGATAAACAATAAAATTAAACATGCATAGAAGACATATACTCATGTCAATGTATAAAAAATCCTAGTACAAGGAAGAGAGAAAAAAATTCATATCTATCTACTCTTATGAAGGAGGAAAACATTGAGTAATACTTACATTTGAATATGAACGTACCGAGCCTCAATCTCTCCCTTCGCCAAGGTGTTGTTGACCAAATTTGACTTTTTAGTCAAATTGGGGCACCTATAGGTAAAAACATGACTTTATAGATTTATAGGGGGTGTAATATCTTGTCATGAGGTGTTTCTTAGGTTAAATTATGTCTAATAATGTTATATTAGCTTTGGTCAATTAGTTTTTATGCCCTTATATCTTTTTTGGGTCATTTGAGGGGTCAAAATAGTGTATTTAATGCTTTCTATATATTTATTGGGAAATTTACAAGTGTAAATATGTGAATTCATTCCCCATGTTTCATTATAAGTCTTATATAACTGAAAATAATGAAAATATGTTAGGTTGTTTAGATAAAAGGTAGTTTTTTAAACAAAAAAAGAGAAAATAACACTTGTATGGCCTCCTTGGGAAGTGTACCACTTATAAAAATTTGAACTGTGAATCTTAATTTTCCCCAAGCTCAATATCATGTTTGGTTTGATATGGATATGTAATTTATTTTTGAAAACCATTTTCCATCCTTTTCACCTTTTTAGACACACAAAAGTGACTTGCAAGTTTGTACTTGGTACTATCAGCACAAGGGGTTTCAAGAAGAATGATTTTGAGAGGTTGTTTTACAATTATATAAATTAATTTTCATATTAATAAGTTTGATAATGATTAATTTTTCTTTATGAACCATTCATTTGATTTTGACTATGCAAATTTACCTATCAATCTGTGCACCCTTCAGGTTTTACCTTGGTTTGAGGATTTCCATATAATCTAGATACTAAGATTTATTCCAAAGGATTTTTGACTCCCTTTTATAATTTTATCCATGATTGGTTTCACATTTGGAGTTGATTTGATATTCCAAGTAACTCACGTTGCAAGATGAGGTCACTATGTGCAATTACATCCATTCTAAGTACTTTGAAAAGGTTATATTCATTGGATAGGATTAATTTGAATTATGAATAGTGTTTTATATGTTTTAATGATATGTAGGTCATATAATTATAGGTTTTTGTCTCACAACCCCATAGTTTGATAAGAAAACCATTTCTCCATCATGCAAAAATAGTCATTCAACATGTTGTCTACCGTGTTCCAATAGCTTGGAAGAGATATTCATGTTGAAAAGGCTGTTATTCACCTTGCCTTAAGACCTTATTGACAAAAATAATTCAATTGGAGGATTAATAATGGGTTTTAGTTGTTTAAGTCATTCATCAACACATTATTGTTCCAATCCGTACCTTACCTTCATACATCCAATGCACCTACAACCTCCATGATGATGCAAAAAGAGCCTTATTATGGGTTTCATGTGTTTTTAGAGGTGAGAAGATAATTTTAAGGTTTTAAGAGAGACCTTGGACCTATAGAAGCTTATGATAATGCATATGATTCATTTCATGACCACTATCCAAGCCAAATCTGCCTGTATACTAAAAATCACAACCTATAGGTGGCCTGAGCAAAATGTTTAGAAGTCATATGGAGAGTTTGAAACATATGTTAGGCATTATTAATTGTATTTTTATAGTTAAAAGCATAAAATACTTATTTGTGAGAATATATTTCCAAACAAAGAATGAAAGTCATTCCCAAAGAAATGACTATAGAATTCAATGATTTAGTCCCTAGAAGATCAAAATAGAGGCCTAATAAGTTTTATTGAGATCTTGTGATAAATTTATAAACATCCTTTAGGAATCCTAATGCACTCACCTTGTCGACCTTGGTAGGGAGAAAGAGTATGTCAAGAATGAGGACTATAAAATTGATGGAGAGTGATGTTTTAGAGGCTCAAAGTGGAATACAAAAACACTAAATTTTGGAAGTGTTATTTACATTCTTGAGCCAAAAGGAGACCTTTATCGCCCAAGGTTGTAAATTGAAATTTCCACCTTAGTGTGGGTGTTTCCAATGGTGTAAGTATCATTCATAAAGAAATCAATGATATTTAAAAATATGGTGTGTTTTAGCCCCTACACCCAATTTTGGTCTATATATAGGGCAAATCAACACATACAACTAAGCATAAAGACATGGTAGAAAGTAAGGTGTCTAAGTGGAGGATTAGACCAATGAAGGTGAACAAGGGAATACAAACCAATATAAAATGAACCTCAAGGAGATTGAGGAGGTTGTTAACATTAATTTTGATGTCTAAACATATTATATAACCTACATGCTAGGGGTAAATAAGGGTGTCTTAGTCAACATGTAGAGAGGCTAAGTCTTGAAAATCAAATACATATGTGGAGTAAGGAGTTTAAACCTAATATAATAATATATGGCACCTTAAGGTAATTCATGCTGAATTCATAATATATAAACAAGATAAGTGCACACCTACACCAGTCTCTAAAACCCTATACACACACTTACAACCAACATTGTTGTTTGAGCTAGATAGTTGGTGAGAAAGGAGTGTGTTGGTGTCTGAGAATCATTAAGATGGAGGAAATAAAAATAAAATATTACTAAATGACCCTATATGAAGTAATGGAAGGTTTTTTACTCAGTTCTCAAGACTAAATCATGCCAACATGCATCTAAAAGTGTCTTTCCAAGCAAAACATAGTCATGAGCAAGAGACTCGGTCTTGTGAATCCATGAGTATGAGTGATCAATGAGAGGTCAAAGTGAATAAAAAATGATATAACACATCCTTCATGATTATTATAACCTATATAATGTTTTTACAATGAAAATCAAGGAAGAGGAGAGTCCACAATGGAACAACTTACTCTGAGTACTAAAAAACCCTACACAGTCTATCTTGTTAAGAGATCAATTTTAGAATTTGAAGGTGTGGAATGTCATGTGAGATGACCAAGTGATAAAATTTTATGAAAAGAGTCCTGAAAATTTTAGGAAGACTCTAATACCTTTAAATTTCTTGAGAAAATAGGGGAAGTACCCCCTACTTTATCTCAAATAGGGGGTGCTTTCCCCATGCACAAACTAATAGTTTAAAGGGAATAGGCTAGAAGAGTTAGACCAAGAGTTGGAAAAACATTAAGGGAAGGTGTGGAGATTTAGAATAAAATAGGATCTATAATAAATTAGAAATTGCTTATAAGATCATTGTAAATGTGTTTGAATTATTGGAACATAGGTAAAATCATCAAAAGACTATCTTGAGGTCTTAAGGTACAAACAAGCTTCTAGGAACGGTGAGACCTTGAAGCCAAAGAGAAGGTAATTCTCAACTATATAATTATAAGATAACTAAAATGGATGGTAACATGTTTATAGGGTCAGAATAGACATGTATAAGCTATTTGAATGAATGGGAACCATCAAAAAGCGATTTGGAGTCTCAAGGACAAACTTAGACCTACAAAATAAGGAAAATAAGCTTAACAAGAGGACTTTGATTGCTCATATCTTTAATGATGATCTGAATGGTTGTATAATAAGTCAAAATAAGCTAGAGAGGGTCCCCAAAAACCACTTTGTGGAATTATTTTGAAACTTGGATGTCTAACTTTCATGAACAAAGCTTAAGGGTCAAAACTAGTGTAACCCCCTTGCAAACCCTTAGCTAGGACCATTTTATGAAAATGGAGTTGAAAATTAAAAATAATGGGATATTATGATGATAATAAATATTTTAAATTTTAAAGGACTCCCTAAAGCTACTTTACATGCTAGATAGATGTGCAAACTTGTATGGATGGGGTGCAAAATAGGCTATTTTTGACCATTTTATGAGTTTTGAAATTTATAAAAGGATTCAAGACATGAAAACAACTATGGGTGAAATATTTAGACATAATATAACTACCCATATTAATTTCATGCCCTAAATCAACTTATAAGTATCATAATAATGTGTTTCAACTTAGCCAATCAAATCTAGCATATTAGACAAGCTAGTGAAGAAGATGGAAGACTTCAAGTGAGTTCATTTTAATTTTTGCCTAATGATTATAAGTCCATGGAGTATTTTTAAACATATATTACACTTAGTTTTATGTATTTTCATGGAAAATTGAATCCAAATTAGGAGCCAAGTGTCCAGGGTGCATATAAGAGTAGTTTTATGGATAATAAAAGATGATCAATTCCTTCCAAGAGTTTTTAGATGACCAATCATGTAAAAAATTCATGGAAAGGAATGTATGATGTAATTACCCTTCATTTAAATTATTTTTACTAATAATCATCAGTTATAGGATGCTCAAACATATCAAATCATGAAGGCAATTTTTATGAGTAAGTTGAGGAGTTTTCTTGCCACTTTCCATGAAGTTTATGCCTTATATGGACACTTGGAATTCTATAACTTACATAGTTAGTCCCATATCCTTCTCACATACATAATTAACTACTTCTCTTAAATTTACAAGTGTCCTTGTGACCCTTGGACTTATTTCTTCTTGTTTCTCTCACAAGCTCTATAAGAACTAACCATTTTGACATTGTATTGGATGCTCCACCAAAGTATGGTGAAGACCTAATCATTTTTATACATTTGTATTAATAAAATTATGAAGTTTTATCTCTTCCATTACTGTTCATATTGTGTTTTACTTGAATTTTGAATTTTCTTAGTAAACATTATGGATTCCTTAGAAAGTTGTCACATTCTCTCACCTGGTTATAGCTTCTTATTGCAAGGCATGTGATGTGTTCTAGGAAACGTCAAAGTTTAAGTGAGTTAGTCTCCTAATTAGTGCCATAAAATGCCTTTTACCTAGTCCTCCTATATTTTCACATTCATCCATAACCCCAAAATGTAACATTAATGCAAGACATAGATTGGAGAGTGTATGTTTAGTTTGTCCTCTGATTTCAAGTGTAATATGCATATGGTTGGATGTCATCAGTAAATTTGCTGTATCACCTCCCTTATATTAGTTATATTTTAGTTATACCTCTCCCTTTTCACCCCTGAGTTTAGTATTAGTAGCAATCCAAAGTGGTACATCAATGAAGCTATCCTTATCTAGAGATTCATCTCATTTCTTAAGCTGCCCATATGCTAGAGATGATTTCATTGTGCCACTTGGATGAGGAGTTAATTTCATAGACTAAAAGGGTATAAATCCAAGTGACAATAATTTTTTGGCACAAAGGGTGTTGTCTCCCAAAAATCAATGTTTAGAGGCATCTATCAAAACATCATTCGTGACTCTAAAGATATATAAAATGGTCAAGAAACCTAGGTTATCCTTATAAGATTTATGGTAACATGTGTCATTTGTTTCCTTACTTTTAATGAGGATTCATGGCTGATTTTGGCGTTGATTTTTGTTCTCTACAAGTTGGTGAGACATTTCAAGCTTGTACAATTCCTTATCAATATGAGAAAGTCCTTGGTCAATATTTTCATGATACTTATCAACATAAATATGATATTTTTTATCCCATGCATGAATTATATTAGTCCTATAACAAGCCTTCTCAATGTTTTGCTTCTCTTACTCAACCTAGCCACTCCTCAAACCAACCCATTTCCACCTTTAAGAAGACACTCTTGAGATATGAGAGATATATATTGGATCTTGATACTCAAATGGGATGTGGTATATAGGTTTCTAATAATGTTATTCATAAGGTGATATAATCATTAGATTTGATCAAAAGAGAGTGGGTACTTATTGAGAGAGCCCTCACAAGTAAGATGCCTGATGTGAGTGGTTTAGTCTCTTCCTTGGAGGATAGGCTAAAAGTTAATGAAAGGAAAACTCACCATACCTATCATCCCTAATATCCACATCCCTAAGTTTCATACTATCCATAAATGACCCCTACTCATGATCCAAATCAAGCCCATCATATTCATCCTTTTCGAAATCAATTGGAGGAGAGAGTTGAAAGAAGAAACTATGTGTTTGAGGATAATATTAATAGGAACATTAATCTGGGAAATATTCATATGTAATAGTAAATTTTGGCAATAAAGGAAGTGTATTTTACCTCTCACATTACATCCCCACCATTAAAAATGAAACTCATAATTCCAATGTCCTAAGTTGGAACAAGATAGTGGAGTCATGGGGAAAGAAAGTAGAGAAACATTTTGACAAAAAATGTGAAGTTGAGAAGACTCTTGATCCTATACAAACTCCTCCTACCATTCCTCAACAAAAGTCTTCTAATCATAACATCATAATCTGTAATAAGATATTGGAGTCATGGGAAAAGAAAGAAGATATAATAATTGTCAAAGAGTGTGAAGTGGAGAATAGAGTTGATCCTTTGTATGTACCACCCACCCTTCCTAAAAAATATTCTTGTGTTCCATGTCAACCCTCATGTATCCCTCATACTCATGATGATTCTTATGATATTCAATAAAAACTTTTCCAAGAGGACTTGGCCATGTAGACTGAGGAGTTAGAGTCAAGGATGAAGTTACTAAGCCAAGGTGTGATGGAAGGATTAGAACCCAAAGAAGATTTTATGACTAAACACATCCCATCTGACCTCCTTCAAGAGATTTTTCAAGTTGAATAAAATTTTAATGAAGTAGATGTCAAGTTTAAGGAAGAAATTCAAGTTGTTTTAAGCCAAGTTCTTCCTTCCCTTCCTCAAGAGCTCTCAAAAGAACCTCTTACTTTGCATTCTCAATCTAATTTTGAGCCCTATGTTCCACCTCCACCAACTATTTCATTTTGTTCTCATCCCATCACCCTTTGCATCAACAAACCTATGGTGTGGGAAACTTAAGAAGAGAAAGTGGTTGAGGAAAATTTAGAACTCTTACTTGAATAAAGTGTAACTTCTTGGCAGCCTTATTGTGTTAGGTTACTTGATCTCAAGATGCCTAGTATTGACATCACTAAGAAGGAGTTGGAAGATGTTGTAGCCCTTAATAAACAAGATCAGAATATGATAGCTGAGGTATAATTTGAAAACCCTCAAGAGGTCATAAGTGATGAAGAAGAGGCAAGATCTTACATTGAATCTCCTTGTTTGGTTGATGATGAAACATATACTCCTTGTGTTGAAGAAGAAATCTTTGAAGAGGTCCTTTTTGAATCTAAAGAAAAAGTTTAAGAAGTTTATATTTTTGTTCCCCTTCATGATGCTAAAAAAAATGAGGATGATGATTTATGGTAGAGGTTTGAAGACATTTACAAAGAGTTTGAATCTCTCAAGGGGCCTATAAGTCCTTTAAGGTTGATTGTAAGTGATGGTAAGAAAGATGTCATTGTTCAAGATGTCATAGATGAATAAGATGAAATTGTTAAACATGACATAATTGAGAAAGAAAAAAATACGCATAAGCCTATAGAGGTCAATAAAAGCCTCTATTGGCCTCAATATTTCAAAGAACAAGAAACCATTCCTTTTGAGACCATGCCTATAAAGAGAATGAAGGTTGATCATGAGAAAGAGAGTGTGCAACAACATGAAGTTTGTAAACAAGGTCAGAAACAATATTTATACATTGGAGACCTGTTTTAAGATGATTTAATTAAAAAAAACAAATTAAGTGCCAAGGAATAGGTCTTGTCCATCAAGTGTTCAATCTAAAGAGCAACATGCTTGGCACCATCATCCATCACATGTAAAAAGAGACTCAAGAAATGTTCCCTTTGGTGCTATAAATGGAGGTATGAATTTTTTTTAGTTTTACATAATATTTTTTTAATATTCCCTTAAGTTATTAGAGCACATGTGTGTGTGTGTGTGTGTGTGTGTGTATGTGTTTGCTTTCCTTGTTGTGTGTGTCCTTTACTTTGTGTGGTTGAGGTAGCCATTAGTGTCTTGTCTTGATCAAAGGGTTTGTGGTCAATGGTAAATGTTTTTATTGTCTATATAAATCTTTTTATTACTCCATAAAACCAATGGAATAATAATTCTAATATTCTAGTTAGTATAGTAGGCATACTACCCCTATCAGTCACCAATTTGTTGATTAAATTTGACTTTTTAGTCAAATTAGTGCACCTATAGGTAAAAACTTAAATTTATATATTTATAAGGGGTGTAATATCTTGTAATGAGATGTTTTATAGGTTAATTGATGTCAAATAATGTTATATTAGCTTTGGATAATTAGGTTTTATGTCTTTATATCATATTTAGGTCATTTAAGGGGTCAAAGTAGTGAATTTAATACTTTATACATGTTTACTAGGAAATGTGAAAGTCTATAAACATTATTTCATGACCCATGTGTCATTATAAGTCTTATATAACTTAAAATACTAAGAATATGGTAGGTTGTTTAGAGAAAAGGTAGTTTTCTTGGGAAAAAAAGGATAAATGGCACTTGTATGACCTCCTTGGGAAGTTCACCACTTGGAAAAGGTTTAAATATGAACATTAATATTATAAAAGCTCAATACAATGTTTTTTAATCTTTATATTCCATTTATTTCTCAAAACCATTTTACTTCCTTTCCACCATTATATACACACAAAAGTGACTTGCATGTTTGTACTTGGTATGGTTAGCATAAAGGGTTTCAATAATAATTCTTCTGAGAGGTTGTTTTAAACTCAAATACCTTGGCACCATCATCCATCACATGTAAAAAGAGACTCAAGAAATGTTCCCTTTGGTGCTATAAATGGAGGTATGAATTATTTTTAGTTTTACATAATATTTTTTTAATTTTCCCTTAAGTTATTAGAGCACATGTGTGTGTGTGTGTGTGTGTGTGTGTGTGTGTGTGTGTGTGTGTGTGTGTGTGTGTGTGTGTGTGTGTGTGTGTGTGTGTGTGTGTGTGTGTGTGTGTGTGTGTGTGTGTGTGTGTGTTTGTTTGTGTTTGCTTTCCTTGTTGTGTGTGTCCTTTACTTTGTGTGGTTGAGGTAGCCATTAGTGTCTTGTCTTGATCAAAGGGTTTGTGGTCAATGGTAAATGTTTTTATTGTCTATATAAATCTTTTTATTACTCCATAAAACCAATGGAATAATAATTCTAATATTCTAGTTAGTATAGTAGGCATACTACCCCTATCAGTCACCAATTTGTTGATTAAATTTGACTTTTTAGTCAAATTAGTGCACCTATAGGTAAAAACTTAAATTTATATATTTATAAGGGGTGTAATATCTTGTAATGAGATGTTTTATAGGTTAATTGATGTCAAATAATGTTATATTAGCTTTGGCTAATTAGGTTTTATGTCTTTATATCATATTTAGGTCATTTAAGGGGTCAAAGTAGTGAATTTAATACTTTATACATGTTTACTAGGAAATGTGAAAGTCTATAAACATTATTTCATGACCCATGTGTCATTATAAGTCTTATATAACTTAAAATACTAAGAATATGGTAGGTTGTTTAGAGAAAAGGTAGTTTTCTTGGGAAAAAAAGGATAAATGGCACTTGTATGACCTCCTTGGGAAGTTCACCACTTGGAAAAGGTTTAAATATGAACATTAATATTATAAAAGCTCAATACAATGTTTTTTTAATCTTTATATTCCATTTATTTCTCAAAACCATTTTACTTCCTTTCCACCATTCTATACACACAAAAGTGACTTGCATGTTTGTACTTGGTATGGTTAGCATAAAGGGTTTCAATAATAATTCTTCTGAGAGGTTTTTTTAAACTCAAATACCTTAATTTTTATATAAATAATTTTGATAATGATCAACTGTGCTTTATGAACCATTTGTTTGAAGTTGACTGTACAAATTTGCATATCAATCTATGCACCCTTCAGGTTTTGCTTTGGTTTGAAGAAGTATGTATAATCTAGAAAATTATATTGATTCCAAAGGATGTCTATTACTTTTTCTCATTTTATCCATGATTTTTTTGCATTTGGAGTTGATTTTATATTCCAAGTAACTCACTTTTCAAGATGAGGTCTCTATGTGTAGTTCTAGCCATTTTCACTACTTTTAGAAGGTTGTATTCTCTACATAGTATTAATTTGATTGATAAATGGTGTCTTATATGTTTAAATTCCATGAGGTTCACCTAATTATAGTTTTTGGTCTCACAACCCCATAGTTTGATAAGAAAACCATGTCTCCATAATGCTAAAACAATCATTCAACATGTTGCCTACCTTCTTTTAGGAGCCTGGAAGAGATATTCACTTTGAAAAGGATGTTATTCACCTTTACTTAAGATATTATTTATAATAATTATGAATTTTGATTATTAATAATGGGTTTGAGTTGTTGAGGTCATTTATCAACACATTGTCATTCAATTCCATACCCTGCCTTCATACAACCAATGCTCCTACAACCTCTATGATGATGTCACCAGATCCTTAGTGTTGGTTTACAGTTTTGTGAGAGGTTAAATTATTATTTTAAGGTTTTATAAGAGACCTTGTACCTATATAATCTAATGAAAATCCATGTTATTCATTCCATGACCATTGTCCAAGCCAAATCTACTTATATACTGAAAATCACCACCTACAGGTGGCCTGAGTAGAATGTTTAAATGTCATATGGAGATTTTGAAACATATTTTGAGCCTTATTAATTTTATTGGTATAGTAAAAATAATGGTATACATATTTTTGATAATATATTTCCAAACAAGGAATGAAAGTCACTCCCAAAGAAATGACTGTGGAATTCAGGGATCTATTCCCTAAAAGATCAAACAAAGGACTGATAGGTTTTGTTGAGATCTTGTGATAAAGTTATAAACATCTTTTATGCACAATAATAAACTCACATTGTATCCATTGTTAGGGATAAAGACTATGACTATAATTATGACTAGAAAATTGATGGATGGTGATGTTCTAGAGGCTCAAAGTGGCCTACAAAAACACTAAATTTTGGAAGTGTTTTTTACATTCTGAATCCAAAAGAAGATATTTATCACCCAAGGTTGTAGATTGAAATTGCCACATTATTTTGGGTGATAGGTTTTGTTGAGATCTTGTGATAAAGTTATAAACATCCTTTATGCATCATAATAAACTCACATTATATCCATTGTTAGGGATAAAGACTATGGCTATAGTTATGAATAGAAAATTGATGGAGAGTGATGTTTTAGAGGCTCAAAGTGGCCTACAAAAACATTAAATTTTGGCAGTGTTCTTTACATTCTTGAGCCAAAAGAAGAGATTTATCACCCAAGGTTGTAGATTGAACTTGCCACATTATTTTGGGTGTTTCCATTGGTGTAATTATCATTCATAAATAAGTAAATGATCTTCAAAAATATGGTAAGTGTTTTTTAATCCCTCTACACCCACTTTCATTTCATATAAAGGGAAAATCAACACCTACAATTGAGCATAAAGATATGATTGAAAATAAGGTGTCTAAGTGGAGGTTTGAACTAGTAAAGGTGAAAAAGGGAATAAAAACCAATATAAAATTACTCTTTAGGACACTGAGAATATTTTGATCATTAATTTTTATGTCTAAACATACAATATAACCTATAGGCTAGGGGTAAATAGGAGTGTCTTAGTCAGCACCTAAAGAGGCTCAATCTTAAAAATAAAAATGCATAGGTAGAGTAAGAAGGAGTTTACACATAATATAATATCATTTTTAACCCCAAGGTATGTAATTATGACTTCATAAACTAAATAAAATAGAATTTCACACCTATGCAGGTCTCTAAAACCCTATACACACACCTACAACCAACATTGTTGACTAAGCTAGATAGTTGGGGAGAAAGTAGTGTGTTGGTGTTTTAAAATCATGGAGATGGAGGAAATAAACATAAAATATTAATAAATGATAATATAATAAGTAATTTATTTATTTTTACTTAGTTATCAAGCCTAAATCATGTAAACATGCACCTACAGGTGCCTTCCCAAGCAAAACATAGTCAAGAGCAAGAGACTCAGTGTTGTGAATCCATGAGTATGAGTGATCAATGAGAGGTTAGAGTGAATAAAAAATGATAGAGTAAATAATTCATGATTATGATAACCTATAGAGGGTTTTTACAATACAAATCAAGAAAGAGGAGAGTTCTTAATGGAACAACACATTCCATGTACTAAAATACTCTGGATAGTTTATCTTGTTAAGAGACCAGTTTTAGAATTTGAAGGTTTGGAAGGTCATGTGAGTTGAAAAAGTGATAAAATTTTGTGAAAAGAGTCCTCAAAACGTGTTTAATACTATAATACCTATAATGTTTTTGATAAAATAAGGGAAGTACCCCTATTTTATCTCATATAGGGGGTACTTTCCCCATGCATAAACTAACAGTTTAAAGGGAATATGATATAAGAGTTTGAACAAGAGTTTTTAAAACATTAAGGGAATGTGTGGGTGGTTATAATACACTAATATCAATGTGGAGAACAATTTTCATAGGGGTGAAACCAAATAAGGTAATAAATAAATCCAAGGTTGCAATCAAGAATGTTAAGTAAGTTTTGGCCTAATACCCATTTGAGAAGTCAAAAAAAATTATAGCATGATGTAGGATATATAATAAATTATAATATATTTAGAGGATAATTTTAAATGTGTTTGAAATTTTGGCACACAATGAAAATCATCAAAAGAATATCTTGAGGTCTTAAGGTACATATATGCTTCTAGGAATGATGAGACCTTGAAGCCAAAGAGAAGGTCATTCCCAACTCCAGCATTAGAAGATAACTAAAATGTATGGGAACATGTGTATAGGGTTATAATAAAAAAATTTAAGCTATTTTAATGTACAGGAACTATCATAAAGCCATTTGGATCCTCAAAGACAAACTTAGAGCTATAAAATGAGGAAAACAAGCTCAACAAGAGTACTTTGATTACTCATATATTTTATGATGATCTAAATGGTTTAAAAATAAGCTTAGAGAAGATAGATAGGGTCCATATAAACCATTTTTTGGGATTATTTTGAAACTTGGACATCCAAATTTCATGAATAAAGCTTAAGGGTCAAAACTGGTCTAAAACCCTTGTAAACCCTCAGCCATGATTAGTTTGTGAAAATGTATTTAAAAATTAAATATAATGGCATATTATGAATAGAATAAATATTTTAACATGGAAAGGACTCCCTCAGTATACTTCACATGCTAGATAGTTGTATGAACTTGTAAAGATGGGGTGCAAAATAGGCTCTTTTTGACCATTTTTTTTTGTTTTTTAGGTTCTAGAAGGATTTAAGAGATGAAAAAAACTTTGGGTGAAATATTAAGACCTAATATAACTATAAATATTAATTTAATCCCTTTATTAAACATCTATGTACCCCCTTGGTGTTTCAAATTAGCTCGTCAAATCTGGTATATTGGACCAGCTAGTGAAAAAGATGGAAAACTTCATGTGATTTCATTTTAAGGTGTTACTAATGATTATAGGGACATGGAGGGACTTAAAAAATTTAATACACTACCTTATATGTATTTTTAAGGAAAATTAAATCCAAATTGGGAGCTAAGTGTGTAGGGTTCATAGAAGAGTAGTTTTTTAGAAAATAAAGGATGATTTCTTCCTTCTAGGAGTTTATAGATGACCAAACATGAAACCAATACATGTAGATAAATGTATGATGTACTTAAACTTTATTATAATCATTTATAATTCTCCTAATTATTTATAGGATGTTCAAATACCTCCAATCATGAACGCAATTTTTATGAGTAAGTTGAGGAGTTTTCTTGCTATTTTTCATGAAGTTTATGCCTTGTATGGACACTTATAATTCTATACTTTTCATGGTTCATCCAAAATCCTTCTCACATGAAAAATTAGCTACTTATCTCATATTTAAAATTTTCCTTGTGACCCTTGAACTTCTTTCTTGTTCTCTCTCTCATGAGTTCTATAAGAACTAACCATTTTGGCATTGTATTAGATGTTCCACCTAACTATGGTAAATCCTTGGTCATTTTTATACCTTTTTATAAATAAAATTAGTATGTGTTACCTCTTCATTTACTATTCATAGTATGATTTAATTTAATGTTGAATTTTTTTACTAAAAACTATGGATTCCTTAGCAAGTTGTCACATTCTCTCACCTATTTCCAGCTTCTTCTTATAGGGCATGTGGTGTGTTATAGGAAATGTCAAAGTTTAAGTGAGTTAGTATCTTCATTAGTGCCATCCACAGCCTTTTTTAAGTCCTCCTAGCTTTTCATGTTCATCTATGGCACCATAATGTAACATTGATTCACAAAGACAAAGATTGAAGAGTGTATGTTTAGTTTGTCCTTTGATTTCAAGTTTAATATGCATATAGTTGGATGTCATCAGTAAATTTGGTGTATCACCTCCCTTAGATTAGTTTGATTTCATTTATCACTCTCCCTTTTCACCCCCAACTTTAGTAATAGTAGTAATCTAAAGTGGTACATCAAGTGAGCTAGCCAAATCTAGAGATTCACCTCATTCCTTAGGCTTCCCACAAGCCTAGAGGTGATTCCATTATACCAATTGGATGAGGAGAGATTTGCATCTCCTGAAAGGGTGGAAATCCAAGTGAAAATAGGTTCTTTGTAATATTTTTTATTGTATGTAAGGACGACATATATAAATCATCTATAGGCTACACAACCTATCAATGCATCCAAAAGACTTCTCCTTAAGACAAGATCCATATCTCCAAAGAAAGTATGAAGACCTAAGCTTTATCTTCAAGTAGAATGTTGGATAATTAGTTTCATAATAGATATTAATTCTTCTTCTCTTCTCTAAATAATGGAGGAATGATCTTGTATATATAGTTGGATTTATCACTAAGCCCTTCTAAAAGTTTCAACCAACAAGGTCAACCTAGTACTGTTATTGACAAAAACTCATTAGATTATGGGCTAGGTCAACCAAAAGCTGAGCTAGACGCAAAATGATTTTCACTAGCAAGAGTATAGGGTCAACCTAGTCAACCTAGTACTATAAACTATCTAAAGGGGTTTTTGGTAAGGAAAAAGGATATGAAAGGTGGGAAATGACTGGAGGAGTGCACAAGAGAGAATAAAAAACTTAGGGGAATGGTTTTAAGGAGATAAGTGTGTAGATAACAAGTGGAAAAAGGGACAACATTCTTGTGAAGAACCAATGGTCTACCCACCCTTGTCTCGATCCACCCCTTAGGGTCTGTATTCAGAGATATTGAGACTCGATGAGTTCTTATAAGATAGAGAACATTAGTAATTGATAAAAGTTTTAAAATGCTATGCGTATAAAATAATAGCCTAGGATATAAAAAAATATTGTTCTAAATATAATGGTATAGAATGAATATGGTCAAAAAGATGATAGTCCATCAATGGATAAAATGGTTATTCTAGAATATAAATGATCTAGAGTACCAATGGTCCAAAGATTCAATTATCTAGAGTAAAAGAATATGGTTATCAAAATAATGGTCTAGGGTAGATCAAAATGAATATGGTTCAAGATAAGATTATATAGGATATAATGGTAGGATAAAATAAGTTTAGCATAAGATGACCCCAAGTAAGGAGTCTTGTAGATAATGGCTCAAAAGATGTCAATCATAGAACTGATTAGGATACATAATGTTCATGGGATCTATAAGTTATCCACCACCTAGAATAGCTAGTTGGTATGGTCTTGATCCATAATTTTCAATGATCACATATGGGCCAAACCAATTGGGTTTGAACATACCATTTTTATTGTGATCAACATTTATGTTCCTTTATTTCTCTTTCAAGGCCAAATCACCAATCTCAAATTCTTGAGGGAGAAAACTCTTGTTATAACTTATCCATAATTTATTCTAGTAGGCTTACAAGTTTTCTAGGGTAACCAAACACTTACCATCAATAATTTATAGTTCTTGAAGGAAATGTTAAATTTGATACATGCACCTTTCATAATTATAAGAATTTATCTCTATTTTGGGTTAATAGTAACATGTTCTAAGGAGCCTTTTAGGTAAGACTACACCATTAATGTGGACCCCACACATTCTTTCATGAACCTCCTTAATCACTAGCTTCGATTCTCTTGAAGATAAATAATGAAGTAACATTCCATCATAGCCTTTGCGATAAGTCATGTTTCCAAGGAGGGTATAATGAGCTATGAGGTGAATGAAATGTTTCTAATGATTATTATAAAGGTCAAGTGAAAAATGTGATCATGAAAATAATTATAAAAATATTGATACCAAGGCAGTTGAGGTGGGGGATTAGGACCAACAATGGTGCATACCCTTTTCGAATCTAGGAAGACATGTGTAGGTGATAGAAGGATTTCAATGATAAACTAATAATTTTTAGCATTTATTTCAATCTATATCATGGACCCAATTTTTTCTATTGTATTGACAAATTTGTTGTTGGCCTTTAGTACTTATCTAAATTATAGAGATTTAAAATAGTCATTAAGATTATCCAAAAACTCCTTGTAGGGTACAATCTTATCATCTCTAGTTTAATATTGATAAGTTATTTTATTTATAATCAATTAAGAATCACCATAGACCATTAAGTGCCTTATATCCCATTATACTAAAATATGAAGTCTTGCAACAAGTGCTTCATGCTTGGTCATATTATTCGTATAATGAAAATTGATGTGAAATGCTTTGGGAATCAAATACCTTTACAGAGTAATCAATAATATTCTATTTCCAGATCCATGAGAAGTTAAATAACCATAAAAAAGCTTTCATTTCTTAGGTTCATGCTGCACTTCTTCCATTGTAATAATAGAATCATCTCAAAATTTGAATTTGAGTGGTTGAGTGTTGATAACAGGGGCTTCTACAAGTTGATCAATAATAACTTTCCCCTTAATAGATTTTTGAGTATGATACTCAACATCACACTCAATTAGGAGCATGACCCATTTAGCCATGTAACATGTGATATCTACTTCAAGTAATAAAAATTTGAGAGGATCCATCTTAGTAAAAACAATGGTCTTGTTATTCAACATATAATGTCACATATTTTGGGAAGTGAACACCATAGATAAACACACTTTATCAATAGGCATATAATTGTGTTCATAAGATACTAGTGTGTGGCTTAAATAATAAACTACATTCTCTTTACCTACATCCTCATTTTGGGCTAAGAGTGCCCCTAGTGAATGTTTAGTCATTAATATGTAAAGAAGCAGTGGTTGTCGAGGAATTGGTGGTCTCAAAAATGGTGGGTTAGCTAAATATTTTATGAGCTTTGTAAATACTAATTGACACTCTTCATCTCATTGAAACATGATCCCTTTCTTTAATAAATGAGGAAATGGGTGGCACTTATCTACCAATTGATAAATAAACCTATGAATGGGTTGAATCTTTCCATACAGGCTTTAGATCTATTTAAGATTTGAAGGTGGAGGCATCTAAACAATGGCCTTAACCTTAGTAGGGTCAACCTCAATCCCTTTTTGTAATACAATAAACCTTAACAATTTTATTGAAGTGACACCAAAGACACACTTCTTAGGATCCATGTGGACCTTATATACGTGAAGTCTCTCAAAGATTATTTGTAAAATGCTTGGATGTTTAACAAATGTTATTGTTTTAGCTAGGATGTCATCACATAGTCCTCAATAATATTGTGCATCATGTCATTAAATATGACTATAATTTCATGTTGATAAGTGGCTCTAGCATTCTTTAATCCAAATGACATGAATTTATAATATAATGTTACCCATAAGGTGGTGAACACAATCTTGTGTTGATCTTTTTAGTCTATTTTGATATGATTGTATACAAAAAATCCATCAATGAGTGACATCATCTCATAACCATTAGTAGAATCGACAATAATGCCAATATTTGGAAGAGGAAAGTCATATTTATGGCATGATTTATTGATATTTTTAAAAATAATACAAACATGTATACCGTATGGATTTTTGGTAACTGGAACTATGTTTGATATCCATTCATAAAAGTTTAGTGGTCTAATTAATCCTACTAATAATTTGTCCAATTTGGATTTTACTAATAGAGAGATGTGTGAACGCATCTTCATTATATTCTGTTTAACTGGCTTGGCATTTGGATAAAAAATAAGGGAATGCACAGCTAAGTGAGGGTCTAAACTTGGCATGGCTAAATATGCTCATGCAAAAATATCAATAAAATCCATTAAAATGGATATAATGTGTTCTCACTCTGCTTCAATAATCAAAGCTACAAAGTAAACAATTTTAGAATCATCATATGCTCCTAGGTTCACTTCAACAATGTTATCTATAAGGACTATATAACCATCATCAAGAATAGTAGGTAATGTGTGATCATGATCATCTTGTTATGCTAAAATTTCTTTGTTTTGCTCATAAAGCACTAGATAATGTGACAAATCTAAATCCACCAAATCATGTAATGGATAACTAGAAAAAATCTCAAAAAAGTAAAGAGCGAGATGCTTGAAGACTTGTTGTTCTAACATGATGCTAGTACCTGCTGTAAATCTAGGACTTGATGGACCTTGTGCATCCTTTTAAGATGATCAAACTTTACCATTTAATAGTTCCTAAAATAGGTTTTAACTCAAGGGATTATCTTTTTATTTAATTTTTCCTTGATCAACGAGTTCCTCAAAGAGGGTTTCAATTCAAGATCTTGATTTTTTATGTTCTTCATAAACATGAAAGTTTTCTTACTCTCTAGAGTAGGTAAAAGGATCCAATAAAAAATCAAATCCTTTCTTATGATCACCAATGGGTAATCCATATTTGAGGCATATATATTCTATAATTGATTCTTCATTCTATAATTCATCAAGGCGTATGCTCAAATTTTAATGGTCTGAATTAATGAGTTTAGGATGACAAAGTGATAGGGAATAATAGGGTTTTAAGGTCATAATGGCATTTTAAATAAATAAGTCCATGTTAGGGAGCTCATAAAAATGCTATAATGGGATGCTACATCACTTTTAGTAGTCTCATCACCTAATCAATTTATAAGAATAACTATCAAAATTCATGAGGTCACCTCTATGTGGTATAAATCTGGGACCCTAATTCAAATTAGGTCTAACTATTGATAAATATTACAATATTCCTTAAGTTTATGGGCCAAAGACCTTTCTTATATAATAAAAATTATCCATTATCTGATTAGGGATATGATAATCTATATTTTGAAAATAATCAACAATGTCATCATAATACAACCAATCTTTTTTAGTTAAATCCTCTTGATCCTCTTTTGGTGAAGTAGTAGGTATAAATACAATATGTGGTTTCTTTGTTTCTTTTTTTTTGTTTAAAAATCAAGTTAGGTCTGTTAGGGATTTTGAAAGGTTTGGGTTTACCAAACATTTTGGGAGACTTCAATAACATATCAACATGGAAGGTATCCTTAAGATGATACGTGGAAATGCCCACACCTTCTATAAATACCTTTTTCAATAAGAGTTGTGAGAAATGGATCAGCCAAAGTGGAATCAAGGTCATTACGATTGATATAATTAGTTTTTGGTGGATGTCAAACTATATCCTAATTTTTACTTATAAAGAATTTAGAACCCAGATAATAGCTATAATTATGATATTTAGTCTACAAAAATTTAAAATTTTGATAAGGTTTTAAATCAATAGGAATGGTGACCTAGATCACATCATGCTGAAAATTAAGACACTAATGCAAGGTGGATGGAATGACCTATAATTAATGGATTCCATGAAGAAAAATAAGTATGTTATAAGGAAACTCAATATCCATGATATGTAATAATGTGTGATGGAAAATAAACCCAATAATGATTGGTAAATGAATGGTACTGAAAGACTCCCTCTCAACATTGTCATCTACCTTTATGGTCATCATTTTTGGCTAAATGTCATTTGTAGTGTAACCCAATATCTATACCAATTAAGGGACACCATGTTCTTCCCTAAAGCATTGTCTTAAGAACCTATTTGATCTTATGGTTTTAAATGACTACCTCAATACACAATGGTTTGTTATGGCTCAAACCAAGAGTGGACATGTCTTTTTGATAAAACATGACCTGTTGAATTCAAGACAAATGTCCCACAAGTGCTTAAAATTGTTCAAGATTAATATCTTGGGTAATAATGGATTATTGCAAAAGGTCATTCAAAATAATTCTATGTACTTGAGACATACATAAGAGATATAAAAAAAAATCTACGTAGAGGTTTTACTCATTTGGTTTGATAAACTATAAGTATTTTCAATAGTAGGATGAGATGGTTTAGCCTTAGTTGACATAGTATTAAACTTTGGATCTGAAGGCACAATGTTCACTTTAGGTTCTATGGAAGAAGAGGGAAAGGTGATTTGAAGGGTATCTCATTAGCATCTAGTTATTATTGTGGAATCTAGAGGTGGAAAGGAAACATTATAATTAGAGGATGAAGGCAAAGTGCCTTGTAGGGTGACTTAAGGGCATCTAGTTGTATTAGATCAATTTTGAGTTTAAGAAGAGTCATTATAATTAGAGAAAGGTTAAGGTCTATAAATAGTAACCCATGAAAATGGAGGTGAAACATATTTATGCTAATTTGTATGGCATTACTTAAGGGAGAGGGTACTAAGCCTATAATAATGGATTGAGTACTATGAGGAGTACATGATGGTTCATAAGATTTAAAAGTAATAGTGGTAATTTGGTTTGTAAAAATGCATCCCATAGTTTTGTTGTAGTTGCAAGACATGTTGTTGTAACCCAAGTTGCTAGCATGGGTATTATGATCATGTTGATTATGATATTGACCTTGATTTTTATTTTCCCATTGATTCTATCCTTGGTTTTGATTGTTCCTTGGTGGTTATTTATTATTTCAAAGAAATGGATCTTTTTAGATTCCCATATCCTGATTGGCATCCTATGGAGTAAGTTTGATCTCAACTTCACTACTCTAAATCAAATCTTCTATAAAATGCCACAAATAAACATAATGATAATCACCATGATCAACAAAATGATGAAAGTTACAAAAAATTGTTTACTAGATACCAATCTAGTTTATGCTGATCTTTAGGAAATGGCCTTGGTATATGACATATAATTGAATTAGATACTATGATATTTTGGAACACCACCTCAATAGGCTCTCCTAGTTTGTTAAAGACTTTAAAGTTGTTATTGAATACCCTTTGGGTAGGTACTCCTTGTAAAGTATTTGGTGGATTAGGGGGAGCTAATTGCATATTTGGAGCTGATAGGGAATGCACTATTTATGCATGCCTTGATTCACTCACTCCATTTCTAACCATGTTCTTGTTCTTATTAAAACCCTTAGATTTTTATGTTGCAACATTTTGACTAGTAGATTGGGTCTTATTTGAAATTTAACCCTATGAATAAATCTTAATAAGGCCTTCAGTGATAAGCACCTTCTAAATATACCCTTGTCTATAATATATTCAAATGTGTTTGCAAAAAAAAATCATAGATTATGCACCAATTTAGGATGTAGGTTTTGTGAAAATTTGTTACCTAATCGTTTGTCTACAAAATATGTTAAAAACATCGAGTTAATGCTCTCCACCATTGTAAATATGATATAAACTTTTTTTTATCATGTTTTTTGGCCTTACACAAGTCAAAAATGGTCAATCTATGCTAAATGTTGTAAGATAAGTGGTTTATGAACATTTTATATAGACCATTCCAATCCACAACTGATCACTTAGGTATCTTAAGAAACTAGTCTAAATCTTATCCCACTAAACTTCATGGAAATAAACAAAGTCAATAAATGCTGCTATAAACTACCACTTGTCATAACACAAAATTATTGAATGTGTTCACAAGGGTCACCATTTCCTTTGTATTTGTAAAATTTGTGTGCCTCAAAATGAGGTGGAAATGGGACTTGTAGAATACTCAAATCAAATGGATATGGAAATATCTTGCTAAATTTATACTTCTTGATTATTTTCCTTGTCTCCAATTTTGACACAATTTCATTCATCAATTTCCACTCTTGTATGCTTGGTGAATTGGTAGGTGGAATATAGTTCTATTGGCATGTTATGTGCCCCTATTTCATGGATTTTTAGAGATATACAACCAACAAGCAACAACTTTATTTTTATTCTCTCATTGAGTCAAGTAAGCGAGACCTGGATTTTTAGGTTGATTGTCATTCCCTAAAGTCATTCATCTTGAGTTGTAAATGTTATGTTGATTTTAGGAAGTCTATGGTCTATTAACCAATGTACATGTTGGTTGAGACAAACTAGACAAATTATTTTGGACAATTTATTCAATATGCACTAAATGTTTTGGTCCTTGATTGTGTAAAGGAATAAGAGGCTCTTGATGATTGAAAAATCTATGTTGTGTCTAGCAAAGCATGTTTTGGAACCTCTTGGGACATAGGTTATTTGATTAATACATATTGATCTATTGTAGATATATTCTAAACTAAAGTTCAATGTATTGGTTTAAACACATTCCCTTTTTCCTTAGAAGCATCTTTGTGTATAGAAGTAACAACCAAAGAGTTAGTTAACTCCATGATAAGTTGATCTACATATAGTTGACTTATCTTTTTGATGTTGGCGATAAGATCTTGATCATTAGGTGTTCAATCTATGAGAAATTCCTTTCCTTTCATATAAGATGCAACATTTTTTTTATAATGTGAACAAGGGATTGTTCTCATCATTATTCATTTACCCTAACTAAGGTATGGAATTATTTGATAGGAAATTATAATGGTAATGTAATGTTTGATTCAATAAAACTTACATGTGTTTCATCTTTGTCATATAGGTGTTGATGTTAAAATTAGTCTTCCTCAGATCCTATAGTTGTGGGAATGTCTTCAAAGATCACAAAATTATCTTGTCCATCATAAAAGTGCTCCTCCTCATAGGTAGGGCTATAATAGACCCCACTACAAGTGTACCTTTGCATCACGTATAGAATTTTTTTCTCTATGTTTGCTAATATTTGGAAAATGTTTTACAAATTTTATCAAGGTGTGTGTTATCTTTCTCCAAATAAGTGACAAGGTAAAAGATACTATAATAAAAGGGTGGCATAGTACCATACAATTAGAAAAATTGGTTCGTGAATTTAATCAACTTTGGTGGGTTGAAATCATTAAATCAAAAGAGGATATGATAACTAAAAGACCTATAGTGAAAATTAGCACACCAAATGTAGGTCTAAAGATATAGTAATACTTTAAAATTTATTCCAATTTTGATTAGTTACTACTAGAAAATGAGAAGAAAGTCCTTTAGATTAGAAGGTAACAATACAAACTAAGAAACTCAAGATGTGAAAACATGCAAGAATTCAAAAGTATAAAAATAAAACAAAATGGGTAGCACAATACCACCACATGATAATAGGAGGTAGAATAATTTTTTTTCTACAACTTAGAGTGTGAGTGATACATTATATGACCTAAGTTCACAATAATTAGATGATGATGAGTCTATAAAATGACCTTCAAACCAAATGGGAAATCATACCTAAGTTAACGTAAACCAAGGGGAAAATGGTAAACCCATCAACATGTCTTATAACTTAGAAATTTGAGATTCTAAATTTAAATTAAAAAGGGAAGGACTTAATGATTTTTGGAAAATGGGTTGGACTCAAATGGGTAACATAACAACATTGTTTAGACAAATCAAACATAATGCCTCAAATGAGGATTTGAAAAAGTAAATAGATGATTTAGATCTGACCAACATAATGCCTCGTTATTCAATAAATGGTTGGTAACAAATGTGTTTGGTTGATGTTTTGTTTACAAACAAGTTTTATACTCAAACAATGACCAAGAAAGTAAAGGAAAAGACCAATATACAACTATGTAAATCATCCTAAGCCCTAAATTAGAAAGGTTACTTTCTATTAATGAAATCCATCTATATACATGATCTTAATCCAAAAATAAAAGCACATGAAGTAGTAGGGTTTTCATACCCCTTCTCCCAAGATATTGTGTGGTGACATGGACCTTCAAGCTAATCACCCTACATCAACAATATGTTTGGGAAAGTGATATTATTCTAAAACTTAAATTTTTGACTATCTAAATGGTCTAAAATGTGATTAACACTAGATATTCCTCATGTCAATTGAGTTCATATTGATTAAATTATTATGCAAAGGTCTATTCCTTTGCATAGTGATTTCATCCATGTATTGCTTAGTGGAATCCCCTAGTTAACCAAACCTAACTCAGGTTTTCATTATAAAAGGAGAGGCTAGCCACTTAACCACTAGATATCATAATATACTGATAGAATACTGACCTTTCTGCACTATGCTCTGATACCAAATTATGAACTACCCTCAGACTGATACACAAAATCATAAAAATGATGGATTTACCTTCACACAAAGCAAAGCTCTTGTCCAAAATGTTGCAACAGCTCTACCAGCTGAGCTAAGATGGCTCTAGAACTCAATTCTCCAATCTACAGAGTCTATAGATTTACGCTTGCAGAGTCTATAGATTCCACCCTGTAGAGTCCATAGATTTACACCTACAGAGTCCGTAGATTTCTCCTTCTCCTGCACAGTCCATAGATTCTTATCGTCACCCTCCTTGCTATTACTACAACACCTTCTAGTACATAATCTCCAACCGATGCTTGATGAATTCCTCCACCAAATTATACTCATGCATCAATATTCACATTGAACACATATTATTGACTTCCCATGTGAGAGGCCACCCATGGAGTAAATATAAAGGATTGACCTTGTAGATCTACAAGCTTAAATAATGATGACAGACCATAGATTGTCTGCTACCAAATGTGATGACAGACACCACTCTGTCTCTACAGGAAGGAAATCAATTCACTGTAGGCTTCTATTCAAATAGATTCGGTTTAGCTAATATAGAATTCTCCTGTCAAGGCTAATTGTCTCGGCTTGGCATTGAAAAATAAAGGAAGACATACATATCGATTCTGTAAAGAAACACATACCATGCAATAGTATAATATAGATATGTTACCTCTCGATCTACATACCCAGCTCAGTTTTCTCGTGTTTTCACCACGCAACTCTATCCCTTCGGCTTGCCCTCAGCTTGGTCTTCATCCTCACCTTCTATCTACTAAAATGATTGATACACTGACCTTGTAGATTGCTCTTAGAAAATCCAAATTGGTGACCCATCAAAGCGGCTCCTCTTATAAAATCCTTTGCACATGGTTTAAGAGCCTTGCAAATAAGTGAATTCCTTCATGTTTGGGCCTGGATGCTCACATACAAACTAACACTCTAAATTTGACCAGCCATTTTAATGACTTGTTGACTCTTCATTCGGCTGCATGCAGTTATAAAATTAGCAAATACGCTTAGTAGAAACATAGTGGAATTCACATGTAAATGGAATGACTAATACATGAACTCTTAGACCAACATTATTAATAAGGATGTCGATTCTACCAAAGCAATTTCATACAACAAAAGTAATCCTTTATTTTTATTCAAAACAGTCATTTACAAAATCTATCAAAATACAGTCCTTTTCCCCAGACTTACAATCCGCAATCCTTTGCCTAGACTTTTTCTTACACTTCCTCCTACACTATCTCCTACACTACTTCCTACACTACTGCCCACAATATTGAAATAATCCTAATTTATTACTAACACCACTCAACCAACTCCAAAAAAGGCTCAACAATATGCTCTTAACATAGAATTATTCAGCTACACCTAACCTATGCCACTTATGGCTGACTCTCCTGATTTTACATGATAACACAGTTGTCAATAACTAAATTTGACCTTTACAATACTCAAATAAGCCTATCCTCTCCTCTTGACAAGTGTCCATGATTTTTATTTTTGAATTACAATAATTTTTTTTAAATAAATCTTTAACCATATTTCTAGAATATCTAAGCACTCCCAAGATTCTCCTGCATCAGATTCCTAGGCTTAAAAAGTTTCATGAGCTCCTGCTCATGAGTTTCATTTGTTTGCCCATTTACAAAGGTAAAACTTTAATAAAAAAAATGTCTTCTTCATTCAATTGTTCATACAAATGTGCATGTTCTTGACTACCACACTTGTGTCTTTTTTTTGCTTGATGTCTTTTCCTTCCAATGTATATTTTACTGCCTCTTTTGCAGTCTTCTTCTGTACATATTCATCCTCTTGAATGAGGATATCAACTTCCATTCTCTCTTCTTGAGCTCTTAGAATAGCTCTCTTCTCCAAGTACTTGACCTCCTTATCAAGTAAACCTGTACAATCACCATTCAAAGCAAAATTAGAAACAAACATTTGAGACCCTTGGGTCTCTTCAAATTTTTGAACCTATACTTACTGTTCACGTATGACTTCTTGGTCCTTTGTCTTCATTTCTTCTTCACAGCAATGTTCTACCTCCTCAAATACTGTCATAGGACAAGTTTTGTTATTCTCTTCATGGTTAATGGCATATTCTAATGCTGCCAATTCTTCCAACAACTGCTATTTACTTTGATATACAAAAAGCTTGTTTGTTTCTTCAACTAGTAACTCTCCATCAAGTTTTTATATCTCCTTTAGGATATCTTCTTCAATTGTCAAGGCTAAACACTTAACCTTCTCTCCATCTTCTTCTTGCAGCTGTTCTACCCCTTGGTATACACATTCTTGTTTCTTATCAAGAAACTCTTCTTCATCTGCAAATTCTTGATCAAACTGCCATATTTCTTTTAAGAGATCTTCCTCATTAGTGATTAGTACATTTTGATCAAAATCAACTATATCAACATTATGCAACTAAAAATTGTCATCTTCAATCTTTTCCAATTCTGAATTTTGATCATTATACCTTTGCTTTTCATGCAGCTCTTCACTTCTTTTGTCCTCTTGAGTAAGGACTTCTTCTTCCTGCTTGATCAATTCATTATATTGGAGTTCCAACTGATCCTTCTTCATGTCTTCATCACTTGAGGCATTACAACAAGCCTCTTCTTGTTGTCTAAGCACTCTCTCATGAAGTGCTTCACCTCCTTCATCCATGAGCATCTTCATTGGATCATATGTTTTTCCATCCTCCTCAACTTGCTTTCCTGTAAACAAAACATCAAATGAAATGTCAGATATAAAAACATTTGGCCACATGATCTTTTCAGTGATTGCTTGTTGTTGGTCTATTTCTTCAATGATAAGATACGTCTCATCTACCAAGTATTGATCCTCTTCATACTAAAATTCCTCTTCAAACTGAAACTTTTCTCCAAGCTCTTCATTCTTGAGCTTATCTTTTTTTTATACTACTTCATCTCTCTCCTTAAGGCAACTCTTAGCCTTCTTCTTCTCTCCATCACTAATCTAACTAGCCATCTTACTCTTTTCTTCTTCATTACCCATCCTTGCCATGGGTTTTCCATATTTTCTACCATGATTTCTATCATGGCTATCCTTGCCTTTATCTCATTCACTTCTCTTTGATATTCTTCCTCTCTTTGTCTCTTTCTTGTTTCTCTCTCTTTATCTAGCTCATGTTTCTTCTAGGCAGTCTCTCTATCACTCTTCTCAATTCTTCAATCTCCATCCTTTACCTCACCTAAGTCTATTTCACCTTAGTCTTTTGGCAAACTATCCAAGCTTCTTCTTGGATCTTCTTCTTCTTCTTGAGCAATTCCCTTTGCTCTTCTTCTAGAGCTTCTCTTAGCTCTTCCACTAAGCCTTCCTTGGCTTCTTCTCCTCTTAAGCCTCAATGGCTTGATTGCCTTGAACCTGCAACTTCACAAAATACATTATCTCTGCAAAAACTGATTAGAAGAGTACAGCATTTTCCTTTTTCTGGGAGCTTACTAGCTCTCTTTCTTTGTTCTTCAAGCCTCTATGGCTTTTGGACTCTCTATTGCCACTCACTCCTTTCTTTCCACTCCAAGGTTTTTCACTTCTCTCTCAAACCTTTCAAACCTTACTGCTAAATCTATTCTTCATCAAAATTCAAAAATCTCTACCTTTTCAAACTTTACAAATGCAAATAAGGTACAACAAATCAAACCATCTACCTTTCAAGGCTGTTTATACCTCCATCTTGTCTAGGAGGATCTTCTTCTTGTCACTAATCCTCTCTTTCAAGGTCTTCAAGAACCTTTATTTCCTATCAAGCTCCAATTCACCTTCCCAACACAATTTGCCAACATACAATTTCTTCAGAACAATATTTTCACAGAACATCCATACCTAATTCTTTGATGTAGCTGCTTCTCCAAGAACTCAAACATTGGGCTCTGATACCAAATGATAGAATACTAACCTTTTTGCACAATGCTCTGATACCAACTGATGAACTACCCTCAGATTGATACAAAAAACCATAAAAATGATGGATTTACCTTCACACAAAGCAAAGCTCTGGTCCAAAATGATGCAACCTCTCTACTAGCTGAGCTAAGATGGTTGTGGAACTCAATTCTCCAATCTGCAGAGTCTATAGATTTACACCTGCAAAGTCCATAGATTCCACCCTACAGAGTCCACAGATTTATGCCTATAGAGTCTATAGATTCCACCCTGTAGAGTTGGTATATTTCTCCTTCTCCTGCATAGTCCATAGATTCTTATCATCGCCCTCCTTGCTATTACTACAACACCTTTTGGTACATAATCTCCAACTGATGCTTGATGAATTCCTCCACCAAATTATACTCGTGCATCAATCTTCACATTGAACACATATTATTGACTTCCCATGCGAGAGGTCACCCATGGAGGAAATATAAAGGATTGACCTTGTAGATCTATAGGCTTAAATAATGATGACAGACCATAGATTATCTGCTACCAAATGTGATGACAGACACCACTCTGTCTCTATAGGAAGGAAATCAATTCACTGTAGGCTTCTATTCAAATAGATTCAGTTTAGCTAATATAGAATTCTCCTATCAATGCTAATTGTCTCGGCTTGGCATTGCAAAATAAAGGAAGACATACATATCAGGTCTGTAAAGAAACACATACCATGCAATAGTATAATATAGATATGTTACCTCTCGATCTACATACCCAGCTCAGTTTTCTTGTGTTTTCACCATGCAACTCTATCCCTTCGACTTGCCCTTGGCTTGGTCTTTACCCTCACCTTCTGTCTACTGAAATGATTGATACGCTGAACTTGTAGATTGCTCTTAGAAAATCCAAATTGGTGACCCATCAAAGTGGCTTCTCTTATAAAATCCTTTGCACATGGTTTAAGAGCCTTGCAAATAAGTGAATTCCTTCACGTCTGAGCTTGGGTGCTCACATACAAACTAAAAATCTAAATTTGACTAGCCATTTTAATGACTTGTTGACTCTTCATTTGGCTCCATGCAGTTATAGAATCAGCAAATACGCTCAGCAGAAACATAGTGGAATTTCCATGTAAATGGAATGACTAATACATGAACTCTTAGACCAACATTATTAATAAGGACATCGATTCTACCAAATTAATTTCATACAACACAAGTAATCCTTTATTTTTATTTAGAACAGTCATTTACAAAATCTATCAAAATACAGTCTTTTTCACCAGACTTACAATCTACAGTCCTTTGCTTGGACTTTTTCTTACACTTCCTCCTACACTATCTCCTACACTACTTCCTACACTACTACCCACAATATTTAAATAATCCTAATTTATTACTAATAGCACTCAACCAACTCCTAAAAAGGCTCAACAATATGCTCTTAACATAGAATTATTCAGCTACACCTAACCTACGCCACTTATGGCTGACTCTCCTGATTTTACATGATAACACAGTTGTCAATAACTAAATTTGACCTTTACAATACTCAAATAAGCCTATCCTATCCTCTTGACAAGTGTCCATGATTTGGATTTTTGAATTACAATATTTTTTTTTAAAGAAATCTTTAACCATATTTTTAGCATATCTAAGCACTCCCAAGATGCTGCTGCATCATATAAATTCACTAATTTATATACCATGTCATGAAACAACTTTAAAATAATGTTAAGAGATCAAAACCCAAGTCAAATCTTATCTAAAACATTTGTGAAGAATGTATGAAATCCCATTCAAAAGATAAATTACATAAAATAAAACTAAGTGAAAAGACTTTAGAGGTTGATTTTAGATCACCCAAACCATATAGGTTTTGGGGAGAGCCTTGACAACATTATTTTCATGCCTTGGAAAAAGTCACAATTGCAAGCAAAATGTTATTTTGGTCACCCATGTTACCTAAAGGGGATGGAGGGAGATCATACACACACTCTTCATTTTGTATTTTAAGAAAAAGTAATAAATGATCTAGCATAAAACAACACAGTTTTGAAACATTGAAATGTAAGTGAGTGTTAATTTTATGCACCAAAAGTAAAGTGTTGGGTGAAGTTTTTGGCTCTTTGGCCTTAATTCCAAGCTTTGAAATACTTCACAAATTAACTTAACTTAAAAACATATAGGTTCCTTTTAAACACCAAAGGGAAGATTGGAGACTTAATTATGCTCAAATTTGTCACTTTTACACATGTGTAACCTACAAATGTTAGAGGTTTTTGGTCTACTTGATGCACTTTTATCAATGAAATAAGCAAGATTTATATACTTACTCTCAGGTTCCCTATTTTTCTTACATAGAGATCAATTATGATAAACAATGATCGAGGTTGGTGATAACAAGACCAATGCTAGTCATAAAATAAATGATGTTGATCAATAAAAACTAATACTAGTTACCTATGAACCCTCAGGCAAAAAACATTTTTCATTAAAAACACATGTTATCCAAAGTTACAAAAAAATCACGAACAAAGCTGTGGATCATGGAAATATAATGTTAAAAAAAAACATAAAAAATAAAAGAATAACATGCAATCTTCAATAAATCTAAAAACTCAATTTTATGGCCTTGTGCTTCCCTGCACTGGAACCAATGTTGATTAAATATGACCAATACTGATTATATATAATCGATATTAGTCAATGTGTAAGATGTGTCAATAAAAGATAAAAAACATAGGAAAATAATGATAAAAAATAGATTTTTAAAGATTTATAAGACTTTTTAGGAAATCTAAGATTTCCACGTTGGTCTCTTTGATTGAATGAGATGCGTGGTCCCATTAGGTGTGCCAATATGTAGATATGGATTACAAATATAGGTAGATCAATCACAAGTCATGAAAATCTCAACAAAAAATTCATAAGAACATAACAAGCTAAGACAACTCTTTTGATGGAGTTTGGCAAATGATAATTAAGAGATAACGAAAGAAAACATACACAATACCTTCCCAAGAGCATCTCATCACCCAAATGCAGCTCAAAACATGATTTTCCATTAATTTTGGGCTCAATTCTTTATCAATGATACAAGAAAAATCTCTTCCATCATCTCTTGTGTACAAACGAAACTAGGCTTACGATATGCAATCAAATGTATGCTTATCAATGAATCCATCCTATTGCAAATTAAGCATAATTAATATCACACATAAATGGATTGTGGAAAGAATTTTACATAATAAGTTTACACCAATGAAGCTTAAAAATGGTTGTCTTGGCCCTCCTATTTATATATTTCTGAATTTGATCAAGATCAATGATGACCATGCATCTTGAGATCAAGATGTGTGGCCATGCAATACTCCAATTTTGTATAATTAATCCATAAATAACATAATAAATATTTATAAAGAAGGGGCATTAAAGTGGCATGGGAGGCATTAAGCTTGATATTTTTTGCATTTGTGGATTATGCATGACACCCCAAAAATGATGTCATTTGATTATGTAGATAATGGGAATCAATTCTCAAATAGAATATATTCAATAACTTCTATGGATTTTCCACCTAAGACCTTAATTTAAATTAATTTGCCTAAGTGAGATAAATCAAATTTTATGCTATTATTTGGAAATTTGTTGCACAATATTAATCAAATTGGTTAGAATGCTATATTACTAGGTAATAATTTGACTATAGAGGAATTGTAAGGTGATGTTAGTTTTATATAGACCAATATACCATTTTAGAAATTTATGACATAAAATAAAACATGCACATGTCATGTCCTTTTGAATCAGAAGAAAATAGTGATCCAAAGCACCAAAATACATTTTGGTCATTTTAAATAAAAATGATTTCACAAAAGTTAATAATCACATAAAATTCATTACCCCATTTAGGGATACATTAGTTTAAATCAACACTTTTATATGATAAGCTCTAACCCTTTAGTGCATTTAAGTGATTTTGGCCTAATTTGTCTATTTCAAGAAATTTTGAGTATGATTGACAATTTAAAAAAATAGTGTTAAGAATTGGATGTCTACATGAAGTATGTGAAGAATAAATCCATAATGTGGGTAACCTCTATACTGAATATGAATAGTGATATAAATCATGTAGAATAAAACCCTAGTTTACCCCACCTTGATATCTAGATTGAATCTGAGTTTGTAAACTAAATATGTGGAAAAACAAGTCATACTTTACTCCACACTAATATGTGTATTGAATATGAGTATGTAAACTATATATGTGGAGAAATAAGCCCTAATTTATCCTACTCTAATATGTGTACTCAATTTGATCATGTAAACTAGTTATGTGGAGAAATAGGCTCACCTGTCCCTACTATGATATGTGTACTGAAATTGGTGGTCAAATCTATCGATTGACCTACATAATATACATCTAGTGGAAGGATATGGATTAAGCATTTTAGATGGTCATGTGATCCAAAATAATGAAATCCTAGTGGCATCCTAGTGATGATTTGAGTGTAACCTAACAATCTAAGAATAAATATTAGAGGCATGGGCCCTGCATCATGCCCCTAATCTTGATATCTGCGTAATACAACTATGTATCTAAACATTTATATATTTGAGTCAAATTATATATATGAGCCAAAATATATACCTAAAACAAATTATATATCTAAATCAACCAATATCTTTGAGTCAAATTGTATATCTGAGCCAAACTATATATCTAAATAAAATTATATATCTGAATCAAATTATATATCTGAGTAAAATTGTATATCTAAGTCTAACTATATATCTATGCCAAACTGTATACTTGAGTAAAACTATATTTCTAAGCCAAACATTAGACCTTTGTCAAAATGCATATCTAATCCAAATTATATACCTAAGTAAAACTATATATATTTGAATAAACCTATGTGTCTAAATATCTATCTATGAGTAAATGTGTGTGTTTGAATATCTGTCTCTTAGTAAACTTGTGTGTCTGAGTATGTATATCTTGACCAATCTATGTGTATTTATCCCATTTTAGTGAGAGAGCTAAGATTGAGGTAACTATGTCTAACCAAAATCATTAATGATCGATATGATGGTAATAATTAATTGGGGTGGTGTTGTTTTAGGTTATAAGATTTATCGATTGTGATGAAGTCAGTTGTTGAAATTTATAATATGATACATCTTTGGTTGATATTAATTTTGTTAAGGGAATATAATTTTCATCATTTTATATAGTTGAATTTGATTAGGATATTTTTATAAATAATATAAAGTGATGTACACTGAGGTCAAGTCCTATGCACAATAAATGATCACAAATCAAAATTAACATTGTCTAGATATCACATTGGAAAGAAGTTGGTTTTTAATTGATGAAATTGGAACCCAAGGTTAGCCTTAGTAAGGTGGAATTTTAATAAATATTATTTAAATAGGTTAGTTTATTAGATTAAAAACTCATTTGAATCATTTGACCTGGTAGTTATTGTTTGCTTTGAGTTAGAGAGAATGTCAATGAGGTAAGGCGTGACTTTGACCTGGTATGAAGAGTTTGAGTCACTTATCTAGGGAGGGAATGAGGTTACCTAGTAAGGACACTATTATTTTACCAAATTTTATCACATGTAGTACATATTTTATTGGAGATCTAGTGGTTTAGTGCCATTTTTTGAAATGTGGCACTATTGTCCTGATAATGGCACTAGTGTCTAGGACATGTTGTTAGTGTCATAGATATCATGATACTATCCCATATGTAGTGCTAGTGTCTAGTATGCCAATTTTGTGAGGATTTTTATTGATTTCTAGTGTTTGATGACAATTTTTCTGTTGATATTATAATCTATGATGATAATGCCACTTTTGCTTGTATTTTGTAAGTTGATATGCACATGAGAGAGTTATGGAATGGTTGGATGATGAAGATATTATGGGGAGTACCCCTGATAGACACAAATATGTCCATGGTAGAGAGATATTATTTGAGTCACATGGAATGTTTAGATCTAATGCCTAGGGATAAAAACATGATGACTGCACTATATGAGAGGTGGGACACAAATACCTACACAATTTGTCTGCTTACTGGGGAGATGATTGTCACCCTAGGGGATGCGTATAATTTTTTTAATTTATCAATTACTAGTCAAAGAGTATTATTATAAGAGGATACTAGTGATCATGCTATATATCTAGCCACTAGGTAGTTTTTGTGATGTTTGTAGGGATTCATTGTGTAGGGAACCATAATGATATATTATTATTATTATTATTATTATTATTATTATTATTATTATTATTATTATTATTATTATTATTATTATTATTATTATTGTTGTTGTTGTTGTTGTTGTTGTTGTTATTATTATTATTATTATTATTATTATTATTATTATTATTATTATTATTATTATTATTATTATTATTATTATTATTATTATTGATTGATTTATTGTCATCACAAATGTTCCATTGTTATGGAAGTTCTTAGTGATGTTATTATCTTAGTTTTTGGCTTTCTATGGTATCAAGGTATTGATCTCATACATGATGCATGATATAGTATAGGACATATTACAAAATGATGTCATATAGTCATGGCATCACACTATGCTAGCCCACTTATATTGGGATTTATATCATTTAAGTAGTAAATATGTGTAGGATGTATTAGATATTCAACACTATTACATTTTTTGGTATATGAGTATATAATAGTGAGTATATTAGAGCTACCTCAATGAGGTGATTGGTCTCACATGAAATCGTTTATAGAGAGGTGGAATGGTATGAAATCCATTCCCAATAGGAGCATAATGTAGTGTTGGGAGGTGCTTGATAGGTTGATGACCATAAACATTATGTAGAGGCCTTACATGGGCTATGTGAGATGGCCTTGAGGATGATGTTTATCTAAAATAGGCGTGAGTAAACTACTAGTTTCATGACCATTCATTAAATGTATTCTAGAGGATCTACTATGAGTGGGTGACATAATAGTTACATGTTACTTAGGATGTACCTCCAACACTAGTGGTGTGTTTTATGAGTTATCAAGCTCTAGTGAGACTAGGTAATAGGCCTAGACATTCAACTACTGAGTTACCTTTGATTTTGTTGATAAAATGGGGTATAAGTCTTAATATACTATATGTGGATGATGTATGATCTACTGATGCCTATGTAGTTTGGTGGATAGAGCACATATGGGCATGTATATTTTAGTAGGTTAGATCATCATGGAGGTTGTAATTGATGTGGAACCTCTTAGGGATATTGATGGTAAGTTACTATTGAATATTTATATATACTATGTACTTGGCTACTTATTTACTTGGGTAGGTATTTGATGCATTGTGTTGTTATTTGTAGGTTTAGGTGATGATGAGTATTATGAGATTACCATTAGGTCATTACTTTGAGTATTTACATAAAATATTCTTGATGATGTCATGGATGATGGACTAGTGAGAGGGCCATTGATTTTTCTAGTGTTCATGATCATTTAGTCAATTGAGATACCATAGCTACTAAGGCATATAAGCAGGTGGTTTAAAATTGGTATGAGGCATGTGGAGATTTATAGAGACAAACCATGATCACACTTGATTGTTAGGGTGGGGAAAGTAGCTAGATAGTGGATGATTACATATGTCTATAACAAGAGTATGTGGAGTGTATGGTCAAGTTGGGTGTGTTATGAGAGAGAGAGAGAGTATATAAAGGTATTGATTTAGGTAACAAAGGGATATCGAGGCCTCTAGTTCTAATATGGACAAAAGAGAGAGTGAGAGTGAGGAGAATGGTCCTAGTGGCCATGTATTAATTATTGAGTGATATCCAATATTTGTATTGAAAGTATGTTATGATATATATATATATATATATATATATATATATATATATATATATATATATATATATATATATATATATGTATATGGATGTTTATTATTAAATGGGAACTGTGTATATTGGAATCTTGATTTGGTTACATTGTGCATGTTTACATGTGTTTAGTTATTATCATTATGTTAAATGGTGATATTGGAATATGGTATTTGTCTAAGTAATGGTAATGATTTTTTTATATATTTATAAATGTTTAATTAGACATGTGTAGTGGACTAATAATTTTATTTGTTATTATAGGTGTTATAGGATTCTCATAGGATATCTATGTGTGGATCATTTAACTATAGTATGTGCTATTGTAACCTAGATGGCATGGTGAAAAGATGACCATACTACTCATGTTGTGTTGATGTAGAAGTAGAATTTGGAACTAATAGTGCATGTGATACACTTATATTATTTAGGTGTATAGAATTTGTAGTAAAGGGCTTGATTGGATATCATACTAAAACTATGTTGAGATATGTCATCTCTAGTAAATATCTTAATTGGTAATTGGACTATGTTATGATTTTTGTGATCTCTTGAAAATGTCTTGATCAATAGTTGAACTAAGACTATGATTTGATCTCTATCATTTTTTCAAATTATATTAATTGATGGGTAAAATGAGACTATGATCTGATCTCTAGTATTATTTCTAGACATCTTAAATGGTGTGAGAATGGAGACTATGCTTTAATCTTTGTGACTATTTCCAAATATATTAATTAGTTTTTGAATGGAGATTGTGCTTTGATATCTATGAATTGGGTGCCATATCTACTAAATATATGGTTCATTATATTGCTCATAAATAGTTGACTTGAAAACCACATGGATCATATGATTAGTAAACAATGGATCCTTAAACAGAATTACCTTGAATGACTTGACCATAGAAGAGTGAAAATATTTTGTATACAAATATCTTTGTTCCCCATTTATGAATTCTATAATTCCTCTATTGACATACTTGTCAATAGAATTTCAAAGTACATAATAATTATTGTGTGAATGTCCATTTATCTTATGAAAATTTTAATATGTATTATTTTGTACCCTATATAAATAGTGTGATAAATGGTGATGAGTATGAGGAAATGTGATCATCTCCTTATCTAATAATGAAATAAAGATATCATGAATCCTATCTCTATCTAAAAAATATATAAACATTATGTGTTTATCACATGTTCTACTCACTGTAGGAGGTGCTTTATGAATTGGATCTTTGCCCTTGTTGAGTATATTTATTGGCTATTTTTCCCACCTATTTATTAATCATATGTGAATTAGGTTATTAAACCATGTTATAAGATTATCATTATAGGAAACATGCATCCAACTCTACCTCTTAATGTGTAGTAGCTAGTCTAAAATTGGTCTCTAATGTTATAGTTATATTACATAGATGCTAGAATTATTTGGATGTCTGATATGATAATTTATCTTTAAAATGAAAAATGAGGCCTATTTCAAAGATGTATTGTACCTATAATTTTTTTACTTTGTAAATAAATAGATGAATACATGTCTTGAATCTATGAATATATTCACTTATTTATTCTATCCCACCCTAGTGTAGTGAAGGTAACCTCTCATATGTGACTCAAGGTCCCTTATTATATATGTAGTACCTAATAACAACAACTACTAAGTCATAATATGTACTTAATGACTCACTAAGGAGTACATTATTAAACTAATTTAGTGCTTCCCCTTCTTGAGACTTTGGGAATAACTGTAGTAGAGTCAACTTATTATGACATGTGCCATGGCTTTTCCATAATCCTGAAAAATGCAAGTATGGGTCTCCATCCCCATAAAATTTGGGTAACACTAATATCTTAAAGTTAGGTGGAAAATTTATAGTGAATATTCTACACATAATAGGATTTACATTGATGGCATTAGAATTAACACAAAAGTGGTATTCTTTACTCTCCAATGTGAGATGGTTTACTTTTTTATTTCAAAGCACCTAAAACATGCATCAAGGATATTATCACTTGTGAATGTATATTATCATCATCAAGGGGTTCATTTAACTCTTGAATTTTTTTATTTATATTAACAATTGGTGTATTGCATAGGGTATCTTTTTTAGGGAGGATTGCCTTGCTATCTATAACCTTTGGAGGGGTGATGGATTCAACCTCGTTATATAAAAATGAGATATCACTATCATGTAGGTTAGGTTGAGAAACATGTTATACTATAGTAATGAGGGTTGAAGGAGATTCATTAGTATCATTAATTTTGTTAATTTTCAAAGAATTATCACATGCAAATGGATTATAAGGCACTTTATTATCAAGTGAATGTATGTTATGAAAACTATGAACATAATAATAAGTGCTTATATTTTTTTTAGTACTTGACCTGCCATTAGTTTGAACATGATAAATAGGCAAAGTAGGAGGAAACTAGAAGGTGAAGACTCAATGCATTCTTCATAATAATAATAGTAATCATCATTATTTGAAGGTTCATGAAAATTAGAGCTTAATTCACTTTTATAAGTAAGAGTAGAAGAAGTATCATTTACATGCTCACTAAGAGAGATAGTGTAAGGGAAGATTTTAAATTTTTATTACTATGAAATATATCATCATGAGTGGGTGAAATTCAATGCATTTATTCACTAGATATTTGTGGAGTGCATGAATAATTATTACTTTCAATCTTGGAGTTAATTGTAAAGAAGTATCAATCATGTTTCCTTTTGACATACTATGACATGTATGATAAGAGTTAGATACATTTGTATTATCAATATTCTGAAAAGAATAATTACATTGAACTTGGAATGTCAAATAAGGTGATAAAATAATCTCATCTACTTTAGTTTATGGATTATTGAAATGTGTAATATCATTGGTTCAAGTTTCTTTGAATTTAAATGAGAAGATTAAAGAATATGAGTTGCTCTTTTCTAATTTACTTGAATCATGCAAAAGTATATTTTGTGAATTGTCCTAATATTAATTTAAGTTAAATAATGGGGTAGATAAAGTAGTTGATAAGTTGGGATCACATTGGAACAAAGCACTAAAACAAAAGGTTATTTTGGAATTATATTGTTAGGTTGATTTTGAGGTCTAAAATAAGAGGGAGGGGAAAGAGTAGAAGACACATCCAATATATCCTCATGAATATTTCAATTGTGATGATCATAGTAATTGTCATATATATAATTATAAAAATAGTCATAATTAACATTGTAAATGAAATCATTATCATTTTCTAATGTGAAATAATGAAAAAATTTCCATTCATTATTATAATTATAAGAAAAATTCAGAAATTCATCAACTGGGTGAGGGGTAAGAGGCTTCTTGGATTCATTTTAAACTTACCAAAGAAATAATGTAAATAATTAATAACAAACACAAAGTAGGTATAATGTAATCTAACATATGTATATGTTAAATTATGTTAAATATTTAGCCTTATGTGTAGAAGAAACTAGGATTGTATTTGAAACCCTAATTTCTAGTATTTGGATGTATACAAACCTAGTATGCAGATCTAAGGATTGATGAGGGTTGTTTTAAGAAATTTAAATTATATTAAAATTAATTAAATAATAATATAGGATTAAATTAAATGAGACAGGTTGTGCCAAAAATTATGTAAAAAGAGGAGTTTATAACACTAATGTAGTGCATAAAATTTGAAGAAGGTAAACCCTAAGCAAAGCTAGGGTTTTAAGCAATATTCGAAGTAATATGGGTTCATTAAATTTTTTAAAATTTTAGGAATTATTGCATGTAATTAATATGTTCTTAAAGGGATGAGTATAAAAAAAATTATAATGAAAATAAGAAATAATTGATTTAACGAGCCTTTTATTATAATAGCAAAGATGTAAAGAAAATGTATTTATCTAGAGCATAACAAGAATTTATGTGACTTTAGAAGATGAAATAGGATTAAAAATGAGTCACACATATTTAATTATATTAATGTAGCTAAAATAAAGCTTCTAATAATGATCCCCTTATTAGTAAAATAGTGCTATATGGTGTTAGTGTCAAATTATGACACTAGGGTCCTTCTTGGAGGAATTGTCTCAAACTTTTAGGGAAGTTAGAGGATAAATTGGAGGACATGTAGGTGATTATATGTATTCTAAAAAGTCACCTGTATCACTATTTTTGCTAAATATCCTCCTAAACCCAATGAATACGTGCACACATGAAAAAATAATCCCAAACCTAATAAATACCTACACACATTAACAACAATCAGATCAAATGCAAAAGGAAAGGAAAAAATAGGTTGTCAGATATTATAATCATGCAAAGTAGAACCCCTATTTTCTTGGTTATGACCTACATTAACACTAATGCTAGGGGTATAAGATCATATGTAGTTCCCCTTTAAGAAACACACATAATTAACATGCATGGTATGCTATAATGACTTTCACTTAGGCCCTTCTTTGATCAAGTAAGGAATGTATAAATGGGATAACTAAGTAATATGTAGAGTACTAAGTTGTAAGATTGGATGATTTTATGTAATTATGTTCCCAAATAATAAGTGTCAAATTTAAAATTCCTTGTGAGGATCTTTATATGGAAGGAACTTTGATTTAAATGTAATACCTTATTCGGTAGCTAATAAGTTGTAAAAGAGAGATAGAAAACATAATAGGACCCAAAACATAGGATAAAATGATTATTGGACACTATATATATAATTAGATATTAGTGAAAAATGGTGATACTATCCAAATAAGGGTGCCAGTTATATGAGGCTTGAAACTAGAGTTATGATTGGGTAGGACAATCTAAGGGTCCCTGTGACTGGGAGGAGGTGACTGAAGACAATTGGGGATGTAACAAAAAGGGAAAATAAGACATAAGAAAGATCAAAAGACCCAAAATGGAAATGTGACTAAGATATATATTCATCACTAAGACCTTCATGTGAAAAATTAACAAAATATGTAGTACTTGTAATTGCTTTACCAAATTATGGTGTATACAATATGTTTTTTGGGTCACAATTGGAGCATTATGGCTCAAATTTTAACATGGTTAAGATATTTATAATTTTTTAAATAATGTTTATATAATGATATATTATTTTAAAATAATTAATTGGTACATATTGGTAATGTTTTATGAGTTTTACTAACAAATTAAGATGTGATAATATGAAGTATTCTAAACTTGCTCATCTTGTATCATGAGTGATTAGTTAAATCATATTAAAATCATTGTGCATGTATGTGTATTTTATATGAATTATAAAAATCTTTTTTTTTCTTGTTTCTTATGATTTCATGAAAATTTATAATAGCTCACAAGGTATTTATTAGTGATTTATAAATTTCAAAGAAGATAAAATTTTCATTACCAACTACAAATACTACATTAAATTGTAGGTTTTTTGAATAAAAAAGATATGATCATAGATAATTATTATTTGGGAAAATTTTAAACTTGGGGTTGTTTATTAGAAAGTCTCCATGTTATAAATTCAACTATTTCACAACAAAAGGAAGAGTAGTTCCCAGTTCATAACATTTTGCATCCACATGCAAAAATTTATTTTCTCTTCATTATTTAGCTTGAAATAATTTGAAATATTCTTCAATATTAGGGAAAATTTTCATAAATATGTGAATTATATTCTTATTATAGGTCATTTGGAAGTTTGTAATCTTGAAGCATATTGCCTTATTATTGTAAATATTACTTTTGACAATAGTGTAGAACAAATTGAGATCCATATACAACATAATGTTTGTATTTTTTCAAATATTTAGTAGGGTGAAATTTATTTCTATCCATAGTGGTTTGAAGGCTTTGAATAAGTAGAGATTTGCTAATTTTTTTTTTGAATTTAAATAAAATGTTTCCTGGTTATTAAGTCCTAATATGTTGTGTAAGTTTACTAGGAAAATTTCCTAAAATCATTAAGATTATTTATTTATTTATTTATATTTCATATTTTTATGAGGTCACACCATTATATATTATGATTGCTTGTTTTCATATTAGGTACTAATTTAGGGGTGAATTATTAAATGTATTATCACAATATCTCCCTCATTATGAATATTTATGTTAGGGATGTGTAGACATGGCATGAGTTAAAATTCGTATCATTTTGTTTTAGGTTTTCATCTCACTTGTTTTTTCCACATACATAAGGCTTGTTGATAGAGTATATTTTTATAAAAATAATTCTAACTTATAAATTTTGTCCTAACTTATTTTATGGAGAATAATAAATTCAAAAGTGTAAATCATACAACATTTATCCATCATTTGTGTATTGAATGTGTGAAAACCATAAATCCATTTTAAGGATCATTCATATTCACATTTTTTAGTTATGTTGGGTGTTTTTGTGTAACCTTTTTAACTAACAAGTTGTGGATATCTTCTCATATATATATTTTAAAATCTTCATCTAAATTTTGTGTAGCGTATGATTTTTGTTCAAGTGAAAATTAAATAGCTAAAATTATCATTTTTATTGAGTCTACCACTTTTACCAATGTTAGTTAAGTTTATTGTATATAATATTTCACTTTTAGATTACTATTAGGTCTCCCCACTTGGTTTCAAAGAGAAATAAGAATAAAGAGTATGTCACCTCTATTGTGTCTTGAGTTTCATCCTAATTTATTGAGAATAAATATTATTTCTTACTTATACAATGAAATATCCTCTATTATCTACTATTTTATCCATTAAATCCATGGGTGCGTATTTGAGCTCCAATGAATTGGTGCCTTTTTTAGGGAACAACTTTATTTTCAAGACAAGAAAATTCATTATTTTTAACTTATAAAATGGTGACTTCATTGAGGTTTATGTTTCATATTATCTTATGTGTTTCATTTCACTTTGGGTCCAACTAACATCTACATTTTTTACAAGTTAATTTTTTTATAGTGGATGTTTATATTATGAATTTTATAAAAATAAATAGTGGAGTGGGTTTATTAGTTCATATTATATGGATATATATTATTATGGTTTAAGGGATTCTTCTTGAATTGAAAGTAATTGTTTTTTTGGAAGTCATCTATTGGACATATATATCAGACAACCTATGTGGCATGTTTTAATAAATATGATGCTTCTTTACCGAATGAAATTAGAAAAATGTTTCCCAAATTTCACAATAATAGTTTAAATAAGGGAGGGATATGTAGAATTAATTATTAATTTGATTGATTATTTTTAAATATAAAATGGTGTTGTGATTAAGTTATTAATTCAAGGTTTAAAGCGGAAATCTTGAGTTTAATTTGATGAGTTTAAATTAAAAAATTTGGACTATCAGGAAACAAATTAAACATCTCTTCATTGAGCTTTATGGTGGAAAAAATGACCTTGTTTTTTGAGGCACTATTTATATTATATTACAAAAGATCATGATGAGAGTATAAAAGCATTGAATCTAAAAATTGTTAAATTTTGCAAGGATTTTATTCCATGAATAAAAAAATAAGGTAATGGTAAGTATATTGTATTAAATGTTTTTTGATAGTAGTTAAGTTATTATTTGAAAGATAAAATCACACTGACCATACGTAATGCTTTTAGTTTGGCTATGGATTATGATTTTGTATTTCATTATTTTTTGATACATAAATGTGGAAATGAAATAGATGAGATTAAATATTAAATTTAATGCACTTAAAAACCCATGGAATCATATAATGAATCATAATCTATAGTGGTTGATTAGTTTGAAGAAATGGGACAAGAGACAAGTGAAAGTGGTGATATCCATGGTTTTACATAAATAATAGTTAATACACATCATTATTATCATATTAAAAATCTAGTTGAACCTTATTACACTCATGAGTTTTCTTCATGTCATGTGTGTAATGTTGTATCTTCTCAATCTAATGTTGGAGTTGAGTCTAATGGTGAAATGCATGCTATTAGTTATGTTCATGTTTAGAGTCATAAGCATGATGATATCACTTATGAGGTTAATAATTAATGTTTCTTGGATGGTGATTCTATTAGAGAGGATTTGGATAAAGTACTTGTTATACTAAAAAAATATTATTAATAGTGAAACAATGAGGTAGCAATCTATTTATCACTACATTGGTAAAAAATTTGTGGATATGTACAGAATTTATTATTCTAATCATCCTAATTTTTTGTAGAGTTATTATTTATACTATTAATTCAGTTGTCTAATCAATTTAGATTATAATTTTTTGATTCTTTAGCTAGAGAAGAGTTATATGATGCTGATAGTGATATTGATGACATGGATTCCACATTTTGAAAATAATATAAAATGTTTGTCTTTCCCACTCATGTTGAAAAATAAAGGTATGAGTCTAATTAGTTATTTCATTGTTTTTTTGAAAAGATTCATAGTTTAAAATTTTATTTCAACTTGAAAAAGATAATTAGATGGTTTAAATTAGTTGTTTTAGCATATTAATTTTGTGGATGTAAGTTATTATGAAATTGTATGTGATAAAGACAAAATTATAATAAGGAATTCAACTCTTAACAATGCTATAATAATCCATTTTCTTTATTTTGAAATAGAAATTACATCAAATAAATAAAATAGAATAGATAACTATGATTTCAATTTTTAAATATAAATAAGATCATATGTGTGATAAATTTTGAAAATAATAAATGAGTAGATTATTTTAAGATATGGAATAATCCACTATTTTAGCATCTCTAATTATTTGAATTTAATTTAAATTTTAAGAAGCATGTTCTAGTGTTTTTTTTAAATTAAGGGTAAAATAGAGGGTTTTTTATAGGTCTCACAATCTAGAACAAATGAGAAAAAACATATTAAAGAAGCTTTACAAGTAATACCTGTACCATTGGCATAAATAAACAAGAAAACAAGCTAAAAAAATATCATTAAATTTTAATTATAATATATGAGGGTGATTTTTAGAGGATATAACTCCTTGTTACCTTTCTATTTCCATTTGTTACTCACCAATGGAAAATCATCTCCCTTCCCTAAATTTGGCAAGATAGGCATGAATAGTTAAAGAACATCACAAGAGGTCCTAGTTACCAAACTATCGCTCTTTAAAATGGAAAATTTAGTGTAATTAAAATGAGATAAATCAATGAAGACATCATTGGATGTGGATACCACATATGAGGTATCATTTTTGAAAACTAGTTTCAAAGCTTCTATAGGTGTTTTTGGTACCAAGTCAGGGACTTAACCTTCATTCTCACTCTCCAAACTAGAATTGATATACTATGGCCTTGTCCTATATCCTTCCAATAGGTATTTATTTTTTTATGCTTTATGCTTAGACACCAATTAACCAAATCACTAGTAAGATAACATATATGACATCTGAATGGTGAGTATTCATAATCTATAAGACGCACCCAAGCCCAATCCTTCACATTCAATTCCACCTGAACTGAGAGCTCTTTAGGTACATAAATATTTCCTATAATTATGGCATAAATGAAATGAACCCTTTATTTTATTAAGGTATCCTCATGAAAAAATTCACCTATAGAATTTCCTATGGATTTAAAAATAGAACAGTCCTAAAATTAGAGAGGTAAATTTGGTAATCATAACCATATGGTTTTTGTATTCAAGGTTTTAGTATGGTGGTTTGAAATTCAGATGCCAAGGTTTAGATAAACACACGCTATTCTACCATTAACATAAATATTAATAAAAAATAGAATCTTTATCATAAACAAAATCAAAATTAATAATAAAAATTCCTCTTGCATAATGTCCAATCTCAGTCTTACCTTCAACTAAAGCTTACCAATGGATGGTGATACAACCATGGATATCTTGGAGGATAGGAAAAAATCCATAGAACATGAAAATAAATCCATTATTAGAAAGACACTCTTCATTCTATAGAATCCTCTTAATTAGTTGTTCATTAAAACTAATTCTTAGTTTATATTTAGAAGTGGCTAAGGGTTTCTAGTATTTTCTTCAAACTACTACATCGACATATGAAGGCTTCAAAAAAACCTCTACCAAGACTCCTATTTAAAAATTACCATCAATTTTAGATCTGAGCCATGGTATACCTAGGTGAGGAAAAACTCTTCTCCACTATTTCCCTTATTTATGTCTAAACTCTAACCGATCTATTCCACAAACCAATAATACTTGAGTCTAACTTTGGCCAATCACCATTAGATCCTCCCATATCCATCACTTTGGATCTTTGATGAACATGAATAATCATGTTACCTATTTCTACACTAGCCTTGGTTTAAGACTCTTTCACATTAACACATGCAACATCATTATGCCTCTTCCATCCAATGGGATATGTGTCCATCACCAAAAATTTGTTTCGCATTTCACCATAACTTAGTATTTTTAAAAAAAAATTATTGATACTTGATGCATGTGTTAATGTTCCATGTCTAAATTTAATTTATTTTCGAACATATCCATTTTTGAAACAGGTTGAATTTTTTGGCAGCATTAATTTGTACTTAAAAAAAAAATTATAGTGGTTTAATATGATAATTATAAATTTCTAGAATAAATTAATTTTATACATGAAATTTTAAATTTTAAATCCATTTTGAGTGATTTATTTCATAAATACTAGATTCTTAAGAATAATTTTGTTCGTTGAAATCTATGGGGTTTGAAAGATTTATTATTTTTTCCAATTAATTAGTATCATATTTAATTTATTGGTTCATAAATGTTTTAATTAATATTGTAAGTAGGAGATTCTTGATTTATATTTTGACTTGTATTAATTTACAAACTTTAGTGGCTCATAATTTGAGTTTAATCCTATCATGTTTAACTTCATTCAGGCAATTGGTTAATTTATTTCCTATTATTATAGGTTATTTGGAGTCTATTCCACATTGGTTAAATTAGGTTTATACTTCACAATAATAGATAACTAGTTTATTTGGAAAAGGAAAGGTTATTTATTAGTGTACATTTTTTAATTTCAATAGGTATTTTAGTTTATTTTCAATGAGTAATTGATGTAGTATCATTATAGTATGTAGGTAATGAATTTTTTAAATTTTTTTGTCAAGTTACAGTGAAGGATTAAAAAAAAAATTGATCAATGGTTTTTCTAGAATAAGGCCTAGATATTCTTCACATACAAGATTTTAGGGTCTCTAGAAAACCACACGAGGTGTCTAACCCACATATGAAGCCAAACTTGGAGGTTAAAATGATTCATTCTATTTTTATGTCCATGTGGTAAAATTATAGAATATACAAAGGATTCACATGTGTTTTAGTTACATTTATGGTGTTCAATATATATTTAGTTCTATGATGGTGGTATTCCTAGTGTGGTTCTTGATTCTTAGTTTATTGTTTCCTTTTGAAAATTTTCATTTTTTCATTCCTTGCTTTTATCACAATTGAATCTATTCCGGTTACACATTATGAACTAAAAATGTGGCCTATTTAATTTATCAATTTATTGTCTATAGGTACTAAGATTCATGTGATATCTTCATAAGCCTATGTAAAAATTATAGGTTCATACCCATTTTTTAAAATAATTTTGGTCCCATGCAATGGAAAATCTAATTTGACACTGAAGTCAAATTTATATAAAAAGGGGTCCATGGGAATACTTTTCCTATAATCCATCCCCATGATATTGTGAGATGTCATGGTGATGCATATCCCCATGAAATTTTTATTGGTGACTAAGTAGAGTCAAATTTTATTTTTGACCCACGGATATCTTTAAGATGAAAATGTCACTAATTATTAATCATAATACATAAATATAATAGGTTTGATAAGTCCATTTTTGCCTATAATAACCAAATGGTCACTCTAATTATTTATACTTGAGTCACAAGGTTTTCAATGTTCAAAATATAATATTAAATTTTTTTTTGCATCACAATTGGTCACCATATTACTCTAGTATAACAGAGTTATTTTATATAAAGATAAATGAAAATAAAGGGAACTGGATGAATTGTTATTTTTGTAGTGAAGGTTTAGTCATGGACTCCAAAGGTTTTAATGCATAACAAAGAGTATAAGGGGTCAAAATGATCTATACAAATATAGGGAATTAAGTTATTTAATATAAAAAATTAATTTTCTTCTTGCCAACAAAGCTTTCTAAATCTTTTATAAATCTTCTTAGGGTCTATGTAAAAATAGGTTGTGGGTTTTAAAGAGTGTATTACTTTGATAGTTTCATATGCATAAATAAAAATTGGGCATGTAAAGAATTTTTAGGAGATTTAAGTTTAAATTAGTGTTTGTAAATTAATGCAATAAGAGTAAATTTTTATGTTAGTTTGGTTACTATCACTAAAAGCATCTACATTTAATCAATACTTTTTTCTCATAAAGTTTTGTGTAGGTCTACATGGTTATGATTTTTTCCTTCCAAAATCCTTGTTTTGTTAATAGAAAGAGTTTTGTGGGAAAATACATTAATAAGTTATGATTAGGTTTAACATTATATCAATATTTCCTTTGAATAATACAAATAATTAGTTATGTTTCAACTATTTTAATAGTGTTATTTTATTAAATGACATGGAATCATTGGCTTCTTATAAATGGAGAAAATTCAATGTTCTTCTGTGTTTCCTTTAAAAAAAAATAGATATGGCATATTAGGATCATGTCCATTAAAATTATATAGCTTTTAGGTTTAAAAAATAATAGGACAAATTTTCACAAGGTTTTTATTTTGTTTTTGCTTATAACTAACTATTCTATTATTATTTACCGGTTGAAGAGGTGAATGGAGGAAATACTTGCAATGGAGTATTTATTTTATTTAAATGGAATTATTTTTAAATTCAATAACTTTTGGAAAAATCTCATTGATCTCCATCCCTAGATTATGGAACATGGAACACTAGGAACCCATCCTAATAAGTAAGTTATAAATATACCTATCTCTAAAGGGTTTGTCATTGTTACATTTGATCTCATATAAGGTAATTACAAGATCTAATAACACATTTGGTTGTGGGATAAACACATACTGATAATAAATCCTTGTTTTTTAATCATCAATACTCTTACTAAATCACTGTATATTTTAAGTAATGTTCATAAAGAATCCAAATCTAATAGACCTTATGAAGTAAGGGTGTAAGTTACTAATCCCTAGTGGCAACACTAGAATGTTTATCTTAGGTAGTAAGTTAAATTTTTTAAAGAACACCTCTTAAAATGGAACAAGTAGATCTTTGGTAACATATTTAGGGAAAAATAAATCATTGAATCTTATATTCATATCCTTCAATACTAAGTATATACGTTTGTTCATGATACAACATAAAAATTTCACATCAAAATGAGCTAAATGTAAAGCTGAACACACTTCTGGTTAAAAAGGAGATCTTTTGGAATAAAAAATATAAAAAATTCTTTCTTAAAGAAGGTGACTGCAACACAAAACAACTTCACCAATATACTTTGGCTATGCATAATTATAATTGGATGTCAAATATTAAAATTATAAATGGCCTTTATACTAAAAATTTGGAAGTAATTAAAAAAGAGGTGGTCTATTTTTT
>JARHVA010004052.1:877500-905000 GCA_037957365.1 Torreya grandis | reverse complement strand
CAAGAATACCACATTTTTTCACAATTTTGTGTAGGCCTAACATAATAGGAACTTCATCTCTTCTCTCGTTACCACGGATGGGACACGTCTGACCTCCTCTCAAGCTATTTCTAGGGAAGCTATTTGGTTTTACTCTACTCTCTTCTCTGATGATCTAGCCTTAGCCGAGCTAGCTAAAAATATAGTTTTATCTTGCATTCCCTCTATTGTGACACTGGGAATGAATGACTCTCTCATGTGACCAATTAGCATGTCTGAATTGGAGGGGGTGGTCTTCAGCTTATGAAAAGGCAAAGCCCTGGGGCCTGATGGTTTCCCTGCTGAATTCTTTCAGGAGTTATGGGATATTATTAGTCAAGATCTACTGGATGTGGTTCAAGAATATTATTCCAACAAAGAGATGCTCTAGGCTTTGAATGCCACTTTTCTTTTCCTCATTCTGAAGAAGGAATAGGCTAATCAGCTAGACTCTTTTAGGCCCATTGATCTTTACAATGTGGTCTATAAAATCATTACTAAGCTCCTTGCGAAGAGGCTTAAAGAATGTCTTCCCAAGGTGATCTCAGAGGAACAAGGGGGGTTTTGTAGCTAGCAAACAAATCTTGGATGGGGTGGTTATTGCTTCTGAAGCTATTCACTTGATGAGTACCTCTCAGAAATGTGCCATGTTCATCAAGATTGATATGGTGAAGGCTTATGATAGAGTCAATTGGGGTTTTTTCATCAAGTTCTTTTGGTTTTTGGCTTCAATTAGGGCTGGGTTTGATAGGTTCTGAGTTGTGTTACCACTCCTTCCTTCTCGGTCCTTATTAATGGTGAACCCTCAAAGCTATTTGGCGCGTCTAGAGGTCTTCGCCAAGGAGATCCGATCTCTCCTTATCTATTTATCATTCTAGCTAAGGGACTTGGGTGACTCATCAAATCTCATGTCTCTCAAAACTTGATTCATGCATGGCAATGGGGGAATGGATTACCTGCTCTAACCCACCTCCAGTTTGTAGATGACACAACGCTTGCTGGGAGAGCTCAGATTCGGGAAGCTACTACTTTTTGGCTTGCCCTTGATACTTATTTGGCTGATTTTGGGTAGAAAATTAATGATCACAAGTCCTCCCTTTTTTTCTTCAATACCCCTAACTCTATCTAGAGGAGGATTGCTACTATTATGAGGTTTCAAATTCATTCTCTCCCCTTGACTTACTTGGGAGTTCATATTATTGTGGGAAGATAGCCTAGGATTTTTTGGTAGAACATGCTTGACAAACTAAGACAAAAAGTGAATCACTGGTCTCACAGGTGGCTCTCTACTGCTAGCAGGGTGATTCTTCTACAACCTATGATTCAAGCCCTCCCCATTTATCGAAACATGGTTCAGGCTGCCCTAGTGTACTTTCTTAAGCAATTTGATGCTCTTTCTCGTCAATTCCTTTGGAATGGTAATATACAAGGTACCAAATGGAGCCTTATTAATTGGGACACTATTTTCTAGCCAAAAAAGGAAGGAGGCTTAGGCCTGTGCTCTGCTATTTTATGTAGTCAAGCTCTCACTACCAAACTTCATTGGCACTGGTGCTCCAGCCAATCTCACCTTTGGGACTAGATCCTATTTTACAAGTATTTCCCTGGTGTTGATCCTTCTGGTATTGCCAGGCTACCTCTAGAGGGAAGAGGCTCTATGGTGTGGAATACCCTCAAGCATGGAGCTTATCTTGTGAAATGCAGCATTTTTGGGATCTACAATAGGGGCACTGAGGCCCTCTTCTGGAGTGACTCCTGGGATGGATCACCCCCTCTAATATCCTCTCATCCACATTTGTAGCCCCTTTGTGATGCCTTCCTAGCTGCTAGGTGGAGCACAGTGGCTTAGTATAAGGAGGCTTCTAACCTGGGCACGATAGTTGGTTATCGATGGAAGAATTCTTCTGATTGGCCCCCGAGGGGCTCGTTGGAGGATTGACAGGAGCTATATCAGATTTTGACCTCTAGAGGATGTAGCTCTTTACAGGAATGTGATGTCTTGGCCTATGGAGGTGCCCCTTCTTGGAAGTATTATGTTTCCTCTGGGTACCTTGCATTGACATAGCAAGTTCTTGGAGAAGTGGAGATCCCTTGGTGGAAGAAAGCTTGGAACTATTTTTCATGGCCTAAGTGTAATTTTTTCCTCTGGATTTTGGTTTACAAGTGGTGTCTTACTTGGGACAACCTTTGTAAATGAGGATTCCAAGGGCCTTCTATATGTTTTTTATGCCGTAGTAATGAAGAGTCTGCTTCTCAACTTTTCTTCCAGTGCCCTTTTGTAAGATAGATTTGGCACCTTTGGTGGAGTGCGTGGGATTGCTCATGCTGGCATGCTTCCTCTCTATCCAAATTTTGGGATCGACTGGGCCACCCACCTATTAAGACCTCTTTTCTTCAGGTTGCTTGGTTTATTAGCCCCTCCCTTATCTTATGGCATATATGGCTGGAAATGAATAGAAGGATCTTCCATGATGTGTCCCTTGAGCTCAAGCTCCTATGGGGGAAAATTATTGATTCTTTGCATGAGACCCTTCAAGCTAAATGTGACATTGCTAGTGATCTAAATCCTAAGGATGTTGTGATCTACTTTCACTTCTCCTTTGCTCCCCACACGCGCTTGGTGAAGGGCACTAGGCAGCACCCGTAGCCTATCAATCAGGCTAGGAATTGGATGCCCCCTATGACTGGAGTCCTCAAAGTCAACACTGATGAATCTTCTCAGGGAAATCCTGGGCCAGCTAGCATTGGAGGCATTGGGTGAGACAGTTCGAGTGATATTAAGTTTGTTTTCTCTGTCTTAAAAGGCTACCATACTAATAATCTCATAGATGCTCAGGCTATCCTAGTTGTAGTGCAACAGTGCTACCAACAGGGCTGGCATAGAATTATTTGTGAGATAGATTCATAGGTGGTGGTCAATTTACTGAATAAGTGTAATTTAGCTAATGTGGATTGGCACTTGGCTTTGGTTATTCAACAAATCCTCCAGCTATGTACCTCCTTGGATTCTATGTTGTTTATGCATATTCCTTGTGAGTGAAATGGGGTAGTTGATTGTTTGGCCAAATGGGCTTCCGAGCATGGACCGTCTTGGAACATTTTTGATCATACGATGCTTCCTCCAAATCTTTCTCAGAAGCTAGCTCAACTTGTTGACCAGGATAAAGCTATGTAATTTTCCTTGTTTCTTGTTCCGTTTTCAATAAATTTTTACCCCTTTTAGTTTTAATTAGGTCAAGAGACTAACCACATTAAATTTTAAAATTTCTTCCCCCATACTTTGCTCTGAACACATCAAAATATTACAAAAATTCCTTTTCTTATTTAATATCTCTTCCTATTAAATATTTAGTGACCCCCCTCTTTCATGGTTAGTCTAAAAGTGAATTTTGGGATAATATGAACATAAAATTTTAGAATAAATTGATTTTTTATAAATTAAAATGGCTCTCTTGGTTAGGAGAAATATAATTAATTTAAGATGTTCTCCAAGCAATTTCAATCTACATGATATTAGTCTTGAAAGCTCCTGCTAGTTTTAAATAAATATTAAATAATTTTTATGATTTTTTTAGTGTGTAATGGCCCTTATAAGTCTAATAAAATTAATTTAATTAAATTTGAAGACATATTCTTGCCTAAATCATAAGACATGTTAAGAATCACAAATGTTTTTCAATATGAATGAAACTCTAGGAATAAAACTCATATGAAGAATATATTCATACAAAAATAGATCTTTAAGTGTTTCAATCTGAAGAAATTATATTGATAAAGTTTATTATCCTTCCCATATTTTCACTATTGATCATTGGATGTAAGTGTATCATATTTGAAATTTATGTGAGAAATGTAGATACCTTATCTCTAACTTTCCTTGTCATTATGTTTTTTATTATTCGTGAAAAAGGGTTTTTTCATCTAGGGACCCAAATATATATAATAAATAAGAATACAATGCTAGACAAACCCATATATTCAATTAGATATAATTAAAAAAAAAAACATGATATAATCAAAATAATATGAAATGGCCTATAGAACTAGAAGTAATAATAAGAATCTAATCTACTAAACAACAACAACAACCATAACAAAGAGACAACAAAAAATAGCTATGATATTGTCAAAATATTTTATTTTCCATATCTAAGAATCATATTATAAGGTTATACACTCTTTATTACACATCATTTTTATTTATACCAACTATGGTCCATTGTCTCCCATCCCTTTCATTAGGATAAATAAAAATGGTAATATTAAATGAATTAATTGATTGGTATTTTTATAGTGAATATTTCACACAAGTTGTATAGAAAGTTCATAATTTAAATAATATTTGATCACCTTCAATAGGGACTAACAATGGATTTTAAATGGAGGGCACATCCTCCATTCATATCTGATCCTAACGCATCTCAATCCTTTCAGTAGAGAAATTAGAATCCACAATACCCACATCAACATGTTAAGAAAGGGAAAGATTAATTCATAGGACACCTCTTATTCTTAGATTAATTCTAACTTGAAACCAAATTTAATGTAGAGAAACATATCCTACATCGAAGGGACAATCATTCATAATCAAGACATTGTCTCCAAGTTCCATCCTTAATCTTAAGGTCAATAGATTCTAGGAGACTGATAGAACAATTTAGATTAACAAATACAAATTGCATATGTGGGACAATGTAAATTATAATAAATATAGTCTACTCTCAAATAATATTCTTATGAATTTACCACATATTTAAATCAAAATGAATTACCAAACTAGATTGGTAAGTGAGGCAAGCTTTCCCATATAGGATCTAATAGTGCCCAGAATTGCATTAAAGCATTTCAACCCATGTGAAGTGTAAAGTCCTAAGTCATTACCAATATTCCTATTTTCCAATGTTACTTTGAAAAGTCAAGTTCATGTTAAATTGGCTAACTGTTATTTGGTCTTTACTTGGTATGTATAAAGTCTTATCTCTGTCGAGAAAAGTGTTCACCCAAAAAATCTAAGAAAATTCTATGTTCGGCCAAAGTATTAGCAAAAATCCCAAAGGCTTATTTTCATCAGACATTTTATCAACTAAAAAATGTCTAAAATCCAAATTATTGTGGGTATTTTGTTCACACATAAAGCTCGAAAAAATTGTAATATTTTAGTAAAAATCTTAAGTTTGATTGCTTTGGGGAAATTTTTTTAGACAAAATGTCTAAAATAATTATTCAAATGAAATTATCATAGAATAAAAGTCTAAAAGAAATGTTGCAAAATAAAAGCCCTAGGATGATCATTAACATGCCAAGTATCAAGCTTTCATCAAGTGACCAAGTAATGTGGCAATCATACAAATATATTTAACAATCATATAGGTGTCAAAATTAGCCTCAATGACCATCTATTGGGGTTTAAACTTGATGTTTGTGTATATGTCATTGATAGTAAAGTAGATGTCAAATGATGGGCATAGGGATGCCAAATTTAAGGCAAAAAACTATCCATTAGAGCTTAAGTTTGATGGTCATGCACACATCATTAACAATCATGAAAACATTAAATGATGGGAGCACAAACATTAAATTTAAACATGGTAATTATTCATTGGGGATTAAATTTGATGGTCATGAACCCATCAAATATGTTGATGTGGATGCTAAATGACAAGTACACAGATTTCAAATTTAAGCCATAGTGGACATCTAATAGCGTTTGATCTTTCAAATCCATATCAATGATCCATGGTCCATTGAGCTTCAAGACTAATGATGCAATTAAGATCTGACTTGTCAAAGGACTTGGGATGAATGAGGAGTTATTTCTTGATGAAAAGAAACATGGTAAAATGTGTTTGTAAAGTGAAATGTGTTCCTATAGTTCCAAATTCCATGGAAGGAAAAAGGAAAGGGGCATGGTGTAAGGGGGAATCTAACAGGCACTTCACACCAACACACAGTAAAAAGTGAAATGTGCACCTCCATCCCTGTATCTTGTAGCAAATACAAAAATTAAGTACACAACAAAAACTGGAAGTTGTGAAACATTTTGCTTATTTGGTGAATTGCAATGTACTTATGGACCTTCACATCCCACAAAAGAAAATGGAGATGGACTTGGTAGAAGGTTTAAGTGTTGATCACAAAATACCATGCGAAGCATGATAGGGGTTTGTGAAGGGTAGAATCCTAAAATCACTTTGTCCCAACATCTTCTAACATGTAAGGTACATAGGAACTTCTAGATCCTGTAGGAGTAGAGATGAGTGAGTAGGAAAGTTAAGTAGAACTACATGTGAAATTTATAATGTTTTAATTTGTAAGTCCATAATTTTTAAAGGGACCTTTCAAAGGAATGATGGGTGAAAATTGCACTTGTACAATTTTCAAATTGTAAATTTTCAAAAGGAGCCAAAATTTCCTCTAAAGGTCAAAAGCTGAAAATAAAGCATTTATGCATTGAAAAAATATACAAAGGAAATCATAAAAGGGAAACTTTGTAAAAAATCAAATGTGAATATTTCCAAATGTGAAAAATCAAAGATGAAAAATGCAAGATGTTGAAAATCAATTTGGAGCCAAAAAGTAAAAAATGTCTTAAGTCTTTTATATTTTTCATTATTGTGCTTGTCCAAGTTGTTCCTATTTCACTCAAATTTTCTCTTCATTTATTAATTTGAGAGCAAGTAGTAAAAATGAAAGAGAGGGATGTGTATGGGTTCCTAGTAGAATGTGTGCACATTGAATCTTGGCAAAGTGAGGACACTTCTTTGGCTAGGGAAGAATACTTGCAAATAAGAAAGCACTACAATACAATTGTTCATTAGACAATAAGATGGGGGGATTTCCTAACATATGCTAGATACAAGAAAGCAATAACTTGCTAGGATGACTATCACTCCCGTTTCTGATAAAAGGTTTGACACAAATAAAAGAAATGAAAATTTAATATAATAACATAAAGGTAAATGTTATTTAATACAAGAAAGGTAAAATGTGTGTTAAAAAGAACAATTAATTATAGAAAAAGTTGGTTGATGTTTATGCTAAGTTAGTTAGGGGTTTGATTGTGCTTTGGGCAAGGTAATAAAGACACAAAAAATAGGATTCAATTGAGGTTTGGCTGAGGGTTTGGTTTTAGATAGGGTATTTGATTAGACAAATGTTTGGGTAAGGGTTTTAGGTTAATATAGGTTTTATATAGGTCAATAGGGTATACAACATAATGCAAATAGAAGAATCTGATCAAGGTATTTAAACATTACAAAAGAAATAAGGAAATCTATAAAGAAAGAGAAGAACACCTATTATGAAGAGCAATGTAGAAAGGGGAAGATAAGACCTATAGGAAATATATCAGCATAATAATACTCTAGTATCTGAGGTTTATTTTGGTCAGCATTCTGATAAGGGTAGATACCTACAAAAATACTTTGTCAACATGTACTTATAGATTTTCAAATCAGCTCTCCTTTTTGCAACTCTCCTTTTATAGGAACAAGTTGCCAATTGTAAGTGGAAGAAGTTGTTAAATGGAGTGGAGGAAAAGTTGTTAATTTTAATGCTTTAAAGCCATTTTTATTCACATATGTGATGTGTATCTTGTTCATGGATGGAAGCTATTTTAAAATAGGGTGGGAAACCTAACTGGCACTAGTCAGGCTAATCAGAACCAATCATGCTAACCAACACTGATCTAGGTTCGAGAGGAAAATGGGTGAAAAGTGGTTAAAAGATAGTGGGTTAAAATGTTTAAGTTAGCAAGATAAAAAGTGGGCTAGGTTAACTAGCTCCAATATGGATTAATTATTCAAGGGTGCTTTGACATAAAAAATAGGGTAGTTTTTTTGTGTCTACACCTCCATGGGAGAGAAAATATAGGTTTGCAAATCAAGGTGGGCCATTCCAAACAAGATCATTTAAAAAGGCCATGGATCTATAATATTCCCATACAATCATTACAAGAGCAAGTTGTTCCATGGTCTACATAAAGGGAATGGAAGTTGTCTAAGAAGTTCTAGCTATGCAAGTAAGTTTTCCAAGGCATCTTCAGTCAGTTACACATAAAGATAAATGGTTTTTTTTCCTCCAACATGAATATTCTTCTCCCAAATCATGGAGGTGGCATCTTCAGCCAAGAAATCAAAATATTTATTGTAAATCTCCATCATTTCCTTAAAAGGTAGTTTCGACAATCATTTTCCTTTCAATTAAATGAAGATTTCAAACATGGCAAAGGAATATTTTATAACTGGAGCATCTTCGTAGGGCTTTGGGAATTATAGATTTGAAATGGGTAAAAATATATAAATAGAGAGATGATCATATATTCAAGATGTGGGTTGGCCATTATGTTGGTCATTGTGTTTTTCTGTGTTTTCCTAAGTATAGGCTGTTCTAAATTATAGGATCAAAGTTGTGTGTATTGTGTCTCTCTTGCTAAGGTGGCTATAGTTGTATAGCCATTAGCAAGCTCTGAGAGCATCTCTATATGTCTCCCCTAACCAACATGTAGAAAATCCACCATGCTTGTCTACATACCAGAATTTTAAAACATCGATGTGTGTAATATCTACTTGTAAAGTTAATGAAAAATGCTTGTGGTTCTTTACTAATTTATATTCATGAGGTGTAGTAATATGTTTTTCAGATGTTATTGATCAAACATTTGGGTTTATGCTCATTATTGGTTGTCATCTTGAGCATAGATTTAGATTGTAAACCCTTTCTACATTATTTTTGGATATGTTATTGAATAACTTGTTAGGGCACCCTAGGTTTATGGATTTGATAGGAAAAATCATGTAAGATTCTAGTTTCAGTTTATGTTCTAGAATTTTAATGATCATTTGGGTATTTGCATTTCATTGGTAGCAATAAGTGCATATTACTCCTGATAGTTCTATTAGCTTTCATTTATGTTCTTTTCATCTTTATAATAGGTGATGTCATGAACATTAAAACAATCCATTTCATTTAAAGATGAACAGTGCGCCACCTTCTTTTTTTATAATTATCAATCTATCCCACCTTTCATATAACATACCTTTTGCATACCATTAGTGTTATTTTCCCTCAAGATGCATAAAATCTTGAATACCTAACATGTGTCTATATCTTGTGATTTAGAGACCCAACACTACAGTTTTCCATTCAACTCATATTGTTGAAAATTGACTCGAATGAAAGTTGCAGTCACTTTATATATGTCTTCAGTGGTTTGTATATGACATAGTGATTTTTTTAATTCTATGTGACAACCTTTACCAGGTGGAGTGAATGATTTTAGGTGTGCCCTGGTCATATTTGTGCCTTCTTTGTGCTAAAAATCCCCATAGAGGTTGAATTTCATAATCTCTTCATGTGAAAAATATACCCCATAGGTCATCTCACCTTGGTTCAAGCAAGGCTAGAACTAGCATGGAATTGACCATACCCTTTATATGTGCCTATAATTCATTTTTTACATTTGATCTAACATTGATGCCATACCCATCCCTAAATATAATGGCATACTAGTAGGTTTTCATCATTATTTTCCATTTTGTTTCAAGTGTGAAAGGTTGAGTGTATGAGGTGTACAATTAGAAACCAACACTCATCTAGCACCCTTAGTGGGGAAGAAAAGATACCCATGGCACTAGTGTTATTGGGGACTCTTGTAGATAGATATAAGTAATTTATATTATCAACTTTTCTACCTATTATACTAATTTGACTATCTTGGCCATCAACATTGTAGCACTTCACTGGGGATGTGCTAAGAAATTTTGAGATTTGATAATTAACATCTAATGAATTTGTTACAAAGAGCTATAAATTTATCATGTTTTAAGGTGGTTTTCATTATTTAAACATGAATCTAAAAGTTTCATTGTCTTTGATTTCACACATCGTCACTAATCTCAACAAGCATGGTTTTACTATATATCACTTCAAGTTTGTAAATGGTTATATTCTATAAGTTTGTTTCTAGTGGAAACTCCAAAAAATCATATAGTTTCAAAGAAATATTAGTGCCCAATTCGAATATCTTCAGGTTTAAGAGTTATTGTGATTGAAAATATTGAAGACATGAGGTAATGCTTCGAATGCGACTCATCTATGAAACTTGTCTCACCTAAAGTGTTCATAAAAAATTAACTAGACAAGTTTGGAGGCCTATTGAAGAGCATAGTGTAACTAGAAAGGACTTCTTGGGCTACCAAGATTATAGTAAATCTAAACTTATGTTTATTGAACTTCTTATTTTTGAAGATTGTCATAGTTCTTCTAACTATTTAGAATCATACAGTCTAATTTCTTATCCATCTCCTTCTCAACCAACTTAATCCCCTCCTAAATTTGATCTTGCAACACCACCTTATTCATGCCTCACATCCCTTTGCCATTTTTTCCTAAACTTACCTTGAACCAATCATTAGGAATATGGACCAAGGTGAAAATAAGCATCCTACATTTTGAACTCCTAAATTTAGGCCTATCAATTTTGACAACATAGAAGGTTATCCTAATGATGTCCAGAATGAATTAAGGAAATGGCTTCCAAAGATATAGGTGAATAATGCAGTGAGTGGTGATCAAAACCTAAGGTATTTTTAGAATATTATTGAAGATTATGATGATGAGTATGAAGATGTGTGTATTAATTTGTTTTTGTACACATTGGAGGAAGATGCATGAGAATGGTTCAATCTCTTTCTAGTGGATGCAATTATTTATGGGAAGAGATGAAAAATGTTTTTAGAACTCAATATAGTGATAAAATTGATTCTATATTTCTTTTGGTTAAGTTTGAAAACATAAAGAATATCCTTGATGAGTTTGTGTAGGATTTCAATATAAGGTTTAACAAAGTTATGAATTGGTTTTCTGAAAACATTAGGGATAGTGATACAACATACCTAATAAAATATTGTGATGCCTTTGACATGAAGGCTGCATATTACTTGAGGGATAAGGATCCCACTAATCTAAGAATGGAATTTAATATGGCAATCCAAATTAATAATAACATAAAGGCTATGGGAAGGCCTTTGAACAAGTAGGCTGATGTAAAGTTGGTTGATCTAGAAAATATGTAGTTTATTACGAATCATAACTTTGAAGAGATCATGAAAAATTTGGACTCTACCATCAAAAATATGTTGTATAAGATAGCTAGAGCTGAGAAGGGTTGCCTCATATGTCAACAAGTCATGAGATAACTCCAGATTTAAATCAATTAAAAAATAGTTCTATTCATGATGACAAAAATTAGAATAGAGGGGCTATAAAAATGGTGCTTGATCCATTTCACACTAAGGTAAATGTTTAAATTTTGATGCTGACATTGATTAGTGTGAAAAGTGATTCATTCCACATCCCCCATGTGATACTACTAAATCAAGTGATGAATATGTGGATGATCTTGAGTCTACATTTGATGATGATGATGATGATGATGATGATGATGATGATGATGATAATGATATTTTGATGTTCAATTATCAACACTCCCCATATAAGTTTTTTTCCTCCATGGAAATGATTAATGATACTACTATTGATCAGTTTTAGAGTGTGATCAATAAGGTCCTGATATATAAATTTGCTTATGATTATAGTATGACACAAACATATGAGTTACCCAATCTTGTTGAAATTTAAGATCTAAAGTGTGTTCTAATTGAAGTATTACACATAAATGTGAAATTAGGTAATCTCATTAGGAATTTGAATGTTGTTAAGTAGCCAACTATTTTTGATGATGGGTTTGACTATAAAGGTGTTGTTTGGAAAATGTCATTTAGTGAAGCTACGGTTTTTATATATGCCACTAAAGATGAAAAAATTTAGACTTATGTCAAGTAATACTTCAAGTGAAAAAATGACATTACTAATCCTAATGCACTCTTTCTTGGTACTCATTTGATTGCACTTGAAAATCATGTTTATTTACAATTACTAAAGGAGTACCAAAATATTCTATCATGGTATTATCTAGATTGTATATCATGTAAAGAGGATTTACTTCAACTTATAATCATATCAGAGCCTAGCATTAGACCTTTCAGGCAAGTGTAGAAATAGGTTTACTTCATCTCGACCACCAAACTGATGGAAAAGTTAAAGAGATTAAGGAATGGAAGAAGTACGGATCTGATAGGTAATGGCAAGCATCCAAAACATTTCCTTAACTAAGCCTAAAATTATGTATATAGTGTGTAGCTTTGTTTATTTATTACTTTGTTACCCCCTACTTTGGGGCTTATTTGTGTAGTTCCTTTCCATTTTTTTGTCCCATGTTCATTTTCAAATCCTCATGATCTATTTTCATCAAGTCTACCATTATTTTATTAGGTGTTTGGTAAAATATAGCTTAATTATTGACTCAATATCCTAATGGATTGACACATGGTCTTACATTTTCGGTTCCTTCACACACCCATAAGGGGTATGAATTCTCATGTAAGAGCTAGTGTTAGTGCCCAAAATTGCATTATAGTAATTGAGCCAATCTAAAGTATAAAATATTAAGTCCTTATCCATATTCTTATTTTTAAGTGTTCCTTTCAAAGGTCAAGTTCATGTTAAATTAGCTAAGTGTTATTTGGTATTTACTTGGTATGTATAAACTCTTATCTCCATCAGGTAGAGTATTCACCTAGAAAATCCAAGAAAATTATATGTTTGGCCAAAGTGTTAGTGAAAATATGGAAGGATTATTTACATTGAACATTTTATCCACTATAAAACCTCTGAAAGGCAAATTCTTGTGGGTATTTTGTTCATAAAAAAAGCTTGATAAAACTGTAATATTTTGATAAAAATCTTAAGTTTGATTGCTTTGAGGAAATTATTTTAGGAAAAATGTATGAAATAATTATATTGACTAAATTACCATGGAAAAAAGGTCCCAAAGAAATGTTGTGGAAAAAAATCCTTGGGATGAGCATAAACATGCAAAGTGTTGAACTCTCTGCAAGTATCTAAGCAGTGTGACAGTCATGCAAATGTCTTTGATGGTCATGCAAATGTCAAAATTAGTGTCAATAATCATCCATTGTGTGTTAAATTTGATGATGACAAGAACATCATTGACAGTCACCTGGAGATCAAATGATGGGTGTGTAGATGTTAAATTCAAGCCATGATAACTGTCCATCGAGGCTTAAATTTGATGGTCACATAAACGTCATTGATATTCATGTGAATGTCAAATGATGGGAGTATGGACACCAAATTTAAGACACAATAATTATTTATTGGGGATTAAATTTGACAAGCACATGCCCCTCATAATTTCATACAAACATCTAATGTTGGGTGCAAGGATGCCAAATTTAAGCCATAAAAAATAACCAATGGCATTTGATACTTTCAATCTGAATCGACGGTTTACATTCCATTGATCTTCAAGATCAATGATGTGAGTGAGAGATGACTTGTCAAAGGACTCAAGTGAAAGGAGTTTCTTCTTGGTGAAAAGACACATGGTAAAATGTATTTCCAAAGTATAATGTGCTCCATAGTTTCACATATCATAGAAAGGAAGAGAAAGGGAGCATGACAGAAGGTAGAATCTAGCATGCACTTTACACCAATGCAATGTGAAAAGTGAAATATGTACCTCCATCCTTTCATCCCTAAATAAAGATAAAAACTAAGTGCATGGTAGAAAAGGGAAGTGGCAAAGCATTTTACACATTTGGTGAATTTCAGTGTGCTTATGGACCTTTGTATCACATGAAATAAAATGCAGATAAACTTGGTAAAAGGTTTAAGCATTGACTTTCAAAGAATGTGTGAAGAATGATAGGTGTTGGTGGAAGGTAGAATCACATAAGCACTTTGCACTAAAATATCATAAAGTGAAAAGTGAATTGGCACTTATAGATCTTGTGGGAGTAGAGATGAATGAGAAGGAAAGTTAAGAGGAACTACAGATGAAAATTGCAATGTTGCAATTTAGATGTTTGTAATTTATGAAGGAACCTTCTAGGGAAACTAAAAGTGCAAATTTCACCTATACAATTTAAAAATTGAAAATTTACAAAAGGGGCCATAATTTCCTCTAAAGGTCAAAAGGTGAAAATAATGCATTTATGCATTAAAAGCCAAAATTTGAAGGAAATCATAAAAGGGAAAATTTAGAAAAAAACAAATGTGAAAATTTCCAAATGTGAAAAAGCAAAGTTGTAAAATGCAAGATGTTGAAAATCAATTTGGATCCAAAAATAAAAAATTTAAAAATGACCTATGTCTTTTCCATTTTTCATTATTTTGCTTGTCTAAGCTCCTCCATGGGAGAAAAATTATAGGTCTAAAAATAAAGGTGGGCCACTCCAAAGAACATCATTTAAGTAATCCATGGATCTAGAATATTCCCATGCTATCATTACAAGATCAGGTTATTCCATGGTGTGCATAAAGGGAAGGACAACTATCCATGAGGTTCTAGCTGTGAAAATAAGTGGTCCATGACATCTTCATCGGGTTACAAATAGAGATAAAAGGTTTGTTTGCGTCCACTATGAATATTCTTCTCCCATGTAAGGGACATTTATAGCAAATAAATCAAAATATCTATTGCAAATATCCATCATTCATTATAAAGAAAATTATGATAATCTGTTTTGTTGTAGTTTCATGAAGATTTCAGGCACGGCAAAGGAATATTTTACAGCTAGGAACAATTTTGGTGGGACATTAGGAGTTGAATATTTGAAATGGGTAAACGATGTATAAATATATGGCTTATCCTCTATTTAAGAGGTGGGTTGGACATTGTGTTGGTCTGTGTTTTCCTAATTATAGCCTCTTCCAAATTATGGGATAAATTTTGTGTGTATTGTGTCTATCTTGCTAAGGTGATTATAGTTGTACAACTATTAACAAGATCTAAGAGCATCTCTAGATGTCTACCCTATCCAACATGGAGGAGATCCACCATGCTTATCCCCATGGCTAATTTTTTGAAACACTAATGTGTGTAATATTTTCTTGAAAACTTAATGAAAATAATTGTGGTTTTATGACAATTTTTGTTGATGAAGTGCAATAATGCATTTTACAGATGTTGTTGACTAGAAATTTGGGTTTATGCTCATTATTGGTTGTCATTTTGAGAATATATTTAGATTATAAACCCTTTCTACATAATTTTAGCATATGTTATTCAATAAATTATTATGGCACCCTAGGTTTATGGATTTGATAGGAAAAATCATGTGTGATTCTAGTTTTAGTCTATGCTCTAGGATTTTAAGGGTCATTTAGGTATTTGCATTTTATTGGCACCAATAAGTGAAAATTACTCCTGGTAGTTCCATTATCTTCAATTTAAGTTTTATACATCTTTGCAATAGATGATGTCATAAACATTGAAAGAATCTCTACTATTTGAATATGACCAATGCACAACCCTCTTTTTGATAACTAACAATCTATCCTACTCTATCCTACACTACATATAACATACCCTTTGCATACCATAAGTGTTATTTACCATATAGATGCATAAAATATTTCATACTTAACATGTGTCTACAGCTTGTGCTTTAAAAAACCAACACTACAAATTTTTGTTCAGCTCATGTTGTTAAAAATTATTTCGAATGAAAGTTACAGTCACTTTTATATTTGTCTTCAGTAGCTTGTATCTGATAGTGCATTTTTTTCATTCCATGTGACAACCCTTCCTAGGTGGAGTGAACATAGTTCTTGTATTTTTTCATTCTTTGACTTCTTTATGCAAAAATTCCACATGGAGGTTAAATCATAGAATCTCTCCATGTGAGAAAGCTACCCAATACGTCATCTCACCATGGTTTAGGCAGAGCTAGAAATAGCAAGGAGTTAACCATACCCTCTGTAGGTGCCTCTCAGTCATTTTTTACATTCACTCTAATCTTGATGTCAAACCCATCCCTAATTACAATGACATACTAGTAGGTTTTTCATCATTATTTGCCATTTTCTTTCAAGTGTGCAAGGTAAAGTATATGAGGTGTACAATTGAGAGCAAATAGGATCAACACTAAAATATTTGGTGTGAGGGTTAAAAGTAGGAAATCATGGCTTGGATAGTAGTATTATTTATTGCTAACTCCATATTTTGTCCTTCAAAATAACATAAAATCCTCCTTAGTGTTGAAAATGTTCACAAAAAGTTCCCTTATAGGGGGTTAAAATTACACCAAGGCCTTCATAAGAGGATTCTAGCTTTTCATTATACAAATTTTGAGATCCTATAGAGAAGGCCTAAAATTATGGGAAAATCATTTCATCATAGAGTTTGAAAATATTTTCTCACACTCTAAGACAATAAAGAGATTTTCCCATTCAAAATAGATATAAGGTATGGAATACACAAGTTTTAGAGGCTTCCTTGATCTCTTCCTTGCACCATCTTTAACAACATGATGATTATTAAATATAGCTACCTCAGTATAGGAGGGATGGTTATCCTCCTTCCTAATCATCCCATTAAAAATTATCTTCTCCAGTCCAGTTGTAACACTATTCCTTTGGGGAAAATTCTATCCACCTGAGTAAATGGATCTTATATATGAGAATGCTCTAATAAGTTAATAGGGTCCCCAAAATAGAGCCTAACCAAAAAATACTCAATTAAAAACTAGGAAAAAACCCAACCATGCTTGAACATAGCATCCCCTTCTTCCATTGGATCTAATGATACATAAATTTATGATTCCTTCATCTCATTTCAGCTTTGAGCATCCTTAAGATCATTTGTGTTTTTATAATCAGCATGCCTTCTACTGCTATATCTTCCACTACTTCATCAGAGTGATGAAATCATAATTGATCTATTTTATGCCTAAGACCCTTTACTAAAATAATAGTTATATGACCTTTCAGTGACTATAAAGGTAGAAATATGAAATTTTGGAATGACACATTGTATAGCTTTGGTCCCTTCTAGAATCATCCTTCCTTTAGAATTTTATAAGAGTAATTTACAAACCTATGGGGAACCCTTATATTTAATTACTAGGATAAATGAAAAAGTGTATGGTGACTTAGATAATATGTAAAAACCTAAGTCTTTATATAGCCAACCACTCCTTTGATATTTTTATTTATTTCAATTTAGTCATAAACTCTCGCCATGTTTATATATCAAATGAGATTAATGGATTGGAACAAAAATTAGATTGCGCTGGTGATTTTACTATGAAAAAGGGTTATATTAAATTAATCTTTCAAATTAATACACCAATATGGACTATGGAAAAGGTATGGATCCATCATTGAATTATTAAAGCTAATGTTAATTTTTTGCTTTATCATGAAGAAGAAATCTATTTTTAATACAAATTTAAAAGGATTAGTTTTCAGGGTCCCTCTTGGTGCTCTTTTATAAGAATAATTTTGAAACCCTGAAGCACATCCTATTTCATTACAATTTCACCTACAAAATTTGGTCTTGGTTCTTTAGTAAATGAATAGACTTTCGAAAGTAGCAGGTTATGTTCAATAAATTTTGATTAACTAAATAAAATAATCTAGTGATCATGTTAGAATAATTTGGGATATGGCCCTATCTTTAATCATTTAGAGGTTATGGAAAAAAATAAATAACAAATACTTTATCAACTTGTCCCTCTCTAAAGGAATAATTACTCTTAAAATTGAGGCACATGAGGTTTTTAAGGTTATAGTTCTCCCTCCAAAAAAAATATCACAATAGAGGATCATCATATTATATTAAAATGGAATATATTTAAAAAAAATTCAACCTTCGTCATCAAAATAACGAAAGCTTAATGGCTTCTTGGAATTCCCTAGGCGATAATTATGTCAAGCTAAACTTTGACAAGGAATTTTAAGGTAACCAAGGTATTTTTGGTGTTAGAATAATATTCATAGACAATATGGGACAAGTGGTATCATTTTTTCCTTCAATATTACATGGTCATAAAATAATTTTGCTCAAGCAATAGCTCTTCATAGAGGGTTGAGAGGAGTTGTTGATTCTGATCCAAGAAAGTTACTTGTGTAAGGAAATTATCTATTTATTATCAATGATATTAATTCATGCATATTTGATTACTTTAATATGAAATATTTCATTAAAAATATCATCCATGTCATTCCTTTTTTAGGTATATTTATTTTTGCCATGACTATCATGAGACTAACACTCCTGAAGATTTCCTGTCTAACTTTGGATCTCTTCACCTTTTTACTAATGAATATTGTAACTATGAAGCTCCCATCCTTGGGGATAATGTTGATAATTAATTTTAAAATACAAGACCTACTTATAAATGGGCATTTGTTTAATTTTTTATTTAGGAAAATTTATAATTTAGTGAGTTTTTTGTAGTCTCAGGTCTTCCTCCCTATTTTGGATTCTTGGATAGATTGTTTTTGTGATGCTTGGAGAATCCATGGATTCTATCTTTGGATCAATAATCATTGATTTTTTTTCTTTTAAGGTATTTGATAACTTCTTAAAGGATGTTCTCTTTATTGTGATCATGGCTTCTAGAGGTGGTGTTTTTCTATGTTCCCTAAGTTGTACCATGATGGTTCTTCCCTCATGCACTCATGTATTTATTTGGTATGTGATTTATTTTAATGGTTTTTAGTTTTATTTATTAATATTATTGGATTATATTATGTGGTCTTATCTCTTGTAAGTGGTTTGTTCTATTCATGACTACTTGACATTTTAGATTTCTAGTTGTCTCCTTATGTTTTCCTAAAGTCTTCTTTTGTTTTTTGGTTTGAAATTATTGTCATATTGCTATGTAGCATGGATAATGGGTTCCATTATATTATTATTTCATATCAAAAGTCATTATTTTTTTTAAAAAAGGTCTAATTCAGTATCTTCAAAGTTATGTCATGGATGACACGTTTAGTGGAAACATATATTATCTCAATATTCATTTAATGTTCAATATATCTTAGGTTAGGATAATTCTCTTCTAGATGCATTGAACAAAGAGTTATATAATTTTTGTATGTTTTAAGGTATCTCTTTGAAATCATTTAAATAATTGAAATATTGAGTAGTTTTGCACCACATACAAATTAACTTACTTGTATCAAGCTAGTATGTAAATATATGCCTTGTTGATAAGATAAATAATTCATATGTTTATACTACTAAAACAAGTGGGTTATGGAAAAATCAAGGATAAAAATAATTAATACTATAAGAAGAACCTATTAACATAGAAGATCAAAATAAATTAGTTGTAAAGATATATTGTAGTGGTATAACATATCTTAAGATTTAAATGAAGGAATGGCATAGACTAGAGCACCAGTAGGAATATGTAAAATCAAAAATATATATTTAAAACCATGTATTTTAAGAAACGCCACAACACTCACCTTCTCACCCATGGAAAATTTGAAAGCAATCAAAGCTAAAGCAAGATTTCCCACAACACGCATGGATTTTGTAGCCAACTCACCTATAGCTCATGAGGAGGCGGCCATGTTAGATCTACATAAATATATAAGGATTTTCATAGGTGCCCAGATCCATCTAGAGAGCAGGACTCTAGTTTTTAGAAACTATAAACCATCTATAGCTAATATTGAGTATGAAAATAGATCCATGGAAGTGGAGAGGTCTACATTTAGGTAAGACAGGTAGAAGGATGATGAAGTAGAAATTGAGAGGAAAGTAGGAAACAATAAGGCAAATAATGGTGGAAACTAGGAGGAAGGGGAGTTTTAGTGGAGTTCTTTACCTCACAAAAACAAGACAATTTTGTCTTCAAAAAATAAAACATACCTCTTTTGAGGTAGCAACGACCAAATCAACACTAAGATTGGATTTAATGCCTCTCAACCTAGATAATACTACCCTATCTATGTTTTTAGATGAATAAGATACTAAATAAGATCTCAAGAGTGAGGAATGGTTCTCCTTTAGGGGCATCATTTCAATATTTTATAATCTCTAGCTTAAACTTTAGGAAATACAAGACTTTATCTTTGAGTATTGGAAACCTCTTATAAAATGTAGGATGGACATTTAACCTAGTGACTAAAGATTTTTTGTTATGGCTTTTGAATGCATTGAAGATAAGGAGGAAATTGAATTTAGGATGTGGGGTTTTGACCATAAACCCCTTGTGATGAAACATTGGTTCCCAAAAAACATCCCCTTCACCAAACCTTTCAAAATTAGACCCATTTGAGTTTGTGTCCCCCATTTTCCATAATAGTTTTTTTCAAACCTTTATTATAAGGAAATAGGTAACTCCATAAGTGAGTTTTAGTGTTTTGAGCCTTCCGCAACCTCATTTTCACCCAAACCTATGCTATAATCAAAGTTAATATTGGCACTTCTAGGGACCTACATGGAAAAATTAATCTAAAAGTAAAGGACCGATCTTTGAACCAACTTCTTGACTATGAAAGCTTGCCATTCCATTTCCTTAGTTCTTTTGAAACTATGCCTTTAACTAGAGATTATAATTATAATAGCTCCAAAAGAAATAAGGAATCCACATGGTTTAAGGATTCACTTACCAGTCATCATTTTATGGTAAATACTGAAACCAAATGTGATGACTTAAACACAACAAAGAATAAATACAGATATGAAGCGATGCAATAAGCGGATGTTTTGAAGGCAATAACAAACCCCCCTTCCATATGTTCAAGTATTCTTTATATATCAATGTTCAAAACCTGTCTATAAATATTAAATTTTAATCAAAACATATATATTTTTCTCTTATGTCTCAGACCTTGAATACAAGAAGGGTTGGACTCTAAATTGCATAAGAAGAGGAGTGAAAAACACAACAAATGCCTCTCCTCACATGTTATCCGTCACAAACGGCCAACAAAGGTAAATTGTAATGCACAGGATTTGAGGGACCCTGTTGGATACATAATTGTAGGTTGTAGGAATTTTGGCTAACTATATCTTATTTTTTGGCTGGGTTTTGCTATCTAGTTTTTGTATTGTTTGTTGTTTGGACATGTAGTTACTAGTCTACTTGTCTCAGTGTTTGGTGTGGTGCAGGTATAGGCAATGTGTGTGAGCTTCAATGTTTCATTTTTCACTCCTTTTTACAAGAATCCGAAGACTTTAAAAATCCAAAATTTTAATCGTATCTGAAAAATGTATTTTAAAAAACATATTGATGAATATTGAGCAAAACATGATATTGAAATAACAACATCGTTTGGTAAGCTTAAGTTATGTTTTGATTGAAATTATTGAAAAGATGGTACAATATTTAGTGTATCCTAAAAATTATACACTTCCAATGATAGAATATTACAATGACAATAAATCCAACTAATAAGTAAAGGTTTGAATTAGAAATAGTATAATCAAAATCCAAAAATGAAAGGATTTTCAATGGATAAAATGGGATATGGTTGTTAATGGGTTCATTACGCTAGTGGTTTATTGGATTTAAAATATGAATAGACAACATCCTATCAATTAATAATCATCTAAATACATAGATAAATAATGTTGGGAATAAAATGAGATGATGTAATGTTGCGAATAAAAAGAGATGATTTAAGCACACAAACAGTCATAAATCATTTGTAAGTAACCATGTATTTATTTATGATTTTATTTGTTTTTTCAATTTAATTTAGAGTTTATTATGGTTAATTAATAATAAATTTTATGTTTTAAACTCTACTATCTAGATTCTTCTCACTCCTGCATATAAAGCGTGTTAAGTTCTTTGTAAAGGGCCTGAGTAATTTTAGATATTTTATGTAATATTTATTTTATATTAATGAAGAACCCTTTAAAAATCAGTTTGGGTATTGTTGTCATTTGTTGATAATATCTACTATGATTCTAATGGGTTTTCAATATGAATACATACATGGATTATATTACTAATCACTATTATCTAGTTTAACCAAATACATGGGATGAAAGGAATCTTATATTACATATTTTATTATGTCTTAGTTTGTCAAATTATTTTGTATAACTATATATATTATTATATTTGAATTAAATATTATGTTATATATTATTAAATTTGAATTAAATATTATGTTAGGTATTTTTCCCTTCAATTAAATCGAATAATAGGTTTAAAATATAATATGTGTATTCAAAATGTTTTGATGTAGTGAAGTAATAGTTAATTATGTACAATTCAATTAACTTTTTAAATTAAAAAATAATTAGATTTATATATATGTGTATGTATGTGTGTATTTGTGTGTATATATGTATGTATGTATGTATACAGTATGTATGTATGTATGTATGCATCTATATATGCCTGCATGCATGTATATATGTATGTATGTATGCATGTACGTATGTATGTATGTATGTATGTATGTATGTATGTATGTGTGAATACGATAAATTTTTCTAGCATTTAGAAGATATGAGTAATTATGTTGGAGTTATATATGGAAGAGTATTGAAATATTCATCTCACATCTAACGAAAAAACTAAATTTGACACTCATTTAGGTGCTAACAAATTTTTGAATGTATTATCTGAGGGTCCTTAGCCACTTAGAAGTGATCACCATGCCACATCCTATGCACAACTAATAGGAATTTGATATTTAGTTGATCGGTTGATGTAATTAATTCTTGCAGGTCGCTGGGCATATGAGACAATGCAAGTGACAAAACAAATAGTAATTTTTATAGTCACTACTTATGAGTCATTTTGTTACCTTGTAGTTATTCTTTCAAATCCTTAATCTACCTTCTTTATTTTATTGCTTTGTCTTCCTTTGCCTTGATATTCTACTTCAATTGCATTTTCTACATTTTTTTTTGTGATTGATATATACCAAGGTTGATCATATGAGCATTGCCATCTTCAAAGAGTCTCAAGTCCATTTGTCCTTTACACAATCTGATATTCCTGTGTAACTTCTTTTACTCCATGTTTCAGCTTCGGGATGTGTTTCCTTTTCTTACAAGGTTAAATTCAAACCCTTTCAGGACATTTGTCATGGAAATTACTTGTAGTGAAGCTATAACTTGTTTACTCTTTTGATCTCTAACAAAAGCATCCACAATAACTGGAAGGGCATTTCAAATATCGTGTAGTGAATGCATAATTTTTTCCTGGAGATTGAATTAGTTTAAATAAATGTAGAAAAAAATAAAAATAATGAGTGTTAAATAGAAATTCAAATAGGTTCCCAAAGTTTACTCCCATGGCCCACTCAATCACAAAAAAGAGTTCCATCTTGGCTATTACAACATGAAAAAAATTCTCGCTACCTATAAATAATCGTGTGGATAGAAATGATTTGATTAAAATGTTGAAATTCATATGGACATAAACTTTTATTAAATTCTAATTCTTGGAAGCTACAAGAGCGTCTCTTTTATGCGGTAAGCAAGCAATATTATAATAATAGTTTATATTGATGTATGAGAAGCATGTCGCCACAATAAACAAGTGTTTCACAGTTGAGTGTGTGGGAAAAATAATTAAATATAAACAAAATAAATGTGAACTAAACATAAAAATAAATTATTGAAGTAAACATTTGATAAAAATCCCGCCACGATTACAGAGATTTGAGATATGCCCATAAAATTATTCGATGTATTCCTCATGTTTCTGAAGGGTCGATGCATATTTCCACTCAAATAATTTACCAAACTGACTGATATACCCATGTATGCCATCCTCCTATCAATCTCATTTCCTTCAAAATAGTCCTTATTATAGATTTAAAGCTTTTCTAAATAGGTGTTTCAGCCTATAGTACATAATCCTAGTTTGAGCATGCTTACTAGAAACGAAACAGTCAGCAGTCCAAGCACCTATCCTAAATAAGTCTGAAATATGCAAGACGCTGTAACCAGGATAAACCATACTGTAATGCCACTTTTAACACCCACTTCTTATCAATCTGGTTACTTGACGTGGAAGAAGGATAAATCATATGGGTTGATATTGAGTATAACGCCGTTATCTAGGATAATGACTAGACAACCTCAACCTCTGATTGATATGTGTAAGACTAAAATGTTCCAAAGCCGAACATACACAATTCAAGTTTAAATTATTATATATAGTATTAATTATAAACACACAATATAAATAATATATACAATATAAGAAAATATAATATTAAAACATAATATAATATTAAAATATATATTATAAAAAATAAGATAATTTTTAAAAATGTATAATATAAAATATAATATTAAATAATATTAAAATATGTATTATATAAAATAAAATATATTAAAAAAAGTATAATATTCATATATAATATGATATAAAAAATTTAAATTGTTGTTCTTTATTATTTTTATATAATAATTTTTTCCTTTTCTCAATGCAAAGTTGATGTAAAAGATTTCAACATGATTAATGCATTGATGAAAAGCATAATTTTTATACAATTATTTAAACCGTGTTTCTAACTCTATGTAAATAGTATAGTGGGCATATGTCAAAAATATTGAACATAATTATAGAGGAATGTGTATGTCTACCACCACAATTATTTTATATGATCTTGTTTTCAAATATTCATTTGTTTCAAGTGAGGTTGAACACTCGATTCGAACTTTGTAGTTTTCCCCCTGAAGTTGGGCCATGTGTATGGTATGGGCCCTTTACTATATGATATCAATGAAATATTATGTCATAGGCCCTAATTCATGGAGTATATTCTTTTTTGAAGTGTACAATGTGCTCACCCCCTACTACATGATAACTAAACTTATCAACTCTCATTGCCACCTGAGGATGATTGCCACTCGACCATCTATTATCTGAATTGGTGACTCTTCTGCCCTAACATTAACATTATATTGAGAGAAATTCCATTATATGCATCCATGTGGCATGTAATTATAAAAATTTTTGGTACTCAATTGAATCAGATTGAAAGTAACAAGTTAAACTCCATAAACTCAATGTATGGCACACAAATTAGTGTCATTGCATTGTTGATTTGATCCACACATCGGATACACCCAATATATGTAAAGTAGTTTCATAATAAAATTTTAAAAAGTCAATAAAATATGCCACCACTACCTTCATGTCGATGCATGTGTATGATGTGGGCCCTTTGATGTATGATATCACATGAAATACACACTTTATAACCTCAATGCTCTGTCTCCATATAATTGGCATTCAAATAATGATTTTATTTGAGTATAATAATTACCCCTACCAATTTGGGATGATTTCCAATCGGTGACCTATTTGCTCACCTATGTCTCCTTTACATTGGCATTCATATTATATCACGAGTGATGCCCCCATATGCATCCATGTGGACAAAAGCAATCAGATAAGTTCCATAACCTCAATTTATTTCCCCCACATTAGCGTTATTGCTTAATATTTAAAATCCATCACGTTTCAATGTGAACATAGGTGATAGGGCCTCCATACTAAAAAAAAGTGGCCCCAACCATGATCATTCACCAACCATTGAAGACAAAGGAAGTGATAAGGAAAAAAATTGAGCATCTCAGAGAAATAAGGATACCCCAAACCTTAATTTTTTTGACTTGTGCTAATACATGATATATATACTTAATTACTACATGATATTATGCATACTAAATTTTAAATCATATTATATTATACTATTTTATATATTAGACAATAGGTAATAATAAAGGTGAAATATATAATATATTTCAATAAATAATTAAATCAAATATCCCATAAAAGGAAAGGTGCAACACACTCCCTTCACACCACAACATAAACATCTAATGGGTTTGTCATACAACACCTATTGAAATACCTAGATTAACAAGATATACATGGATGGGGTTGTTCTTTACACCAACTTCACCACTTTTAGTCACCACAATGCCTACCCCATAACTCTACTAATTATAAACCTACATCTCATAAGAAAAGATTCTATTTTTCATTTTTTTTATTGTTGCAACCAACCTATCACAAAGCTATGGTTTGAAGAAAGACATAAATGTGTTACGATATAGAAATTTTAACCTCATTTTATTGTCTCCATATAAGTGTAATCAGAGTGTCAATTTGAATTGGACGACCAACGTGGAGACTTCACATAATGAAATCAACATCATGATGTCCTCTTCAACCCTTCATAATAGACCTTGTACAATGGTGTTGTTTAAGGCCAATTTTAAATGAGAGTGAATAGATAACAATTTAATTTATCATATGTGAGGTGTTATTCCATGTCTTAAGAGTTTTTGTGATCATTAGAGATACTCTAGTGCATTAGGGGTATGTCTGTGCACCATTCTCCAAATGTGCCTAAGACTTGTGTCTATTGCTTTTCCTACAACAAGAAACTTTTGTGCTTGTGTAAATTAAGAGAGGATCCATGAAAATGGTCAATTGTAATTTTTATATCAATTTTTGATGTGTTACTAGTATTTAATGTGGCATTAATCATGAATTGTATGTTTGACATATGCACTCCTAGGGTCTCTTATATCTGTGAAGGGAAAAATTAAAGAAAGTTTACATGCCACAATGGGGATAGTTTTAATGTTTTAAAAAAATTTATAAATGTATCACAAACATTTAATGTGGTGGGATTCATGTTTCTCATGTTATACATATTCACTCCCATGATCCTTTCTATTTGTAAAGGGAAAAGTAAAGAATGTCTATTTGGCACAATGTTTTATTTTATAAAGCACTTGCAATGATAAAATTATTAAAAAATATGTTTATGTATTTAAATATTGTGTTGTAAAAAATGATTTTATATAATATCAACTTGAAATTTACTCTTATAAATGCATTTATTTAAACCTTGTCCATGTCTACAGAACTTGAACAATATTGAAGAACTAAATGCATAACCGATTAACTTACTAGTAGGGGACTTTAGGTTCTTAGTTATTAGGATTCATGTTCTTGAAAAGTATTCTGAGTTTTCCATTCATCCCAAAACAAATGTAGTGACATACTAAAGGATTAAAATCTGTGTAAAGATTGGGATTAGGTGGAAAAACAAATTTATATATTTTACACCTTCATACATGTATTCTAATTAGTTCTTGTTTTATTATCAAAATCACAAAAATACACAATGAGAAGGGGATATTTTGTCCATACATCATAATCAATAAATAGGCTCAAATTCATTCAGAGGTTATAGTTGTACCATTGAAAAAATATGCCTAGGACTAGTGTCTTCCCTCTTAGCTCCATAAGAAATTAATGTGATTGTTTAAATTCAATTAGAATCCATGAAAACGGACATTTATAATTTTTTTATCAAGTTTTGAAAATAAATCAAACCTTAAACATAGAAGGCATGTTTAGATTTTATCATCATGTAATGACAACTTATCATTATGTGTGCATGGTTAACATTATTGGATGTTCACTTCTAATGGTAACAAACATTATTTCATACATACTGATGACTTCATATTTTTATTATTTATATTGATCATTTTCATTTCCTCTACACCATCTGGATATAAACTTCATGAATAAGTGTCACCCTTATAGCATCACAAGGTAGATTTCAACCTTGTCTTCTTCACAAAG
>JARHVA010004052.1:867500-870000 GCA_037957365.1 Torreya grandis | reverse complement strand
TTAACCAACACATTTTCATTACATGCCTTCTATTGGGAGATGTGTTTTCTAAATAATCTAAAATAAAAAAAAAGGAGCTTGATTACATAACTTGGTTCTTAGGGTATTTATTAATAAGTGTTAGTTATATTTTTGATGCATTCAGATATATGAGAGAGTCCATTCTTCTTATCAAAATCTCAGACAAAATATTCCAGGGGGAAGGAAGCTAGACCATATATTATGTTCATCTTCGACACAATTGAGCCTAGTTATGCATCCTATATATTATGTACACTCAACATAGCTAATACAAAGGGTTTTTTACTTATCCCATTAGAATGAAAACCAACATAAGATAAAGTACATTAATCTTTCCTTTTGAGTTTACTAAATTTGATGTTTGATATTTTTTTATTGTAGGTTTTAACTTGACACCCATCTAGCGCTTGTATCAGAGAGTGAAGTGAAGCACCCATTGACCGTTTATATTAAAATGTCACTGATCAAAAAAATTAAAATTGTAATAGAGATAGGTAAAAGTTCTCAAAAATAATGAAAATCAATGAATACAACATCCATTAAGGAAATAATTGTTAAAACACTGATGTCACAAAATAAAACTCCATACACATATTCTATAAGTAATATTTTTGTTTATTGTGTGCATTTAATATACACATTGGTGATTTTATTACCTATATTATACAAAAAATTGTAGTGTCATAGTGTTATGGCATTAATATAAATATTTGTAAACTTGCGTGTTACATATCTTCATTTAATTTTTTTACTACAACTCTAGTTTATTACATAAGTTTCCTTAAGATTTTCTATCTTGGAAATTTCCCTCTTAATTCAAAATAAAAGGGTGCATTTAGTATCAACATATTTAAAGCTAATGCTTGAAAATGAATTTGGTTTATTTTTTCTAACAAATATTTTAATTTTTCAACTCTATAAAGATACTATATAATAGAATTTCTTATTGATTACACCAACAATACATATTTTTTATTTTAAGAGGAAAAAAAATTAATTATAAACCTATGAATAGTACAATAGATAATAAATGATACATTTTATATTTAAAAAGTAATTAATTATAATTAAATTAATAAAAAGTAATTTAAATTAGAAACATTAAAGTTTTCTTAAGATCAAGATATCAATGAATTCTATTCTCACATTTTCAATGAAATTAACTTTTATCATTAGGAAAATATACATTTTCTAATATTTCAGGTTAAAATATAGTCATAAGAAATTGAGCCTAATTCAACATTCACATTTATCATAAAAATATATATTAATTTATCAATATATATTTTTAATGTCCTTATCAAAAAAATAAATATTTCCTTATCTTGTATTTTTACTTATATTGTTATATAATTTATTCCATAATATGTTTTCTTAATTTTATAATTCTCCATGTTATAACTTCAACCAAGACTACTCATTAATGTTAATTTTCTCTTGAATTAATATTTATTTATTGATATTATTAATTTTATGTAAGGTTTTTTTATTCTTGTAGTTTTTAATACGACATCTACCCCTTGTATCGTAGACTAAAGTGAATCACCGACTGATCATTTTATAATAAGAGGCTTGTATTCCAATCTTAACTTATTTTTTGGATTGTGAATCCTCATTTCAATACTTTAAACTCATTTATAATAACTTATAATATATTATTACCTTATAATATAATAATAGTAAATGATATAGTAAATATTTCTATATATAATATATCATTATACTATATATTTTCAAATACATTTCTAATCTCTTTTAGGAAATTTTTTTTCAAATTTTTTTTAATGATTGTTCTCACTTTAATATTAGATGTTTTTGTATTATGTAACTGATACCTTATTATAATTTCATATGGAGTATTGAAAAGAGTTTCCTATCAATTTTAATGCATTTAAGTGTGATCAACATGTGCAAAAACAAATTCAGGATCTTTTTAAACTTGGAACATAAACTTATGATTTCCTTGATGGATAGAAGGAGTTGGGGTAGATGAAGGGTTTCTAACCCTATGATGCTCTCCTAACACATACCCAATTAGATGTTAGACTTTTTATACACAAGGTTTTCCAATTAATTTAATAAGGTTCCCTCTCCTACATGCATGTAATCCCAATCTTTTATATATGATTAATGTATATGGTGTTCTTACAAAATCTAATGTTTGACTTCAGAATATGAATGTAATGTTGGATCAATAATAAATAATAAAAAATGTAGACACATATTATACAAATTCAGTCATCATCCCCCTTAATGATACAAAAGTGTTTGTGCCTTTTGAACATTATACATCAATTGTGAATGACACTCAAACAAAATAAATGTCATGTATGCAAAAACCACCTATCCTTTCGTACTTTTTCATGTTGATGATATAAGTATGATAACACCTAGTGTAAATGGGAGTACTAAAAAAAAATCAATGACTGTGAAGTTTTACCCACATTTTAGGCTCTTATTTGCTTTTTATGTCAGTTAG
>JARHVA010004052.1:737500-862500 GCA_037957365.1 Torreya grandis | reverse complement strand
AGCTCATCAACTATGAAGATGATTTGAGGAGAATGACATAAAATTTCTATCCTCATTACTAAGTAGGAGAATTACTGAACATAAAAAAATAAAGAAATACATAAAGTAGGTGTTCTTGGGATATTTAATACATTGATGTTAACTACTACATTCATTTACATAAAATGACTAATTTATTATATCCTACCTATGTATTTATTCTAAATATAAGACAATGTAAAAATAAATTACTTAAAAAACATAATGGAACTTGTCATTGTCAAAAGTGTAGCCTTGATCTACATGATTGTGAATACAAGTACGCTTTGAACTTCATATTTGAAGACATGACTAGACCAGATAGACAACAAAATTTGATGATGTCACTAAAGTAAATAAGAGTATCATATCCCAATACCTAAAGTAGTTATCAATATCCCCTAATTACACATGACATGTTTTTAAAAAGTATATTTTTTACAAGTATAATTGCACTGTGTTTACATGATTATTATTGTATAAGGACAATGAATAAATGCACTATACATTGATAGGTGTAAGTAAATATGAATTTATGCCACTAGATACAACTTTCCTTATTATTGACTGGATGTATTTTGATTCATATATTTTATCACCTATAATTTTCTTTCGTTAAAACATGTACAATTTACATATATAATAGTTTTTTTAGTATAGTTGCACAAATTGTACTACTTTTCTTCATTTATTCCTATCCACTCATGAATATAACATTTGGATGCTCATGTTCATGAATACAAGATTGAAATGTTGTTTACTTTTAATTCATTACTTTTATGGACCCTTTATTGCTTCCACCCTAATAAAGAAATAAGCATAAAATGTATAGGAACTGTGTATCTTAGTTGTCTACCATTATTACTATAGGTAGACATAGATAATGGAAATTTAAATAAGTAGGTTCAATTATGATATGTAACCTAAAAAAATTAGATAAACATGTGTCAGTGCCATCAATATTACAAACATACAAAAAATATCAAATTTTATGTGTCCATTGGTGATATTACATAAGTCCATAGACACTTTCATGTGAGAGTGGACACTTTACCCTAAAAACATTTATGATTCACTTGAAACAAACTATATCTAGGAATCCAAACAAACCATTTTCAATGGTAACAATAATTATAACATTGTATTACTAAGGAAAGCAATAATCATTGTTATTTTATTAATAACATGGATCCTAAGATACAACCTACTACTTTGTCAAACATGACACAAGTATAGGAAATGCTTATTACTTAGGTAAATCCAATATTATAAATAATGCATGCATATGGTGGGAAATATAAATATAGTGGACCCACTATTATATTTCCCCAAGATATATCCTCCATTCTTAGGCATCTACCTCATAGATCTAAAAATATTGACATCCTTATGTTTCAAAGAATTGGATTAAAAAAAATATGATTACTTTGTAAATGTTTTGTGTGTCATACAAGAATTGCTCTATAAAATAAGAAATGATCCCTACTATCTAGACATCCACCTATAATAAGAATCAAAGGATTCCCTTATATTATAACCTATAGCATTTCTTTATTCCTCCCTCACATCACTATGGACATTGTGTCTATAGTCATTAATGATGTAGATTTAGAAAACACTGTAACTACACCTCATTACCCTCACTTTCCTCAAATGTGATATTTTTTTGCATCCCTTGCATAAAGAGATGTTGAAGAGATAAAGGACTATTTTAATAATCCTAACAATTACAATCTATTTATAATTGACTAGCCCAACTTTGATAAGTGTCCCATCAATGCGTACAATAATGAAGGCTTATTTTCTATGGATTTTCATACTCTTTTCATATCAAATGTTAGAATGGATAAGAAAATTGGTAGTAAGTATGTTCAACTCCATGAGTATGTTTTACACTTAATTAGGTTTAAGGATAATAAGTTTAGCATCCATCTAACATTATGATATTTTAAGTTGAACCTAATGATACATAATTAAACACAATCAACATATGTCTTCTTTGTTAAGAACAATATTGAGGATAACTTCACAGTTGTAATTGTAGAGATATGTGGGAATTTAGAACAAATTCATTATTCAAGGATTGCAATTCAACTAATGTGTTTTATGTTTAGTCTTAGAGACACACATTATTTTTTTATTAAATAAAGAATGAATTAATAGATATGATTACGTAACTAGGATACTGATGTTATTCTTCACTCTAAATGTAATAAGCATTAGGTGGCCAGATATACATGGAGTTATGCCAACATCACCAAAATCCCACCTAAACAGTAATTCCTACAGTAGCAATCAAAGCATAATTACAAATCCACATATCACATATTCACATATGATATAATATTTTCACTTTTTTGTGAAGAATTTTTAAATAATCATCCCCATAACAAATACTATTGGTATATGAAATCTTAATTATACATTGGTTTTAAACACTCAATAAATACTATAAATTCCTAAAACCCCATGATTAACATATTAGTATTTTTTTTAAAGGTATGATAGGAAACACAAAGGGTTTACACACATACATAGATTTATATGGTTAACAAATGCACCTAACATAGACACATTAGACCAGGAAAATCTAGTTTAAGTTGATTGTGCAAAGAAATTCTTTAATATCTTATTTAACTTTTTTGGGAATAATGGAGTTTTATTCCTTTTTTAGTTAAAGGTCAAGATTAATAAATATGTAAAGAATATTAAAATAACTACAATCCTAATTTTTATAATTTATTTATCATTTTTACCTTTCTAAAAACATAAATAAATAAGGAGAAATAATGAATTAGCTGGAAATAGGCTGAGATGGTTGATACAAGGTTTAAAGCTAGCTATGCAGGACTAGGATAGTGTGATGAATATAATTCTACATTTCATTTGGAAAGAAGAATGGACAACAAAAAATATGACACTTTAAGGTCTGATATTATTGTCCACTTCTACTGATATTGTCCAAATTGGTCATAAAGACCTAAAACATTTTACGTTTTTATGTTGTGCTGGTATGAAGCTGCTTGTGAAATCTTGAGTGTTGATTATCAATGGAACTTCCTGTAGAGATGATTTAATATTCAAACGCTAAATCTACATTATGCTTGATAAAATGGTATTTGAAACACTTAGATAAAGGGGGGTTAGTCTATAATATTCACTAAATGTCTAATCCACACAACTTGTGTGAGCATGCCACATGTATACTAATACTCTGAAGAGTCATCAAGCCATACATAGCTATCCCACCTAATGTGATTTATGAAATAGTGGGATGTAAATTCAAAAATTCCAAATTGAGAGTGTTTAAGGTGGATAGGTACTGGTGTGAGGGTTTGAATATGTTTACATTTATGTCAAGTGAAGATGTGCAAAGAATAGGGAAATTTTCTTTAGTGATTTATTTGTATTCTTGCTTGCTTTGTAAGCTTTTTCATTCCCATTATAAATGAGTTTGACATATGGTTTTATAGAAAAAAATTGGTAATCGGTTAGATGTATTTGTTCTAGGATGACATAATGAAGAATAAGAATCTGATGAAAATGACAATTGGAGATCAAAGTGCAAATGGATATGAGTGCCAAAAATGAAGCACCCTAGGGTCTAGTGCTATAGTCCAAGTATGGTGCTCCAAGACTATAGGTTCGAGACCTAGGGGGATAGGATTGGCCTAGGAAATATAGCTTAGCTGAGGTGGAATGATCATTTAGAATGTTTTAGATGACTAATAATGAGTAAAAATATGTTTGGAAGGGTCATAAGAGTGTGCAAGAAGGATCTATGGATTGGGTGTCATAAACCACACTCAATCTACCAATTTTGACATTTTTTACGACTACATAAGAGCCCCATTTATTCTAGTGATGTATCAAAGAGAAATACTAGGATAAAGGAAAAGTAGGAAGCATACCTAAACTTACCTATAAAGGTGAAGCCCATGAAGATGTGTGATGCTAATTGTGCATAGAGCATACATCAGTTATGATACTGAGTGATGCTGGGTGTGTGCTAGGTTGTGTTGTACCAAGAGTAATATTATGAATGGAGCTGAGTGTTCAATTCCCTGAGAGTGGCTCAAGAATGCAATGGTTATCCCCTTGGATCTATCATCATCCACTACATAAAGATATGTGATTATGCATGTGTAATAAATGTTTGAACTATGTGTCTAATCCTTATAAGTAGATGTCTCAATAATACAAAGGTGAGCTAGTCTTATGTCTCCATCATTATCAAAAAAGTGTGAAGATATGAATTAATACTGGTATGAATGTGTGTTGTATGAGATGTCTCTCAAAGCCCATGAATGCTTTGTAATATGATAATGTGGAAAGGATAGCTAAATTTTCACTTTGAAATAGGCTAAGCTTGGTCACTCTGAAAGGTGGAGATTAGCCTTATATGAAAATAACTCCAAAATTAATAACTAGGCTTATATAAAAGCCACTTAAAAATGATGTTAAACACCTTCAAATGGAATAAAGCACATAATTACTAAGAATAGATATGTAATGGAATTAACTAAAAAGAAAATAAGTTAAATGTGTCATGCACATTGCCCCCAATCATTGGTGTTTGCAACATGGATTCTGATTTAGAAGTTATACCAACTACCCAATCTAAAACTGTAAGTGAGAGACAAGTATGATGCCACCTATATCTATATACTATGGGAAAAATTATACTAAAACTACCCAATAAAAACTAAATTATAGCTGACAAAACTATAACCTAACTTACATTTATGTTTGTTTTTGGAATAAATAAGTTTTTTATTATTTGGACAAGAGTGATGAAAATAGGACACTTTGTTATCTGACATTTTAGTCCAAACATGGCATTCTTGTCCTTTGCTTTTTCTAATCACTATTCTATATTCATCACTATTTTTTGGTGTATTCTATCTAGTTTTAATTCTGAATGCTATTCTAAGTGTTTTGAAAACTAATTTTTTACTAGTAGAGGGCTCTGATCTTTGTGACAAAACCCCTGCTTGTTTCCCCCTATTCTAATGGTAGGAATAAAGACCCTATAATGACTTCCCTCAAAATAAATAGCCTTACAAGTGTATTTTGCTATAAAAATACATTATTCAATAATTATAATCAAAGAGATATTCCAAGATATATCATAGTTTGTATTCAATATTTTTAGATCAACAAGTGGAATATATAAATATAATAATGTATTAGCATGTAAAATATACTAGACTAAAATAAGAAATATAGTTAGTTTTTATTTGTCAAAGAGGGATGAAGAATGAAGTCTATCATGGAATTATAAATAATTGAGAAGCAAAGAAGTAGGCAAGCATGCAAGGTAAGAAACAATAAGAATACAAAAGTGGCCAAGAGGGAAAGCAAACAAGGGATAGGGCACATGTCACTCAAATTGGGAAAGCAAGCATATAAGGCATGTAAAATGTGACACACATATATAATTTGAAAACAAGTAAGATTGGCACAAAGACCACAATCACATACAAGAATACAACCAAAAGACATTGGAAAATGTCCTAAAGCATACACAAGTTATAAAATATGAACTAATAAATACAATCACATTTAGCTACTCAAAAAATAAAATAAATTATGTAAATGCTAGAAATATAATCACATCTAACTAGTCAAAGCAAGTAGTGAAAGTATGAAAAACATGTAGTACAAGACTAGGTATACGGTATGAAATACATAAGTGATATACAATAGTGATGGTCAATAGAGTAATCTATGTAGGCTAGTATGTAATGTACAACAACATGAAAATAGAAGAGTGTGGTGTAGGAATGACATAACATAGAGGGTGTAGTCATGTTAGATTCCATTAGTGCGTAGATGTGTCAATATTTGTTTCAAATGTAGAGTAGGATGCACCCTCAATGGGTAGAGTGAAGCAATCAAGGATCTGGGTGTAACTGCACACACTCAAAAAAGATCAAGTGAAGCATGGTAATGTAGATAAATTGACAAACAATAGCATAAAAGAACAAAATGTAAGTCTAGCATGGTAATAAAAATGTAAAGCATGGATAACGCATACAGTTGAAATGTTTTTGGTGTTTTTAATTTATTTGAATGTTTCATATTTTGAAATATTTGAATGTTTTTGTATTTTGAAATAAGCTATGTACAAACAATCATAAGGAAACTATGTACAAAAAAGCGAAAAGAATCTATGTCCAAGAAAAACTAAAAGAACTGATACTAACTGATGAGTCTCATAAAAAAATCCCTATCATGGTGTCCTATATCAAGGAGAGGGATCATGCATGATCATGAAGCATGATGGAAGGGCTGAGACTGTGAATTTAAAATCTATGTTTGTTGTAAGTGTTCTAAAATGTATGTCATGAAAATTGACTATGGGGTCCCTTTAAAACTCTAAGGAGTAGATTCAACTATGGTTCTCTTAGGGACCAATCTGGTAGTTATAAAAATATCTTTAAAAGTGTGGTCTATGTGTAGAGGCATGATACCTCACTAATATTTCCTTGGGTGTGAATATTATATCTAGAAACTATTTAGAGTTATAAAACTATCACTGATGTAGTGGTTGCTCTAAAAGAGGTGTCTTCAGAAGTGTATGAACTCTTTGTGTAGAAGAGGGATGCCTTGAATATGTCTAAATATCAATTAGAGGAAGAAATATAACTAGTAAAGGAGCTGAAACTGATGACTATAGAGTAGTAGATGTCTCTAAAGTGGGGAGTCATCATTCATATAGAACTCCACTAATTGTAACAACTTGATTAGTGTTAATGAATTTCATGCATCTATTAACTATAGAAGATAATTCACAAAGTTTATAAATCCATGGTTGACCAAGAAACATATCAAATACTCCTGTACTAGGAACAATATTGAATATTATGGCCACATGTGTTGGACCAACCTATACAAAAAGTAAGATCTCACCTAATGAACTATGTAAGTGTCCAATGAATCCATTGATGGTTGTGTTCACCAAAGTGATATCCTACTTTGAATATCCAAAATGTTGAATTAATGTCATAGTTCACATATTCAAACTAGATCCATTGTCTACGAGAACACTATGAATGGGATGATTATCAATGTAGGCTCTAATAAATATTGCATGGTAATGCAAATCATCTTCAACTATCTCTTGCTCTAAGAAGGAGATCAATGGTGTAGCTAGAAATATAGAATTATACATACCAATCATGTTTCTCAAAGCACGTGATTCAATTGAAGGTGCCATGTATGTAGATGGTGGAGGGTGTGCAAGATATACATGGTGAATACATGATATGTCCCCTATCTCTTATTTAGAATGTTGTAGGAAAGGATCTAAGAAAACCTTTAGAGCCTTATCTTGTGTTTTATTTACTTGAGGAGGCTCAATTAGAGTACCGACATTAACAAGGTTATTATCTATCAAGTCTTGTATCTTTTGTTATAAACTAATTCGTATGTTTTTTGTGTATCCTGGTGCCATATGAAAATCATAAAATGTATTATTATCATATCAACGTGGAAATTTTATTATTATGTCAACTTCCTGAAGAAGAGGGAGAGCTATGATATTGGATTCCAAAAGTGACCATATGACTCTAGCTCGAGATACTGGTAGGTTGGTAAAGGTTCATTGGGGAGGTGCTGATAAAACCCCTTACTATGGGGACTCTGAAGTTGCATTAACTAAAGGTTGATTTTAATTTTTTCTATTATTAACCATTTCTTTGTATAGGACTTTAATGCTACTCTTGTTTCTTATTTTTGGTATGCTTGTGTACTTGAGTTTACCCATTGAAATTAATTTTACATCCATTTCCTTTAATGTATGACATAACTCAATGAAGGAAGAGAACCATTTGAACATTATTAACTCATGAAAATATTGTATGAGACTTTGTTTCAAGAGATCATGTAATTCTTGATCATCCATGGGGCTAGTCATTTTATCCAAGATAGTCTAATATCTAAGAACATAATTTGTGAGATGATCATTGACATTTATTTCTATTATAAAAATTAGGCTAAAGAGACCTTGTCACCTATGTTAATACTAAAATGAGGTAGGAACATGTTAGATTAAGGATTGAATTCATTCACCGACTCATTCGATAGACTATATAATCAATGTAGGGCATAAAGTTTTAATCTTTGTGGAAATAGATTGGTTAGTAACCAGTCATTTGGCACATAGGCCAAGAATGTTACATAAAAGGCACTCAAGTGTGTCTCTCGATCACCCTTTACATCATATAGAGTGATTTGGGGTTGAACAAAACCTAGTGCAAAGTGTGTATAAGTAATATGTCATGCCAATGGTGTATGAAGTAGAGCAAAAGAATCTAAAGCCTGTATTAGTCTAGAGGCATCTTGATCAATATGTAGCACCTTAGATTGAAGAAATTTTATCTCTTGAAAAAGAGAATCCACATTAAGAGATAAAGATGTACTATCCATAACTGATGGTGCCTCATAGGAAGGTTGGGCTACTAAAGAGGGTTCTTAAGACATAGTTACTCCTGTAGTGTCAGTTATAATCGTTTGTTTTGAAGAAATGGAAGACTAAAATAACTTAGCCTTTTTAATGTCCTTTATAGATTATAAGATAAGGGAATTATCTTAGGGTTGTTCCCTGTGTCTCTCTCTAAGAATTTGTAGAATCAAATCTTTATTTATGAAAACATCATTATCAATAATAGGTGGAAGTGGATAAATAGCTTGATGTGGTGGAGCATGATCATCAGTGCGTATATCATTATTGTTATTCTCATACTACTCATTATCAAAATTATCACCATGGAAATTTGTGTAATCTAGATGTGTAAGATTTATAATAAGAAACTGAGCTAGTTATTTATCTATGGTATATGGATGGGTTGGAGGAATCTAGGTGAATTCAGGAGGTTTACCATTAAGTCTTACAATTTATCTCAAAGGAAGAGATGCAAGGAGCTTTGGTGGCATAATAAAAAAAAACATAAAAAATGAAAGAGAATATGAAATAAATGTAATCTAGGATTTGAAAAATAATGAACTCAAATATGCATAAAAAAGATACAAAGATCACAAACATTTATGGTGATACCTTAAAAGTATGGGACCTAGTATATACAACTAGGGTTTTAAAGAAAATGTTTTTCAAAATTACTATGGTAAATTTTAAAAATTATATTTAAAATTTTGATTAAATATGTAATAAAAATTAAAAAATATAGGGAAAATTATCAAAAAAAATTCCCCTTGATTTCTAGGGTTTTTGTGCACAAACGAAGTAAGTTAAGTTCACCAAATGATTTATATTTTTGGGAATAATTAAGTTTTATTCTTATTTTAGTTAAGGGCTTACATTAATAAATTCATAAATAATATTTCAATAATTAAAATCTTGATATGCATAATTTATTTATGTTTTACCTTTCTAAAAATATCAATAAATAAAGAGAAATAATGACATAGTTTGAAACATGGTAAGACAACTGATACAGGGTCTTAAACTTGTCATGCGAGATAAGGATAGTGTCATGAATTTGAATTTGTATTTCATTTAGTGAAAATATAGGATCATAAAAAATAGGGCACTTTGGGGTCTGACACTATTGTCCACTTCTACCACTGTTATCCAAATAGGTCATAGAGACCTAAAATGTTTAGTGTTTTTGTGCCATGCCGGTATGAACCCACCTGTGAAATATTGAGTGTTGATTGTTGATAGAACTTGATATAGAGATGATTTAATCTTAAAACCCTAACTCTCCATCATGCTTGATAAAATGGTATTTGAATCACTTAGAGAAAAGGTAGTTATTGTGTAATATGCAGTAAACATTTAATCCACACCCCTTGTGTGGGCACTCTACCTACATACCATGACTTTGAATAGGGATCAAGCTATATGTAGTTCTTTCACCTAATGTGTATTATAAAATAGTATGATATAAATGTAAAAATTCTAAATTGAGAGTGCTTAAGGTGGCTAGGGACTGATATGAGGGTTTAAATATGTTTAAATCTATGTTGGCTAACTATATGTAGAGAATAGGGATGTTTTTCTTAGTGATTTATTTTTATTATTTCTTGCTTTGTAGGGGTTTTGAACTTCCTTGAAAATGAATTTTAGATGGGATTTGATAGGAAATAATTTGTCATGGGTCAGATGTATTCATGTTGGGTCGAGATGATGAAGGATATGAATTAGATGAAAATAATCCTTGGAGATCAAAGTGTAAATGGATAGGAGTACCAAAAATAGAATACCCTAGGGTCCAATGCTATAGTATAAGTATGGTTCTCTTATATTACAGGTTTGGAACCTAGGGAGATAAGATTGGCCTAAGAAATATAGCCTTGCTAAGATCGAATGATTGCTTAGAAGGTTCTACATGACTAGTAATGATCAAAAGGATGTCTAAAGGGTCAAAAAGAGCATGCAATAAGGACCTATAGATTGTATGTCACAAGCCACACTCAAACTACCAATTTAGAAATTTTATATGAATACTCTATCATGTAACATCTATAATACATGCAACATTGAAAAACTACATACTAGAATGCATTTTTTTGATCTTGATGATCCATGCTTGCTCACCATTGATTAGATTATTTCTCTTGATCATGCTAAGGGTTATGAAGAAATTTTTAATTGAGCACAATACCCCAAAAAATGCAGTGAGTCAACATGTCCATGCCAAAAAGGCACAACTTTGAAATGCATGTATAAATCCCCATGGCTAGTATAACCAACCTCAACCATGTTCATCAATGATGAAGGGAATAAAAATTATATCATAGCACTTAATGATGATATATTCAACATCTAAAATTCAATAATTCTCTCAATATGTCATTCAAACATATATTTCCAACTAGTTATTTGTTGCCTTGATTTGCTCAAACATATATCAAAGTATGTATCAGAGGTTGAAAATAAATATAAAAGTTACCATCATTTGATAACTATAATATTATCTACTATTAAGATAGACATCTCAGTGATGATTTCATACACTACGTTTTTCTCTGAATCATTTATTGATTGAGACTTAGGTGCATAAGAAACATGCCACATACCTCAAAACATACATTTAAGAACTTGCAATCAAATATTTTTTACCTTGTTCATTTGTAAACAAACATTAATGATGGTCATGTATACCATATAAGTAGAGGAGAAAATGACATTCTTCATTCATGCATATGTGTCTCAACCAACATTCTTTGAGGTCATCCCACTCATTGAGGTAACATGAACTTGGTCTTACAACAATAAGATAAAAGGTAATGAATGGAAACAAAAATCTAATCAAACCATTCTCCTAATATTTCCTCAATTATAAACTAAACCCCTAGTTAATTCCCCCTTATTTGAGATTTACTGTTGGAAAGATCTCTTATTTTACAAACCATTATAGAATTTAGATATAGACATTTATTGTAACAAGGAACAAATATTTGAAAATTGGAAATAATTTAAATAATCTTATGATTCATGGCACATTGAACAAACATGTGTAGATGCTGACATCACACTTGACTCTAATAGTTATAGAATTGAAAGTGATAGGGATATAAAAACTATCTATAATTAAATGAATTAGTGGGAATTCCTCTCATAGATGCACCCCTCCAATATCAATGACATATATGACATTGAACTTATTGCCCATCGTGACTTTGACAATATACATAATTGTAATCATTTTGATATATCACTCAACCTACACATATTTTCATAATAAACTATAGAGTGGTAGTGCATATGTGCAATAGATACAAATAATGCTTTTCCAAGTGTTCCACCAATGCATCAGTTCTCAATTACACAACAACACGCATTCAAGATAATTGATAAGCATTCCCAAAGGATTAGTAGCCATACCCCTCAACATGATTTTAAAGGGAACTACACATATAGGTAAATTACTCATTATAAGTATCATCAAACATTGTTTGGTTTCATTTATAACTATAGGTAAATATACCCTACTTCTCATGGATCCATTTATTGTTATAGAATTTAATATCAATCTATCGATGATACATTTACCTTTTCCAAATTCTTATCAGATTTATTAAACTACTATATGGGCAAGAATTAATAGTTTTTCAAGTGGATATGAGATACAATGAAAATGTGTTTATAGATGAAATGTGCTTCATATCCCTGAATATGCTTTGCAATATAAATATTTAGTTGTGTGAAGCCTTTCCATACCATAAAAATAAAAAAACATTTATGGTTGTTCAATCATACTTATTGGCAACTTAGGATAACATCCACCTATAAATGAAATTATAATGTATGTAGGAAACACTTCTGGTTGTATGTTATTATGAACATTCGATACATTTGTGACATTGCAAAAAGAATTGTCAACAAAGATGCAAAAAATATCTTGAAATCAAATATTTATTTTTGAATATCAAAGATTCAAACCCTACATTAAAATACTACCTTTCTCTCATGTTAGAGACATCATCATTCAACCTTATAAAGGAATAACATCATTTCAAATATTCAACTAATTTTTATACAACTAACATATTGGCAATAATAAATAAATCCTTAAACACTATCTCTTTAATATATAAAGCTAAACAATGTAAATATATAGATACATGTCATCAAAATGATAGTGAAATTGAATCAATTATGATTTTATGCAAGGGATATAAAATCATGACATTAACAAATCTATGGGTTAATGTAGGATTTATTAATGTATAAGTTGTATAAATTATTCACATTGTCTATAGTCCAAGCTAAAATACAACATCATTACCAATATACATAGTTATTAAATTCTATAAATAATTTGGTCCATCATGTGATAGTAACAATCATTTCTAACTTTAAAATTATCCTATTACTCGAGGCAAACATAGAAAAATACTGATCAAAATATCATGTGGCCTAACTATACATAAATCACATGGAATGAATCTAGAAAAATAAACTATTGATATTAGAAACATAAATTGTGAAGGCATGACATTCACTGCTCTATCAAGAATAATTAAAGAATCCTTTGTCAAAGATGAAAGTGATGGTCAAATATCAATCAAAATTTTCAAAATCTATTTTCAATCAATAGACTCAGTAACAAAGGATTTTAGATCATACTGATATGGGTAAGGATGCCTCATCTTCCTTTCCACTTTTGGACTAATTTTTGTTTTCATGCTATAGAAAATTCTTTGGGAAAAAATCTTGATGTAGACCCATCAATAGTAAATATGAATAATTATACCTTTTCTCATATCCTAATTTATTTGAATCTTTTAGAAAATCTTCCTATTGAACCTAGAAACAAAATCTAGATTATGAGGATCTAACTTTTTGTTGTAAAAAATTATTTACAATAGGGCATTTGGATAATGAGTGTGACTTTACTAAGAATAATAATGGGGTTTCTTGGTGGAATTATATTAGCTCCAAGAAAGATTTAGATAGATAAAAATGTGAAGATAAAAAAATAGGAATAAAACTCAAATAATGTTAGTGAAGTTCTGAAAATGTTAGTGTTAGTTTTGGTTCTTGAATAGGGTAAGGAAGTTCAAGCCTCACCAAAGGTTTTTTATTTATTTAGGATTGAAATATGTTGTATGTAAGGGTTTTATGGCTATAATACCTCTTGAGAAGATTCATTTAGCAACTTTAGATGCCAAAGATCTTTTTAAACCAATTTATTCTCTTGCATTCTCCATTGCTATATTCCCAAATCCAGAAGAAGGGGATGAATGGAAGGTTATTAGAAGTAATAAAAAAGGTAAAGGTAAGATGGATAAGTAACTACTTAATATGACCCCTAGATCATGAAAATAATAATTTTAGTCAGGGTCTGTGCTTTACTATGATTTTTGGGTTTCCTCTATATGGTTACATTTTTTGTTCTTTTGTTTTGAACCTTGGTTCTATTTATGCTGGATGAGGATTTTCATAGATATTTTATCATAATATATTTCTCTCTATTGTATAAGTGGTGGGGCCCTTTTAAAACACATATTTTTACCATTAATAAAAACTCTAAGGGATAATCTATATAAAACATTGGCAAAAAATATGTTCTAATAAAAAATATTTGGTTTCTATAGAATTTTCTAAACATTTTGAAATATGTGAAGTTATGTTTAGAGTATCTCACTTCAACAAAATTAGATGCATGAGTATGAAATTAATTTTATATGTTATTATTATAACATATTTTTTAATCACCAAATATTTAGGTACTTTCTACCTAATTTGATGATTTATCATCGTACCCTAGGAATAATAATCATTATTTAAAAATATTAATGGAAATTTTCCAAATGTTATTGTAAACATTCAAGAAAAACTCTATACAATCCCTACTGAAAAAGTTGATTAAAACATAATCAATTTTGTTTCCATTTATAGTGGGAAAATATCATAATATACTAAAAAAATACATGTTCAAATAACTAACATGATTGATCCATTAGGTTTTCCTACTTTCTTTTCAACTTGAGTGTTACTTTTTCCAAATGCGCCAATTTAAATAGTCCCATGGCATACAATTCACCTAAATATCCATGTAAATATTATCACTAGATAGTTAAATACATTATCTTCAATCAACATATTTTAACTGATATTATTGTTTATCCTAACAATAGTGTACAATAATTTTTCTATCTTATATTAAAAAGATTTGCTTATTTTGTATAACCAATAATTTCTCTCATTAAATGTTGGAAATAAAAACTTATGGCCTATTTCTCATAATAAGACTAATTTATATTTTTTTATTTTTACCTTTACTGATACATATTTGAATTAGTTTTCATTTAACCCACGATAATTACATATGCTGTAAGAAATTATTTATGCCTTCCCTAGGTTATTTATAATTCTTTTTAAATATGTTATGCCTTATTCATTATTTTGTTGGATTAAGTTTTTTTGTATGAAACTTTTCAAAACATTACGTCACACATTGTTTTTTCAATTGTACAAGAAATATAAAAATAATAAAGCATGAAAAAATTGTACCACACATTTAATGTTAATCATATAGTATGTTAATTTTTTTTTAAATAAATATAATTAAGTTTTAGATGACAAAAATCTTCATTACAATTTTGAATAATTTGAAGAATGGAGACTTTTTCCATAACTAAATCCTAATAATGTTATTTAGCTTAATTAGCTTAATATATTTGGTTATCATGAATTTTATATCCATCATAATTGGAAAAATAATAAAAATTTAGATTCTTTGAATGAAATAATGACTTCCTTTATATAACTTAATTGAGCAATTTGACAAATTTATGAATCACATTAAACCAGTGCATCCACTTTGAATTCATTATCTAAATAAAAAATTACTTTGAATATTATTATGAATCATTATAATTAACATGCCATAATTATTCCATTTAGGATGATTATTTAGGGTGTTGTTGGTACACAAAAATCATTAGATATCCACAAAATAATATTTTTATCAAATTCGCATGAAACTCACAACAATTTTCTAATTATATTTATTTCATATACATTATTGTATCATTAATCTTAATGGTTAAATAATCCATTAACATACTCACATAAATTTAAATAAATGAAACCATTGCAAGGGTAAGCATTTCTATTTTTATTATAGTCTTTATAATATATTTAATAGATTATGATTGATGAAAATAGTTTCATAATGCCAAAGCTACAGACACATATTGATCAATATTTTTTAGATATATATACACTACACAAAAGATGATAAATTTGGTGCAATATCTATTATTCTCTTTGATGATTTATGTCAACCCTCTCCAATACATGATATACTACGTTAGACCATCATATGGTTAAACTCTTTAGCTAAAACACATAATAAGGTAATGTTAAAATTTTTGATTATATGAAGCAACCCAAAACATATTAATAAAAGGAATTTTATATATCTATTTCATGATCAATGAGATACCAAAACATTTTTATCAAAAGAACAACAAATTATGGGTACATCAAATTTATAGGTTAATTTTTCTTGGTCAATGGTGTTCTTGGCTAAATTCAATGTCTAGTTTATAGAATGGGGACAAAATCCCCCTAAGTAAGAGTTTTTATGGTTGTGCAAATGAAAAAATATATAGGACCAATATGACATCCCAAATTTTGATAAAATATGTCAACCATAACCCAAGGCAGTTTTAAAATTTCATAAATAATAATAATAATAATAATAATAATAATAATAATAATATGTTTTTGCTTCTAACAACACATTAATATTAGGGAATAAATTTAGATAATATAATAATTTGCATTGGTAATACTGGATGTCAGGTCATAAATTTTACTATATTATCAACTCTATGATCTTTAAAAGACTTTTATATTTCACATCATTTTTATTTTTCTAGGTATGAAAGAATGGAAGAAAGCACGTACATCCATGTAAGGATAAAAAAGTGTCCATTTATAAAGGAAAAAGTGATGGTGAAATCTCATCAAAGTTTTTAAAAGCTATTTACAAACAACATATTGAGTATCACCAAGTGCTATGTTATATAAAACACTTGGCATGCCTCTTTTAAATGTGTACAATAAAAAATACTTGTTCATTATTGAATATACTACATATATTCCCATAGGTGAAGCTATGTTTAGAGTACCTCACTTTAAAAAAATGTAGATACATGAATTTACAAATCATTTGATATTTTATTATGATAAAAAAAATTGTAGTCATAATGGATTTAAGTGTTTTCTACTTAATTTTATAATTTATCATCGTACCTTAGGAATAATAACCATTATTAAAAAAAATTAAGGAAACTTTCCAAATATTGTTTCAGATATTCAAGAATGACCCTATAAAATCCCTGATGAAAATGTTGCTTACAACATAATTCACTTTGAATCCATTTTACAGGGAACATTTATCATATTAGAGTAAAAAAAACCATGTTGAGATGACTAATAGATTGATCCATTAGGTTCTCCTACTATATTTTTCATGTTAATTATTACTTACACCAAATGTTGCAAATTTTTATAGTCCTATGGGATCTAAGCTGCCTAAATATCCATGTAAATATTACCACTAGAGACTTAATTAGAATATATTCAATCCACATGTTTTAAATTTTATTATTGTTTATCCCGAAAATAGTGCCCAAGACTTTCTCCATATTTTACAATAAATCTTATTTGTTTTGTATAGAAAATAATTTCACTAATTAAATTTTGGAAAGAAACACCTATCACATGTTTCTCATAGTAAGAATGATTTATATTTTCATTTCAACCTTCATTGATACATACATGAATCAACATTCATTTGATTCACCATCACCTATATAAGTTGTAAAAAAATAATTGTGTCTTCCCTAGGTTATTTAAAAATCCTTCTAAATATTTTACTTCCTATGTATTATTTTGTTGGATTGAGATTACTTTGTACAAAACTTTTCAAAACATTATGTCACACATTGGTTTGTCTACTAAACAAGTTTTATAAAATGAGAAAGCATAAAAAAGTGTATATCTCCCATTTCATATTCATCATATAGTTTCTTAAGACAAATTATTTTTTTATATAACAAAGATTCATATGACAAAAATCTTCATTACAAATTTTGCCCCAACGAAATCCTTATAAAGTTATTTAGCTTAATGTGCTTGATATGTTTGGTTATCATGACTTTTATATTCATCATAATAAGAATGATACTAACGTTTTAAACTATTTTAATAAAATAATGACTTCCTTTATATGACTTAATCAAACAAGTTTACAATTTTATGAAGACCATTCAATGAGTGCACCAACTTTGAATGCATTATCTACATAAAAAAATACTCTGAATGTTATTACAAAATGTTACAATTAACACACCATAATGCTTCCATTGAGAATGATTACTCAAAGTATTGTTGGTACATGGAAATAATTAGTTATCCATAAAATAATATTTTTATTAAATTCACAAGAAACTCACAATAATTTTCCAATGCTATTGCTTGAATATGTATTATTATATCATTTAATATTAATGCTTCAAAAATACATTAACAAATACACATACCTATAAAAAAAATTAAACCATTGGAATGGCAAACATTTCTAATTTTAAAATAGACTTTGTAATATATGCAATACATTATGATTGATAAAAATAGTTTCATAAGGCCAAATCTACTAACATATATTGATCAACATTTTTGATATCTCTAGCCACTGCACAAAAACTCATCAATTTAGTGTAAGATCTACTATTATCTTTAGTGATTTAGGTCAACCCCCTTTATTACATAATATATTGTGTTGGACATCATATGGTCGAAATCTTTTGCTTCAACACATAATAAAGTAATGCTAAAAATTCTAAATATATTGATTGTATAAAGCAATCCAAAACATACCAATGAAAGGAATTTTTGACATATATATGATGATCAATGAGATATCAAAACTCTTTTATCAAAATAGCAATAAATTATTTGTACATCTAATTCACAGGTTGAATTTTTTTGGTCAATGGTGCTCTTGGAGAAATTCAGGATATAATTTATAGAATGGGCACAAAATCCCCTTAACTATGAATCTTTGTGGTTGTGCATATAAAAAAAATATAGTCCCAATATGAATCCCAAAATTCCACAAAAAATGTCAATCACTCCCATAACTGAAAGCAACCTTAAACTTTTATTTTTTTAAAGAAAAAAATGTTTTGGCATCTAACAAGACCTGAATATTAGGGAATAGCATTAGATAAGATAACAATTGATATTTGTAATGCTAGATGCTAGAGTGTAAATTTTAATAAATTATCAAGTGTGAGATCTTTAAAAGATCTTTAGATTTAACCTTCTTTTTCTTTTGCTAAATATGAAAGAATGGAAGAAGGGACATACATCTATGTAAAAAAATAAAAATAAAAAATATTATATTTTATAATAGAACTCCATGTTCAATGATAACAAAGGTTTCACATCCATTCTTTTTATTTACATTATTTCTTGACATAGAATTAATCAATTTTAAAATCTTATATGTCAAATAACTTCATAAAATCTCTTATTTATATTTTAAAATCCTTTTTTATGAAATAGTAGAAATCCATTAAAAATTAATTTTCTTATTGATGCATCCTTCTAATAACTTGTGAAATAGAATTGAGTTAATGCATACCGTGACTTTGCATGTGAACATCCGTTGGGTTGTTGTATAAAATTGAAAGTGCGTTTTTCTTTTTTTTTTCCTTTTTTAATAATGGCATGCCCGTAATGTTTTCATGAGAACAAAATATATAATACATTATAGTGCAAATGATCTTGGATATATTATATAATAATATTTTACATGGAAACTGATCGCTGTCAACCCAAGACAAAAAATATATGTCAACCTATTCATTTTTTTAAGCTATAAATTACATAATTAATGTTCTATTCTGAAGAACAATTTACAAATTTGTCTTGATGTTAGTCTCCTAGATTCGCAAGAATGGAAGATGGTGTATATATTTATGTAAGGACCAAAAAAGGGATTATATTTTTTATTGAAATTCTTCTTTCATTTATCATATAATTTTTGCATCTATTTTCTTTGTTCATTTTATCGATTGACATTTTTAAAAAACACATTAATTTTATGAACCTTCATATCAAATAACTTCTAAAAATCTCTTATTTATATTTAAAAATCCTCTTTATCAAATAACAAAAACCGTATAATAAAAGTGGGGTATTCATCCTTCAAATAACTTTGTGAAATGGAACTGAGTTAAGGCATCCCGTGACATTGCATGTAAATAAGCCCTGGGTGTTTGTGTAATAGTGAAAGGGCATTATTCTTTTTTTAATGGCATGCCCTCATTGTTACAAACGATGTAATACAATACGGCTTAAATTATTCTTAATAGCTAAATAGGAAGGTTTTATTTAGAAATCGATTGTTGTCAATTGCTAAAGCAACGTCAACATAACTCCATGAAACGAAAAATGTTAAGTAAACCGTTTCTTTTTCGCAAGTCATAAAGTACATATGTAAGGTTTTATTCTAAACAAGCATACCTATTATGCCACAACCGAGTGATTTGCAAATCCCTCTTAATGTTGGTGTCTTACCCGAAAACCTTGGATCAGCTCTAAATGTCCATGTAATGATTTGTTTCTGACCATCCATATGTGCATCGTTGCCAAGTAGTATTCTTAAGTAGGGTAAGCATTGTGAAAAACGACTTAGGCATGGACATGGCGATTCTATAATATGAAGTTTATCTTTTTATCCGCTTCCCGTGACAGTGTCCACGTGAGGGACGGACTTACCTAACTTGTGGCCCCATTTAACGGACCTGCATAGGAAAGTCTATTGCATTTGAATCAAATCTAAGTCTGGTTATTCATTAAATATAGTAATTTGAATCCTGCATTTTCCAAGTTTCTTCCTTTTGACATTTCTATAACGCTTTCCACTGTATGTTAAATTGTCCAAGTGATGGATCCATTTTCCTGTTGAATAGATTGCTTGCGGGAGCTGCGAAACCAAGAAGCTGCTTGTTCGTGATCATACCAATGGGTCAATTTCGCAGGACAGAGAAGTCTAAATATTGAAAAACCGCGATGCAGAATACGTTGAGGTTGTGCATGAAAGAAAGGAGCGTGAGTGTAATAGTTCTGTTGAGACAAATTTGGCAGGGCTGATAAGAACTATAGATTGTGGACCAAATAAACTAAATGAAAAGTAAACAGAGGGTGCCCTCCTAAGTGCTATGGCATTTATTTAATATTTTCGTATGCCTATGGGTACGTGTATGTGTTGTTGGCGGACATGGACCTACGGTTAACAGCAGCATTTAATCTTCCTGCCACATCACTTTCACACTTCAGCGCATTTTATTAGTTTCAATTAAAATGCTTTAAACTTCCTTCGGCTGATCACATGCCTCAAGCTGCGGCCATCTAACTCAATTAATTCATTTCCTCTCTCTTCTTCCAGCGTCTTCGAGATACTTCTAGGTTTAACATTACATAACTCTGTTTTGTAAACTGTATATTATATACGCTCTGTTTTTTTACATGTATGCAGCAGAAACATATTGAAGACAGCAGCGCAATTCTTCTTTACTGGCATTGAGAAATAAAAGTCCGTAATACAATTGGCAGTAGTTAAAAGCAAAATATTTATTCTGGATTTGTATTTGTCGTTGTGCTCTCCATAATCTGTGTTTGTTTGTTTACTGTATTTTATGAGTACTTGTTTGTTTGTATAATAGTAAAGAATTTGTGTGTGAGTTTGCGAGTGGTGTGTTTAGCCCCGATGTGTTAAAATGGATCTCCTGTGATAAAGAGATCTACGCTGTAAAGAAATGTCTTGGAAAGTTTATACTGAAACTTCTTCATTTGCCACATTTTGTAATTGTAACGGATTGTACCAGATTCCTGACCTTTAATGAAAAAGATCATGGCAGGAAAGATGGTCGAGGAAAATATGTTAGGTGGCAGGGATTTTTCAACCAATTTAAATTTTCTGTAGAACACATTAAGGTCACTGACAATGTAATTGCAGATTGGCTCAGTCGAAATCCTCCAGCAACATTGATGCATCAGCCTGCGCCTGGCTTCAACCTTACCAGGATTCTTAATCAAGGATTCGATTCTTTGAATGTCCTTGTGCAAGAATAGATCCTTCGAGAAGGCTTGCATCCTCGATACACTAGGATTTCATATGCAGCAGGACAGGACCTGCAAATGTCTACAGCAGCAACAATCTAAGCCAACCGACGACAAAATTCGGGAGTCATCATAATTGAAAGGCTCAATAGTGAATTCCTGTACCATCAATTCACTGAGCTATTAAAGCGACCATTATGGACATGGCGCATCAAGATCAGATCCACTTTTAATGAACACCTGTATAGATGGATTGCTCGGCATGGCCCGCACCGCATTCACGAAGAAGAAAATCATGATCAGGACACAGTTGTCCATACTATCATTCGGAGAAGACTTGAGTGAGAATCTTATTTCCACTGTACTCCACGACATACTCCATGTGAAGCGGGACCACCCAATTGTCGACATTGGCATCTCCAAAGCACTTTCCAGATAAGATGCCTTTTTGATCCCATATCCAAAGATGACCTCGTAAATGAAGCGGAAGACATGTTGGGCCCACAACCTCAACCATCATCAACACCATCATCATCTTGTGGATCCAATGCTTCGAATAGCATCTCGCTGTAGCTACCTTTTGAGCTGTAAAGCATGATGGGATTGACACCGCCTTGCCAGCGAGCAGGCAGGGCCGCCCAAAATTGCTATAAATAAGCCTCTCTCTCTCATTGTATTACACACACAAGTTTTTAGCATCAAAAGTTTTCAAAGCATTAGAGAATTAGTAACTTGTTTCAATAGTATGCTCTTCTCTTGCCCGTTTTGACGGATTCTGAGAATCAAAAACTGATACAAGTGTGTGTAATAGTTTGTAATATTTAAGTTTGAGATAATAGTGTGAAGCCGTAGTCATTCGGCCCCTGCCTACTATCGCAGGTTTCTTCTATATCAAGCCACAAGAAGTTTGGAAGAAAGGAGTCGTCTACTGACGCTATAAAAAATTGGTATCTGTGAAGCCGTAGTCATTTGGCCCCTGCCTACCATTGCAGGTTTCTTCTATATCAAGCCACAAGAAGTTTGGAAGAAAGGAGTCGTCTACTGACGCTATAAAAAATTGGTATCAGAGCCTGGAATCCCAGCTACTGTAAGTTGTGATCATTTTTCAATTTTGCGGATTGATCTTTTGAGTTCTCTGCTTTGAAAATTTTATTGGGAAAGTTTATTGCATCGAGTCACAGGCCGTTATTCAATTGTCATAGGCCGCTTTTATCTCTGCATCCTCTTTTTCCCTTACCAAAAATTTCTCGCTTACCAGAACCCAAATCTCCCCGTAATAGAATTTAGAAAATGTCAATCCACTTCTACAGTTGAAATCATTAATGAATCTGAGTTCGAAGGCATTTACGAACTCCCTCCTTTTGTCCCAGATCAAATATCACACTGTCCCGATATTGATATCACTGAAGAAAATCTTGAGAAAGAAACCAGTTTATTCAAACCTCCAGCTATTAAAGCTTCCCATGTGTATAAGAAATCTGAACTATTAAAATCCAAATTTGTGTATACCTCTACTTATCTTTCTTTTGTTAAGCCTAGAATCAAGTCTGTAGAATTAACCCTCTGTTACAAACCAAAGAAAACCTACAAGACAAATTTGCTCTCCCTGTTACCTGAACAAAAAATCAATTATATCAGGTCACATAAAGATGTGAAATTTGTTCATTTCGGTTTAATCCGAGTGCATATAGTACCCTTGATTCCTAGTAATATTAAGTCAGTTATATATCTAGCTTTGTGTGATTGCCGCCAAGTCAGCTTTAAACATTCATGTCAGTTATCCAGCCTTGGCCGCTTAAATGATGATATTATTTATTTTGAGTTTTGTCCCAACCTCTCTGTCGCAGTCTGCGATAAAGGTTGTAAAGAAGTACAGCATGGATCTTTGGATTGTTGGGGACTGTTCACCTCATTGTTTGGCTTAGACATGTTCGGTGAGTTTAAATATGCGTCTATCAATATCTCTGTTGTCTATAACATGACCAACACCAATCACCACAAGATCCTTGAAAATCTGCCTTATGCCCAAAGATTAAGTGGAACTGTCCAACTGCAAAAAGGACATATTGAGTCAGTTGAAATTCCTCATGAGTGGAAACTTGACTGGTTAAATAATGTCTCTCCCAAGATGAAAGGCCAAGCCACAGTCCACCATAGTGACGGCAGAACTATAAATATATTGCCAAGATCCTTGTCTGTAAATTCTTCTCGTCTATCTCCATCCAGACCATCTACGTCTTCTTCGCGTAGATCAGTCAAAACTGGTCACATATTGATCGAAGATGAAGAGGTAAATCAAGGAACTGATTTACCAAGAACTTTCATGAGTCTTCCCAGAGAAGACAGTCTAGAATTCTACACAGAAGATACAGTTACTCTGTATAGAGGTGGAAGATGGCCACTGCCGAAGGGTGTCCATAAGCAACCTGCAGGAACTATGCCATATTTTTCATCTGCATATGATAATCCCTCTAATGAGTTTAAACAGAGAAACTATGTTCCCAAATTCAATTCTCATTTTATTGAAAATTTTGATGATCTGTGTAGAGATGTTCTATCTATTAAAGACACTGTAGATAAAATACAGCAAAAAATACCCTCTATTGATACTAAAATAGATATTCTTGATGATGGTCTTAGATGGCTTTCCAAAGAAGACCAGAAAGCAAAATCTTCTTTCCAAAAGCCACTCTGCTCAGTCTCTTTTGGCTCCACCTTCAAAACTGTAAAGAAATCACCTAGCCATACCCTTATGCAAAGAACCCATGTACATTTGCAGCCTTGATACTTAAATATTGATGACCTGCTAAATCCTTTGAATGAAATCGTTGCCTGGTGTAATACCATGCGTGTTCTTACAATTCAGGCCCATCTAGACCAAGTAGGCAGCACCTGCTTTGCATCTAAATTTTTCTGGGGTATTGTTAGCCAATGGTGGCAGTCCATAACGGAACCTCAGCAATACGAATGTGTACATAATCAACCTGATTCTTTAGCAGCTTTATTTCATTTGTTAATTAATGAGTTTGCACCTCCAGCTGGCAATAGAGAACTGGAGTCAAAGAAATTGTTACTCAAAATGGAGCTTTGCGATCTTAAGCAGTTTGACGCTTTTGCTAACCAATTCTGGCAGCTTGCCTATGATAGCAAGAGTTTTGCCTCCACAGAGATCAAGCTTAAATTTCTGCATGCTCTGCCATATAACTTGATTGTCAGAGTTATTTCTTATATTGATCTCAAAGGACTAATGATCGAAGATCTAGCCCTTTCTGATGTCATTGATTTTGCCAAACAGCAAGTTATGACTTTAGTCTCTGAGACTAAGTCTATGCAGAAACTCAGCAAGCACCAAGCCTCATAAATTGCTCCTATTTTTCCTAAAAGAGCCCCTTTTGGCTGTAGACCATTTGTTCAGCCTCGACGACAGCAGAAGCAGCACCGCAAACATGTTTCTTTCCAACGCCGCTCTTTTTCTAAAAAGCATTCCTATGCTCTTCCACACCATTTCTTGAAAAAAAGCCATATTGCACGTCCTCCTTCCAAACAGCCGATTTGTTATATTTGCCGCAAACCTGGCCATATTGATCCCAATTGCTCATGTAAAAACCTTGCTGTTAAAGCCGTCTTTTCCTCCAACGCAACAATGTGGTGGGATCTAGTTGACACCAAAGAAGATCTGTATCTCCAAGAAGATATCTATGAGCCTACACTTGAAGATCTGCCTGATGATGAGTTTGATGACAAAGAAGGTGCAGCAGCGCTTGAATCACTTGCAGATGAATTAGAGCATCCAATGACAAACATGCAACGTGATGCAAGACATTATAGACCACAACACCATGACTGGTCTATCCAGTCTAATGAAGCATATGGAGCCTGGTCACGCCATCCCCATGAAGTCCCTGAGCGACCATAAAAACCATGAAAAAGAAGATACTCCAGAGGAGAATCATCCAGAGGGAGATAGCCCTCGCAACCAAGAATGCCACCCACTATGCACAGACATGAACATCCTCCTGTGCAATATCCAAGCTCTTTCAAGACTAGCGACTCTTGGATGAAGAACAAGTTCACAAGTAAAGAACCACCAAGAGAAATCAAAGAGCCAAACTGGGATGTCTTTCTACCAGCCGAAGAACCAGTTGCAACAGCAGAACCTCGGTGGGATGAAGACAATGAAGAGGATGAAGTCGGAAGTATGTTCTATTCCGACCAAGATTACTGCCCTGGTGAATGCAGTAATCTCCAAGAAGAAGAAGAAGTTGAACCAGAACCAGAAGCTAAAGTCTACCCTGAACCAGTAATTGTTCAGGATCCAAGAAGACAGAAACTGGTATGTACCAGTATTCTTTTTCTAGAGCTTCCACAGCTTGTCTATTTAAATCATTTGATTAATGGCATATTTACCCAATTCTTTACATTAGAAATAAACGGTAGACTGGTAGATGCACAAGTAGACACTGGTGCTTCTTTTTTATTTGCTAAACCACAGCTCATCAGTGATTGGAAGACACTTGATGACCACCTAGCTTATAAAAGCATAGATGTTCAGGGGAACAACTTTACCTGTAAAGATTATAAACATCAGCAACCCTTTCGAATCCAAAATAAAATCTTCCATGCTAACTTCTTTGCCCTTGAGAAGATGCCAATAGATATCCTCCTAGGAGGATCATTCATTGATAGATATTCCCCCTATGGTGCCACAACCAAAAGTATTATGTTCACCATAGAAAATGAAAGGCTCAGAATCCCTCGCTTAATATATGCCACTGAGCAATTCCCAAGCTCCATGACTCAAAGTCCAAAAATAATCCCGACTGAGATACAAGCATTAGGAGACCAAATCAAAACCAATTTAAATTTTTTGTAGAGCACATTAAGGGCGCTGACAATCTAATTGCAGATTGGCTCAGTCGAAATCTTCTAGCAACATTGATGCATCAGCCCGCACCTGGCTTCAACCTTACCAGGATTCTTAATCAAGGATTCGATTCTTTGAACATCCTTGTGTAAGAACAGATCCTTCGAGAAGGCTTGCATTCTTGATACACTAGGATTTCATATGCAGCAGGATAGGACCTGCAAATGTCTACAGTAGCAACAATCCAAGCCAACCGATGACAAAATTTGGTAGTCATCATAATTGAAAGGCTCAATAGTGAATTCCTATACCATCAATTCACTGAGCTATTAAAGTGACCATTATGGACATGGCACATCAAGATCAGATCCACTTTTAATGAACACCTGTATATATGGATTGCTCGGTATGGCCCGCACTGCATTCACAAAGAAGAAAATCATGATCAAGACATAGCTATTCATACTATCATTCGGAGAAGACTTGAGTGGGAATCTTATTTTCACTATACTCCATGACATACTACATCTGAAGTGGGACCACCCAAATGTAGACATTGGCATCTCCAAATCACTTCCCAGATAAGATGCCTTTTTGATCCCATATCCGAAGATGACCTCGTAAATGAAGTGAAAGACATGTTGGGCCCACAACCTCAACCATCATCAACACCATCATCATCTTGTGGATCCAATGCTTCGAATAGCATCTTGCTATAGCTACCTTTTGAGCTGTAAAGCATGATGGGATTGACACTGCCTTGCCAGCGAGCAGGTAGGACCGCCCAAAATTGCTATAAATAAGCCTCTCTCTCATTGCATTAGACACACAAGTTTTTAGCATCGAAAGTTTTCTAAGCATTACAGAATTAGTAGCTTGTTTCAAGAGTATGCTCTTCTCTTGCCCGTTTTGATGGATCTTGAGAATCAGAAAATGATACAAATGTATTATGTTCACCATAGAAAATGAAAGGCTCAGAATCCCTCGCTTAATATATGCCACTGAGCAATTCCCAAGCTCCATGACTCAAAGTCCAGAAATAATCCCGGCTGAGATATAAGCATAAGGAAACCAAATCAAAACCAATATCTGCTCAGATAATCTCCAAAAATTTTGGTCCAAGTCAATGCCTGAAATGGAAATCAAAATCTTTGAAGGAAAACAAATGAAGATTTTGGTTTAATCCAAGTGCATATAGTACCCTTGATTCGTAGTAATATTAAGCCAGTTTTATATCTAGCTTTGTGTGATCGCCGCCAAGTCAGCTTTAAACATTCATGTCAGTTATCCAGCCTTGGCCGCTTAATTGGTGATATTATTTATTTTGAGTTTTGTCCCAACCTCTCTGTCACAGTCCGTGATAAAGGTTGTAAAGAAGTAAAGCATGGATCTTTCGATTGTTGGGGACTGTTCACCTCATTGTTTGTCTTAGACATGTTCGGTGAGTTTAAATATGCGTCTATCAATATCTTTGTTGTCTATAGCATAACCAACACCAATCACCTCAAGATCCTCGAAAATCTGCCTTATGCCAGAAGATTAAGTGGAACTGTCCAACTGCAAAAAGAACATATTAAGTCAGTTGAAATTCCCCATGAGTGGAAACTTAACTGGTTAAAGAATGTCTCTCCCAAGATGAAAGGCCAAGTCATAGTCCACCATAGTGATGGCAGAACTATAAATATATTGCCAAGATCCTTGTCTATAAATTCTTCTTGTCTATCTCCATCCAGACCATCTACGTCTTCTTCGCGTATATCAATCAAAACCGGTCACATATTGATCAAAGATGAAGAGGTAAATCAAGGAACTGATTTACCAGGAACTTTCATGAGTCTTCCTAGAGAAGACAGTCTAGAATTCTACACAAAAGATACAGTTACTCTGTATAGAGGTGGAAGATGGCCACCGCCGAAGGGTGTCCATAAGCAACCTGCAGGAACTATGCCATATTTCTCATCTACATATGATAATCCCTCTAATGAGTTAAATAGAGAAACTATGTTGCCAGATTCAATTCTTATTTTATTAAAAATTTTGATGATCTGTGTAGAGATGTTCTGTCTATTAAAGACATTGTAGATAAAATACAGCAAAAAGTAGCCTCTATTGATACTAAAATAGATATTCTTGATGATAGTCTTAGTTGGCTTTCCAAAGAAGACTAGAAAGCAGAATCTTCTTCCCAAAGGCCACTCTGTTCAGTCTCTTTTGGCTCCACCTTCAAAACTGTAAAGAAATCACGTAGCCATACCCTTATGCAAAGAACCCATGTACATTTGCAGCCTTGGTACTTAAATATTGATGACCTGCTAAATCTTTTGAATGAAATCACTGCTTGGTGTAATACCATGCGTGTTCTTACAATTCAGGCCCATCTAGACCAAGTAGGCAGCACCTGATTTGCATCTAAATTTTTCTGGGGTATTGTTAGCCAATGGTGGCAGTCCATGACTGAACCTCAGCAATATGAATGTGTACATAACCAACCCGATTCTTTAGCAGCTTTATTTCATTTGTTAATTAATGAGTTTGCACATCCAACTGGCAATAGAGAACTGGAGTCAAAGAAATGGTTACTCAAAATGGAGCTTTGCAATCTTAAGTAATTTGATGCTTTTGCTAAGCAATTCCGGCAGCTTGCCTATGATAGCAAGAGCTTTGCCTCCACAGAGATCAAGCTTAAATTCCTGCATGCTCTGCCATATAACTTGATTGAAAGAGTTATTTCTTATATTGATCTCAAAGGACTAATGATCGAAGATCTAGCCCTTTCTGATGTCATTGATTTTGCCAAACAGCAAGTTATGACTTTAGTCTCTGAGACTAAGTCTATGCAAAAACTCAAAAAGCAACAAGCCTCACAAATTGCTCCTATTTTTCCTGAAACAGCCCCTTTTGGCTGTAGACCATTTGTTCAACCTCGACGACAACAGAAGCACCACTGCAAACATGTTTCTTTTCGACGCCGCTCTTTTCCTAAAAAGTATTTCTATGCTCTTGCACACCGTTTCTTGAAGAAATGTCGTACTGCACGTCCTCCTTCCAAACATCCGATTTGCTATATTTGCCGCAAAACCAGCCATGTTGCTCCCAATTGCTCCTATAAAAACCATGCTGTTAAAGCCGTCTTTTCCTCCAACGCAGCATCGTGGTGGGATCTAGTTGACACTGAAGAAGATCTGTATCTCTAAGAAGATATCTATGAGCCTACACTTGAAGATCTTCCTGATGATGAATTTAATGACGAAAAAGATGCAGCAGCACTTGAATAACTTGCAGATGAATTAGAGCATCCAATGACAAACATGCAATGTGGTGCAAGACATTATAGACCACGACACCATGACTGGTCTATCCAGTCTAATGAAGCATATGGAGCCTGGTCACACCATCACCATGAAGTCCCTGAGTGACCAGAGAAACCACGAGGAAGAGGATACTCTAGAGGAGAATCATCTAGAGGGAGACAACACTGACAGCCAAGAATGCCACCCACTATGCACAGACTTGAACATCCTCCTGTGCAATATACAAGCTCTTTCAAGCCTAGCGACTCTTGGATGAAGAACAAGTTCACAAGTAAAGAACCACCAAGAGAAATCAAAGAGCCAAACTGGGATGTCTTTCTACCAGCCGAAGAACCAGTTGCAGCAGCTGAACCTCTGTGGGATGAAGAAAATGAAGAGGATGAAGTCAGAAGTATGTTCTATTCCAACCAAGATTACTACCCTGGTGAATGTAGTAGTCTCGAAGAAGAAGAAGAAGCAAAACTAGAACCAGAAGCTGAAGTCTGCCCTGAACCAGCAATTGTTTAGGATCCAGGAAGACAAAAATTGGTATGTACCAGTATTCCTTCTCTAGAGCTTCCACAGCCTGTCTATTTAAATCATTTGATTAATGGCATATTTTCCCAATTCTTTACATTAGAAATAAATGGCAGACTGGTAGATGCACAAGTAGACACTGGTGCTTCTCTCTCATTTGCTAAACCACAGCTCATCAGTGATTGGAAGACACTTGATGACCACCTAGCTTATAAGATCATAGATGTTCAGGGAAACAACTTTACCTGTAAAGATTATAAACATCAGCAACCCCTTCCCATCCAAAATAAAAATTTTCATGCTGACTTCTTCGCCCTTGAGAAGATGCCAATAGATATCCTCCTAGGAGGATCATTCATTGATAGATATTCCCCCTATGGTGCCACAACCAAAAGTATTATGTTCACCATAGAAAATGAAAGGCTCAGAATCCCTCGCTTAATATATGCCACTGAGCAATTCCCAAGCTCCATGACTCAAAGTCCAAAAATAATCCCGACTGAGATACAAGCATTAGGAGACCAAATCAAAACCAATTTAAATTTTATGTAGAGCACATTAAGGGCACTGACAATCTAATTGCAGATTGGCTCAGTCAAAATCTTCCAGCAACATTGATGCATCAGCCTGCACCTGGCTTCAACCTTACCAGGATTCTTAATCAAGGATTCGATTCTTTGAACATCCTTGTGTAAGAACAGATCCTTCGAGAAGGCTTGCATTCTCGATACACTAGGATTTCATATGCAGCAGGATAGGACCTGCAAATGTCTACAACAGCAACAATCCAAGCCAACCGACGACAAAATTTGGGAGTCATCATAATTGAAAGGATCAATAGTGAATTCCTGTACCATCAATTCACTGAGCTATTAAAGTGACCATTATGGACATGGCACATCAAGATCAGATCCACTTTTAATGAACACCTGTATAGATGGATTGCTCGGCATGGCCCGCACTGCATTCACGAAGAAGAAAATCATGATCAAGACATAGCTGTCCATACTATCATTCGGAGAAGACTTGAGTGGGAAACTTATTTTCACTATACTCCATGACATACTCCATCTGAAGTGGGACCACCCAAATGTAGACATTGGCATCTCCAAATCACTTCCCAAATAAGATGCCTTTTTGATCCCATATCCGAAGATGACCTCGTAAACGAAGTGAAAGACATGTTGGGCCCACAACCTCAACCATCATCAACACCATCCTCATCTTGTGGATCCAATGCTTCGAATAGCATCTTGCTGTAGCTACCTTTTGAGCTATAAAGCATGATGGGATTGACACTGCCTTGCCAGCGAGCAGGCAGGACCGCCCAAAATTGCTATAAATAAGCCTCTCTCTCATTGCATTAGACACACAAGTTTTTAGCATCGAAAGTTTTCTAAGCATTACGGAATTAGTAGCTTGTTTCAAGAGTATGCTCTTCTCTTGCCCGTTTTGATGGATCCTGAGAATCAGAAAATGATACAAATGTGTGTAATAGTTTGTAATATTTAAGTTTGAGATAATAGTTTGAAGCCGTAGTCATTCGGCCCCTGCCTACAATCGCAGGTTTCTTCTATATCAAGCCACAAGAAGTTTGGAAGAAAAGAGTCATCTACTGACGTTATAAAAGATTTGGCTCTGATACCAATCTTTTATAACATCAGTAGACAACTCTTTTCTTCCAAACTTCTTGTGGCTTGATATAGAAGAAACCTGCGATGGTAGGCAGGGGCCGAATGACTATGGCTTCACATTTTTTTTATTTTTTTATTTTTATTTTTATTTTTTTTAACTGACATGAATGTTTAAAGCTGACTTGGTGGCAATCACACAAAGCTAGATATAAAATTGGCTTAATATTACTAGGAATCAAGAGTACTATATGCACTAGATGTAAAACTGAATGTAACTTTTTCGGCATGGTGATCAGAGAATCAAAGTTACAAATCCAGCCACACATAAAAGAGAAAGTCCTCAGCTTTCTTGAAAGACTAGATAAACCTAAATTACAAGCATTTTTGCGATTGTTAAATTATCTAAATATTTTCTATCCTAACGCTGGTGAAGACAGGAATATCCTCCAGACGCTTCTCCAGAAGAAGAAAGCTTTCTATTGGGAAGAACAGCACACTGCAGCAGTCCAAAAAATTAAAGCCACAATTGTTTTGCTACCAGAACTGCACATCCCAAAATCCAACCAGATGAAGGTTTACACAGATGCCTACGATATAGCATGGGGAGGAGTACTTGTTTGTTTGTATAATAGTAAAGAATTTGTGTGTGAGTTTGCCAGTGGTGTGTTTAGCCCCGATGCGTTAAAATGGATCTCCTCTAATAAAGAGATCTACGCTGTAAAGAAATGTCTTGGAAAGTTTATACTGAAACTTCTTCATTTGCCACATTTTGTAATTGTAACCAATCGTACCAGATTCTTGACCTTTAATGAAAAAGATCATGGAAGGAAAGATGGTCGCAGAAAATATGTTAGGTGGCAGGCATTTTTCAACCAATTTAAATTTTTTGTAGAACACATTAAGGGCACTAACAATGTAATTGCAGATTGGCTCAGTCGAAATCCTCCAGCAACATTGATGCATCAGCCTGTGCCTGGCTTCAACCTTACCAAGATTCTTAATCAAGGATTCGATTCTTTAAACGTCCTTGTGCAAGAACAGATCCTTCGAGAAGGCTTGCATCCTCGATACACTAGGATTTTAGATGCAGTAGGACAGGACCTGTAAATGTCTACAGCAGCAACAATCCAAGCCAACCAATGACAAAATTTGGGAGTCATCATAATTGAAAGGCTCAATAGTGAATTCCTGTACCATCAATTCACTGAGCTATTAAAGCGACCATTATGAACATGACGCATCAAGATCAGATCCACTTTTAATGAACACCTGTATAGATGAATTGCTCGACATGGCCCGTACCGCATTCACGAAGAAGAAAATCATGATCAGGACACAGTTGTCCATACTATCATTCGGAGAAGACTTGAGTGGGAATCTTATTTCCACTGTACTCCACGACATACTCCATGTGAAGTGGGACCACCCAATTGTTGACATTGGCATCTCCAAAGCACTTTCCAGATAAGATGCCTTTTTGATCTCATATCCAATGATAACCTCGTAAACGAAGCGGAAGACATGTTGGGCCCACAACCTCAACCATCATCAACACCATCATCATCTTGTGGATACAATGCTTCAAATAGCATCTCGTTGTAGCTACCTTTTGAGCTGTAAAGCATGATGGGATTGACACCGCCTTGCCAGCGAGCAGGCAGGACCGCCCAAAATTACTATAAATAAACCTCTCTCTTATTGCATTACACACACAAGTTTTTAGCATCGAAAGTTTTCTAAGCATTAGAGAATTAGTAGCTTGTTTCAAGAGTATGCTCTTCTCTTGCCTGTTTTGATGGATCCTGAGAATCAGAAACTGATACACGTGTGTGTAATAGTTTGTAATATTTAAGTTTGAGATAATAGTGTGAAGCCGTAGTCATTCGGCCCCTGCCTACCATCACAGGTTTATTCTATATCAAGCCACAAGAAGTTTAGAAGAAAGGTGTCGTCTACTGACGTTATAAAAGATTGGCTCTGATACCAATCTTTTATCGCTACTATTAAAGATTGGTATCAGAGCCTGGAATCCCAGCTACTGTAAGTTGTGATCATTTTTCAATTCTGCCGATTGATCTTTTGAGTTCTCCGCTTTGAAAATTTCATTGGGAAAGTTTATTACATCGAGTCACAGGCCGTTATTCAATTGTCATAGGCCGCTTTTATCTCTGCATCCTCTTTTTCCCTTACCAAAAATTTCTCGCTTACAAGAACTCAAATCTCGTCGCAATGGAATTTGGAAAATCTCAATCCACTTCTACAGTTGAAATCATTAATGAATCTGAGTTCGAAGGCATTTACAAACTCCCTCCTTTTGTCCCAGATCAAATATCAGATTATCCCGATATTGATATTACTGAAGAAAATCTTGAGAAAGAAACCAGTTTATTCAAACCTCTGGCTATTAAAGCTTCCCATGTGTATAAGAAATTTGAACTATTAAAATCCAAATTTGTGTATACCTCTACTTATCTGTCTTTTGTTAAGCCTAGAATCAAGTCTGTAGAATTAACTCTCTGTTACAAACCAAAGAAAATCTACCAGACAAATTTGCTCTCCCTGTTACCTGAACAAGAAATCAATTATATCAGGTCACATGAAGATGTGAAATTTGTTCATTTCGATTTAATCCGAGTGCATATAGTACCCTTGATTCCTAGTAATATTAAGCTAGTTATATATCTAGCTTTGTGTGATCGCCGCCAAGTCAGCTTTAAACATTCATGTCAGTTATCCAGCCTTGGCCGCTTAAATGATGATATAATTTGTTTTGAGTTTTGTCCCAGCCTCTATGTCGCAGTCTGCAATAAAGGTTTTAAAGAAGTAAATCATAGATCTTTGGATTATTGGGGACTGTTCACCTCATTGTTTGGCTTAGACATGTTCGGTGAGTTTAAATATGCCTTTATCAATATCTCTATTGTCTATAGCATGACCAACACCAATCACCCCAAGATCTTTGAAAATCTGCCTTATGCCAGAAGATTAAGTGGAACTGTCCAACTGCAAAAAGGACATATTGAGTCAGTTGAAATTCCCCATGAGTGGAAACTTGACTGGTTAAAGAATGTCTCTCCCAAGATGAAAGGCCAAGCCACAGTGCACCATAGTGACAGCAGAACTATAAATATATTGCCAAGATCCTTGTCTATAAATTCTTCTCGTCTATCTCCATCCAGACCATCTACGTCTTCTTCGCGTAGATCAGTCGAAACCGGTCACATATTGATCAAAGATGAAGAGGTAAATCAAGGAACTGATTTACCAGGAACTTTCATGAGTCTTCCCAGAGAAGACAGTCTAGAAATCTACATAGAAGATACAGTTACTCTGTATAGAGGTGGAAGATGGCCACCGCTGAAAGGTGTCCATAAGCAACCTGTAGGAACTCTGCCATATTTCTCATCTTCATATGATAATCCCTCTAATGAGTTTAAACAGAGAAACTATGTTGCCAGATTCAATTCTCATTTTATTGAAAATTTTGATGATCTGTGTAGAGATGTTCTATCTATTAAAGACACTGTAGATAAAATACAGCAAAAAGTAGCCTCTATTGATACTAAAATAGATATTCTTGATGATAGTCTTAGTTGGCTTACCAAAGAAGACCAGAAAGCATAATCTTCTTTCCAAAAGCCACTCTACTCAGTCTCTTTTGGCTCCACCTTCAAAACTGTAAAGAAATCACCTAGCCATACCCTTATGCAAAGAACCCATATACATTTTCAGCCTTGGTACTTAAATATTGATGACCTACTAAATCCTTTGAATAAAATCACTGCCTAGTATAATACCATGCATGTTCTTACAATTCATGCCCATCTAGGCCAAGTAGGCAGCACCTGCTTTGCATCTAAATTTTTCTGGGGTATTGTTAGCCAATGGTGGCAGTCCATGACTGAACCTCAGCAATACGAACGTGTACATAACCAACCCTATTCTTTAGCAGCTTTATTTCATTTGTTAATTAATGAGTTTGCACCTCCAGCTGGCAATAGAGAACTAGAGTTAAAGAAATGGTTACTCAAAATGGAGCTTTGCGATCTTAAGCAGTTTGATGCTTTTGCTAAGCAATTCCGGCAGCTTGCCTATGATAGCAAGGGTTTCGCCTCGACAGAGATCAAGCTTAAATTCCTGTATGCTCTACCATATAACTTGATTAATAGATTTATTTCTTATATTGATCTCAAAGGACTAATGATCGAAGATTTAGCCCTTTCTGATGTCATTGATTTTGCCAAACAACAAGTTATGACTTTAGTCTCCGAGACTAAGTTTATGCAGAAACTCAGCAAGCAGCAAGCCTCACAAATTGCTCCTGTTTTTTCTGAAACAACCCCTTTTTTTGTAGACTATTTGTTCAACCTCGATGACAGCAGAAGTAGCGCAACAAACATGTTTCTTTTCAACGCTGCTCTTTTCCTAAAAAGCATTCATATGCTCCTCCACACCATTTCTTGAAGAAACGCCGTACTGCATGTCCTCCTTCCAAACAGCTGATTTGCTATATTTGTTGCAAACCCGGCCATATTGCCCCCAATTGCTCCTGTAAAAACCCTGCTATTAAAGCCTTCTTTTCCTCCAACGTAGCAGCGTGGTGGGATCTAGTTGACACCGAAGAAGATCTATATCTCCAAGAAGATATCTATGAGCCTACACTTGAAGATCTTCCTGATGATGAATTTGATGACGAAGAAGATGCAGCAACGCTTGAATCACTTACAGATGAATTAGAGCATCCAATGACAAACATGCAATGTGGTGCAAGACATTATAGACCACGACACCATGACTGGTCTATCCAGTCTAATGAAGCATATGGAGCCTGGTCACGCCATCACCATGAAGTCCCTGAGCGACCAGAGAAACCACGAGGAAGAGGATACTCCAGAGGAGAATCATCCAGAGGGAGATAGCCCTCACAACCAAGAATGCCACCCATTATGCACAGACTTGAATATCCTCCTGTGCAATATCCAAGCTCTTTCAAGCCTATCAACTCTTGGATGAAGAACAAGTTTACAAGTAAAGAACCACCAAGAGAAATCAAAGAGCCAAACTGGGATGTCTTTCTACCAGCCGAAGAACCAGTTGCAGCAGCAGAACCTTGGTGGGATGAAGACAATGAAGAGGATGAAGTCGAAAGTATGTTCTATTCTGACCAAGATTACTGCCCTGGTGAATGCAGTAATCTCCAAGAAGAAGAAGAAGCCGAACTAGAACCAGAAGCTGAAGTCTACCCTGAACCAACAATTGTTCAGTACCCAGGAAGACAGAAACTGGTATGTACCAGTATTCCTTCTCTAGAGGTTCCACAACTTGTCTATTTAAATCATTTGATTAATGGCAGATTTGTCCAATTCTTTACATTAGAAATAAATGATAGACTGGTAGATGCACATGTAGACATTGGTGCTTCTCTCTCATTTGCTAAACCACAGCTCATCAATGATTGGAAGACACTTGATGACCACCTAGCTTATAATAGCATAGATGTTCAGGGAAACAGCTTTACCTGTAAAGATTATAAACATCAGCAACCCCTTCGCATCCAAAATAAAATCTTCCATGCTGACTTCTTCGCCCTTGAGAAGATGCCAATAGATATCTTCCTAGGAGGATCATTCATTGATAGATATTCCCCCTATGGTGCCACAACCAAAAGTATTATGTTCACCATAGAAAATGAAAGGCTCAAAATCCCTCGCTTAATATATACCACTGAGCAATTCCCAAGCTCCATGACTCAAAGTCCAGAAATAATCTCGGATGAGATACAAGCAATAGGAGACCAAATAAAAACCAATATCTGTTCAGATAATCCCCAAAAATTTTGGTCCAAGTCAATGCCTGAAATGGAAATCAAAATCCTTGAAGGCAAACAAATGAAGATTGGGAAGAAAATCCCAATTCTAGCCCAGGATTACAATGATATGGAACTCCAGATCAAAGAACTGGCGACAAACAGGTTTATTGAAAAATCCACCTCTCATTTCTGTTGTTACGCCTTTATGGTCAAGAAGCACTCTGAGCAAAAATGAGGAAAGAAAAGAATGGTCATTAACTACAGACCATTAAATGCTATAACCCAACCATTTCCATATCTGATACCTGATAAAAGTTATTTGTTAAAGAAGGTTGCAGATTGTAAGTACTTCTCTCAATTTGATTGTAAATTAGGTTTCTACCAAATCTGAGTCAAGGAAGCAGACAGAGAAAAGACAGCCTTCAACTGCACTTTCAGTCACTATTAGTGGACAGTCATGCCTTTCGGCCCCATGAATGCTATAGCATACTACCAGGCCTACATGGATAAAATCTTTGAAGGCACTTCTCAATTTCTCTGTGTATATATAGATGACATACTGATTTTTAGCAATAATCTTTCTGACCATTTTGTACATCTCTCCAAATTTTCTACCATCATAATTGAAAGGCTTAATAGTGAATTCCTATACCATCAATTTACTGAGCTATTAAAGTGACCATTATGGACATGGCGCATCAAGAACAGATCCACTTTTAATGAACACCTATATAGATGGATTGTTCGGCATGGCCCGCACCGCATTCACGAAGAAGAAAATCATGATCAGAACACAGTTGTCCATACTATCATTCGAAGAAGACTTGAGAGGGAATCTTATTTCCACTATCATCATAATTTTCTACCAGTTAGCACAAGATCCAGGCATTGTTCTTTCAGAGACAAAGATTCAGTTATGTAACACTGAATGTAACTTTCTCGGCATGGTGATCAGAGAATCAAAGTTACAAATCCAGCCACACATAAAAGAGAAAGTCCTCAGCTTTCCTGAAAGACTAGATAAACCTAAATTACAAGCATTTTTGGGATTGTTAAATTATCTGAATAGTTTCTATCCTAACGCTGGTAAAGACAGGTATATCCTCCAGACGCTTCTCCAGAAGAAGAAAGCTTTTTGTTGGGAAGAACAGCACACTGCAGTAGTCCAAAAAATTAAAGCCACAGTTGCTTTGCTACCAGAACTGCACATCCCAAAATCCAACTAGATAAAGGTTTACACAGATGCCTCCGATATAGCATAGGGAGGAGTACTTGTTTGTTTGTATAATAGTAAATAATTTGTGTGTGATTTTGCGAGTGGTGTGTTTAGCCCCGATGTGTTAAAATGGATCTCCTTTGATAAAGAGATCTACGCTGTAAAGAAATGTCTTGGGAAGTTTATACTGAAACTTCTTCATTTGGCACATTTTGTAATTGTAATCGATTGTACCAGATTCCTAACCTTTAATGAAAAATATCATGGCAGAAAATATGGTCACAGAAAATATGTTAGGTGGCAGGCATTTTTCAACCAATTTAAATTTTTTTGTAGAACACATTAAGGGCACTGACAATGTAATTGTAGATTGGCTCAGTCGAAATCCTCCAGCAACATTGATGCATCAGCCTGCGCCTGGCTTCAACCTTACCAGGATTCTTAATCAAGGATTTGATTCTTTGAACGTCCTTATGCAAGAACAGATCCTTCGAGAAGGCTTGCATCCTCGATACACTAGGATTTCATATGTAGTAGGACAGGACCTGCAAATGTCTACAGCAGCAACAATCCAAGCCAACCGATGACAAAATTTGGGAGTCATCATAATTGAAAGGCTTAATAGTGAATTCCTATACCATCAATTTACTGAGCTATTAAAGTGACCATTATGGACATGGCGCATCAAGAACAGATCCACTTTTAATGAACACCTATATAGATGGATTGTTCGGCATGGCCCGCACCGCATTCACGAAGAAGAAAATCATGATCAGAACACAGTTGTCCATACTATCATTCGAAGAAGACTTGAGAGGGAATCTTATTTCCACTATACTCCACGACATACTCCATGTGAAGCGGGACCACCCAATTGTCGACATTGGCATCTCCAAAGCACTTTCCAGATAAGATGCCTTTTTGATCCCATATCCGAAGATGACCTCGTAAACAAAGTGAAAGACATGTTGGGCCCACAACCTCAACCATCGTCAACACCATCATCATCTTGTGGATCTAATGCTTCGAATAGCATCTCACTGTAGCTACCTTTTGAGCTATAAAGCATGATGGGATTGACACTGCCTTGCCAGCGAGCAGGCAGGACCGCCCAAAATTGCTATAAATAAGCCTCTCTCTCATTGCATTAGACACACAAGTTTTTAGCATCGAAAGTTTTCTTAGCATTAGAGAATTAGTAGCTTGTTTTAAGAGTATGCTCTTCTCTTGCCCGCTTTGACAGATCTTGAGAATCAGAAACTGATACAAGTGTGTCTAATAGTTTGTAATATTTAAGTTTGAGATAATAGTGTGAAGCCGTAGTCATTCGGCCCTGAGAATTAGAAACTGATACAAGTGTGTGTAATAGTTCATAATATTTAATTTTGAGATAATAGTGTGAATCTGTAGTCATTCAGCCCCTGCCTACCATCACAGGTTTCTTCTATATCAATCCATAAGAAGTTTGGAAGAAAGGAGTCATCTACTGACGCTATAAAAGATTGGTATCAGAGCCTGGAATCCTAGCTACTGTAAGTTGTGATCATTTATCAATTCTGCGGATTGATCTTTGAGTTCTCTACTTTGAAATTTTCATTGGGAAAGTTTATTGCATCGAGTCACAGGCCGTTATTCAATTGTCATAGGCCGCTTTTATCTCTGCATCCTCTTTTTCCCTTACCAAAAATTTCTCGCTTACCAGAACTCAAATCTCCCCACAATGGAATTTCAAAAATCTCAATCCACTTCTACAGTTGAAATCATTAATGAATCTGAGTTCGAAGGCATTTACGAACTCCCTCCTTTTGTCCCAGATCAAATATTGGACTGTCCTGATATTGATATTACTGAAGAAAATCTTGAGAAAGAATCCAGTTTATTCAAACCTCCAGCTATTAAAGCTTTCCATGTGTATAAGAAATCTGAACTATTAAAATCCAAATTTGTGTATACCTCTACTTATCTGTCTTTTGTTAAGCCTAGAATCAAGTCTATAGAATTAAACCTCTGTTACAAACCAAAAAAACCCTACCAGACAAATTTGCTCTCCCTGTTACCTGAACAAGAAATCAATTATATCAGGTCACATGAAGATGTGAAATTTGTTCATTTCGGTTTAATCCGAGTGCATATAGTACCCTTGATTCCTAGTAATATTAAGCCAGTTATATATCTAGCTTTGTGTGATTGCCGCCAAGTCAACTTTAAACATTCATGTCAGTTATCCAGCCTTGGCCGCTTAAATGATGATATTATTTGTTTTGAGTTTTGTCCCAACCTCTCTGTCACAGTCCGCGATAAAAGTTGTAAAGAAGTAAAGCATGGATCTTTGGATTGTTGGGGACTGTTCACCTCATTGTTTGGCTTAAACATGTTCAGTGAGTTTAAATATGCATCTATCAATATCTCTATTGTCTATAGCATGACCAACACCAATCACCCCAAGATCCTTGAAAATCTGCCTTATGCCAGAAGATTAAGTGGAACTGTCCAACTGCAAAAAGGACATATTGAGTCAGTTGAAATTCCCTATGAGTGGAAACTTGACTGGTTAAAGAATGTCTCTCCCAAGATGAAAGGCCAAGCCACAGTCCACCATAGTGACGGCAGAACTATAAATATATTGCCAACATCCTTTTCTATAAAATCTTCTCGTCTATCTCCATCCAGACCATCTACATCTTCTTCAAGCAGATCAGTCAAAACCAGTCACATATTGATCAAAGATGAAGAGGTAAATCAAGGAACTGATTTACCAGCAACTTTCATGAGTCTTCCCAGAGAAGACAGTCTACAATTCTACACAGAAGATACAGTTACTCTGTATAGAGGTGGAATATGGCCACCGCCGAAGGGTGTCCATAAGCAACCTGCAAGAACTATGCCATATTTATCATCTACATATGATAATCCCTCTAATGAGTTTAAACAAAGAAACTATGTTGCCAGATTCAATTCTCATTTTATTGAAAATTTTGATGATCTGTGTAGAGATGTTCTGTCTATTAAAGACACTGTAGATAAAATACAACAAAAAATAGCCTCTATTGATACTAATGTAGATATTCTTGATGATAGTCTTAGTTGGCTTTCCAAAGAAGACCAGAAAGCAGAATCTTCTTTCCAAAAGCCACTCTACTCAGTCTCTTTTGGCTCCACCTTCAAAACTGTAAAGAAATCACCTAGCCATACCCTTATGCAAAGAACCCATGTACATTTGCAGCCTTGGTACTTAAATATTGATGACCTGCTAAATCCTTTGAATGAAATCACTGCCTGGTGTAATACCATGCGTGTTCTTACAATTCAGGCCCATCTAGACCAAGTAGGCAGCACCTGCTTTGCATCTAAATTTTTTTGGGGTATTGTTAGCCAATGGTGGTAGTCCATGACTGAACCTCAGCAATATGAACGTGTACATAACCAACCTGATTCTTTAGCAGCTTTATTTCATTTGTTAATTAATGAGTTTGCACCTCTAGCTGGCAATAGAGAACTGGAGTTAAAGAAATGGTTACTCAAAATGGAGCTTTGTGATCTTAAGCAGTTTGATGCTTTTGCTAAGCAATTCCGGCAGCTTGCCTATGATAGCAAGAGTTTCACCTCCACAGAGATCAAGCTTAAATTCCTGCATGCTCTACCATATAACTTGATTGACAGAGTTATTTTTTATATTGAGCTCAAAGGACTAATGATCGAAGATCTAGCCCTTTCTGATGTCATTGATTTCGCCAAATAGCAAGTTATGACTTTAGTCTCTGAGACTAAGTCTATGCAAAAACTCAGCAAGCACCAAGCCTCACAAATTGCTCTTGTTTTTCCTGAAATAGCCCCTTTTGGCTATAGACCATTTGTTCAACCTCGACGATAGCAGAAGTAGTGCCGCAAACATGTTTCTTTCTGACGCCGCTCTTTTCCTAAAAAGCATTCCTATGCTCCTCCACACCATTTCTTGAAGAAAAGCCGTACTGCACGTCCTCCTTCCAAACAGCCGATTTGCTATATTTGCTGCAAACCTGGCCATATTGCTCCCAATTGCTCCTGTAAAAACCCTATTGTTAAAGCCGTCTTTCCTCCAATGCAGTAGTGTGGTGGGATCTAGTTGACACCGAATAAGATCTGTATCTCCAAGAAGATATCTATGAGGCTACACTTGAATATCTTCCTGATGATGAATTTGATGACGAAGAAGATGCAACAACGCTTGAATCACTTGCAGATGAATTAGAGCATCCAATGACAAACATGCAACGTGGTGCAAGACATTATAGACCACGACACCATGACTGGTCTCTCCTGTCTAATGAAGCATATGGATCCTGGTCACGCCATCACCATGAAGTCCCTGAGCGACCAGAGAAACCACGAGGAAGAGGATACTCCAGAGGGAGACAGCCCTCACAACCAAGAATGCCACCCACTATGCACAGACTTGAACATTCTCCTGTGCAATATCCAATCTCTTTCAAGCCTAGCCACTCTTGGATGAAGAACAAGTTCACAAGTAAAGAACCACCAAGAGAAATCAAAGAGCGAAACTGGGATGTCTTTCTACCAGCTGAAGAACCAGTTGCAACAATAGAACCTCGGTGGGATGAAGACAATGAAGAGGATGAAGTCGGAAGTATGTTCTATTCTGACCAAGATTACTGCCCTGGTGAATGTAGTAATCTCCAAGAAGAAGAAGAAGCCGAACTAGAACCAGAAGCTGAAGTCTACCCTGAACTTGCAATTGTTCAGGATCCAGGAAGACAGAAACTAGTATGTACCAGTATTCCTTCTCTAGAGCTTCCATAGCGTGTCTATTTAAATTATTTGATTAATGGCAGATTTGCCCAATTCTTTACATTATAAATAAACGACAGATTGGTAGATGCACAAGTAGACACTGGTGCTTCTCTCTCATTTGCTAAACCACAGCTCATCAGTGATTGGAAGACACTTGATGACCACCTAGCTTATAAGAGCATAGATGTTCAGGGGAATAGCTTTACCTGTAAAGATTATAAACATCAGCAACCCCTTCACATCCAAAATAAAATCTTCCATGCTGACTTCTTCGGCCTTGAGAAGATGCCAATAGATATCCTCCTAGGAGGATCATTCATTGATAGATATTCCCCCTATGGTGCGACAACCAAAAGTATTATGTTCACCATAGAAAATGAAAGGCTCAGAATCCCTCGCTTAATATATGCCACTGAGTAATTACCAAGCTACATGACTCAAAGTCCAGAAATAATCTCGGTTGAGATACAAGCATTAGGAGACCAAATCAAAACCAATATCTGTTCAGATAATCCCTAGAAATTTTGGTCCAAGTCAATGCCTGAAATGGAAATCAAAATCCTTGAAGGCAAACAAAGTAAGATTGGGAAGAAAATCCCAATTCCAACCCAGGATTACAATGATATGGAACTCTAGATCAAAGAAATGGAGACAAACGGGTTTATTGAAAAATCCACCTCTCCTTTCTGCTGTTACGCCTTTATGGTCAACAAGCACTCTGAGCAGAAACAAGGAAAGAAAAAAATGGTCATTAACTACAAACCATTAAATGCTATAACCCAACCATTTCCATATCTGATACATGATAAAAAGTTATTTGTTAGAGAAGGTTGCAGATTGTAAGTACTTCTCTCAATTTGATTGTAAATCAGGTTTCTACCAAATCTGAGTCAAGGAAGCAGACAGAGAAAAGACAGCCTTCAGCTGCCCTTTTGGTCACTATCAGTGGACAGTCATGCCTTTCGGCCTCATGAATGCTCCAGCATACTACCAGGCCTACATGGATAAAATCTTTGAAGACACTTCTCAGTTTCTCTGTGTATATATAGATGACATACTGATTTTTAGCAATAATCTTTCTGACCATTTTGTACATCTCTCCAAATTTTACCAGTTAGCACAAGATGCAGGCATTGTTCTTTCAGAGACAAAGATTCATTTATGTAAAACTGAATGTAACTTTCTCGACATGGTGATCAGAGAATCAAAGTTACAAATCCAGCCACACATAAAAGAGAAAGTCCTCAGCTTTCCTGAAAGACTAGATAAACCTAAATTACAAGCATTTTTGGGATTGTTAAATTATCTGACTAGTTTCTATCCTAACACTGGTGAAGACAGGTATATTCCCCAGACGCTTTTCTAAAAGAAAAAAGCTTTTTGTTGAGAAGAACAACACACTGCAGCAGTCCAAAAAATTAAAGCCACAGTTGCTTTCCTACCAGAACTGCACATCCCAAAATCCAACTAGATGAAAGTTTACATAGATGCCTCCGATATAGCATGGGGAGGAGTACTTGTTTGTTTGTATAATAGTAAAGAATTTGTGTGTGAGTTTGTGAGTGGTGTGTTTAGCCCCGATGTGTTAAAATGGATCTCCTCTGATAAAGAGATCTATGCTATAAATAAATGTCTTGGAAAGTTTATACTGAAACTTCTTCATTTGCCATATTTTGTAATTGTAACTGATTGTACCAGATTCCTGACCTTTAATGAAAAAGATCAAGGCAGGAAAGATGGTCATGAAAAATATGTTAGGTGGCAGGCATTTTTCAACCAATTTAAATTTTTTGTAGAACACATTAATTGCACTGACAATGTAATTGCAGATTGGCTCAGTCGAAATCCTCCAGCAACATTGATGCATCAACCTGCGCCTGGCTTCAACCTTACCAGGATTCTTAATCAAGGATTTGATTCTTTGAACATTCTTGTGCAAGAATAGATGTTTTGAGAAGGCTTGCATCCTCGATACACTAGGATTTTATATGCAGCAGGACATGACCTGCAAATGTCTACAACAGCAACAATCCAAGCCAACCGATGACAAAATTTGGGAGTCATCATAATTGAAAGGCTCAATAGTGAATTCCTGTACCATCAATTCACTGAGCTATTAAATCAACCATTATGGACATGGAACATCAAGATCAGATCCACTTTTAATGAACACCTATATAGATGGATTGCTCGGCATGGCCCGCACCACATTCACGAAGAAGAAAATCATGATCAGGACACAGTTGTCCATACTATCATTCAGAGAAGACTTGAGTGGGAATCTTATTTCCACTGTACTCCACGACATACTCCATGTGAAATGGGACCACCCAATTGTCGACATTGGCATCTCCAAAGCACTTTCCAGATAAGATGCCTTTTTGATCCCATATCTGAAGATGACCTCATATACGAAGCGGAAGACATGTTGGGCCCACAACCTCAACCATCATCAACACCATCATCATCTTGTGGATCCAATGCTTCAAATAGCATCTCATTGTAGCTACCTTTTGAATTATAAAGCATGATGGGATTGACACCGCCTTGCCAGCGAGCAGGTAGGACCGCCCAAAATTGCTATAAATAAGCCTCTCTCTCATTGCATTAGACACACAAATTTTTAGCATCAAAACTTTTCTAAGCATTAGAGAATTAGTAGCTTGTTTCAAGAGTATGCTATTCTCTTGCCCGTTTTGACGGATCCTGAGAATCAGAAACTGATACAAGTGTGTGTAATAGTTTGTAATATTTAAGTTTGAGATAATAGTGTGAAGCCGTAGTCATTCAGCCCCTGCCTACCATCGCAGGTTTCTTCTATATCAGGCCACAAGAAGTTTGGAAGAAAGGAGTCATCTACTAACGCTATAAAAGATGGGTTAAATCTATCAATTGCCTATAGAGCATTCTGTTTCTTTCAACTGGTATCTGAGTTGCCTTCGTGTTGTTTATTTCTTTTGATTGGTATAAGAGTTGCTTATCAGTTGTTCATTTCTTTCAACTGGGATCAGAGCTGAGCAAAGATCCTAAGGAGCTCAAATATTTTTGAAGGGGTTTCCTTTCAAAGCCAGAAGCAGAAGCTGATCACAAAACTCAGAGTTAAGGCACATATTTATAAAAAAAAGGGATAAACTCTCAACTAAAAGCAACTAGAAGGAGATTAGTCTTTGGATAATCCATGATAGGAGTGAGTGGAAGTATAACAAAACCACAAATACCAATGCTTCATTGAATAAATTGCCATTTTTGGAACACAAAAATGAAAATATTGTTCTGCTTACAAAATGTTTGGGATATAGTTGAAAATGGGTTCACTGAGCCAGCAAATCAACAGACATATCAGCCATTATCCCATGTAGATAAATATTTATTTACATAAAACAAGAAGAAGGATGCCAAAGCATTGTTTTTCATTCAAAAAGCTATGAAGGAGTCAATAGTTCGAAGAGTTGCAACTGCTACAAGGACAAAAAAAGCATGAGAAACCCTACAAATAGCATACAAACGTACAAGTAAAGTTAAAACTGTTAAATTACAAATACTTAGAAAAGATTTTACGAATCTTCATATGAAAAAGTTAGATAATATAGATTCATTTTTTTACACATGTAATGGGCATTGTGAATCAAATTAAAACTCATGGTGAGATTATAGAAGACCAAAATATTGTAAAAATAATACTCAGAAGCTTGCCTACAAAATTCAATTCAGTTGTAGTGGTTATTGAAGAATCTAAGGATCTATCTCAGTTACAAGTTGATGAATTAATGGGATCATTATTGTCACATGAGCAAATGCTAAACCATTCAAAAGTATCTTCATTGGAAAATGCATTCAAAACTCAGCTTTCAGTAAGCAAAATAAGAGGAAAATCAAATTACAATAAAGGCAGAGGTCATTTTTCACCAAGAAGAGGTAAAGAATCTCATCAATTTGAAAATAGACCAACATCAAGCCTGCATACATCTTTCACACCATCAAAAGGAAGAGCCAACAACTACTTTCGTCACCATCAATAAGGAGAAATGAATGATAAATCAAACATCCAATATCATAATTATAAAAGATTTGGGCATATTACATTAAATTTTAAAAAAAGTCAATATGATATGAATAAACAAGAGATAAATTTTACAAATGAAAACTAGCCCAATACTAGTGAACAAAACACAATGTTGATAACATGTAATGTTGCACAAAAGAGATCAAAGGAAGTATGTTTTTTAAATAGCGGGTTTAGTAATCATATGAGTGGAAGTAAGGAGTTGTTTGCAATAATAGATGATTCCATAAAATCAGAAGTGATTGGAAAATGATGACAAAGTATTAGTCATGGAAAAAGGAGCAATTAACATATGACCAAAACAAGGTGAAAATAAACATATCTCCAATGTATACTATGTCCCTGGATTTCAAGATAATTTAATAAGTATTGGTAAACTAGTGTAAAATGCGTATAAGATATACATTGAAAATGGTGAATGTGTAATTTTGGACAAGAAACTCACCAATAAAGTAATTTTAAACATTGAAATGATGAAGAAGAGAATGTTTCCTCTCAAAATCCAAAGTGAAGTATGTTTAGAACTTCAAGGATTTCAAATAATTCTTAAAGCAACATTTAAAATTTCATTGAAGGATCAATCTTGTTTATGACACCTAAGTTTTTGACATCTAAACATTAAAAGTTTGAAATTATTGTATAGAATGAGAATGGTATATAGACTGCCCCCAATAAATCCACTTAGATAAAATGTGAGAGTTGCATACTTACAAAGCAACATAGACAAAAACATTTAGTTGGGAAATCCTATAGGGAAAGTCATCCACTTGAAATAGTTCATTCATATCATTGTGGACTTATGAAAACACCATCCATAAGTGAAAATCTATAGTTTTTTACATTCATTGATGATTTCAACTACAAGACTTGGGTCTATTTATTGAAATACAAATCAGATGTGTCTGATTTTTTCAAGGAGTTCAAGGGAAAAATTGAAAAATAAAGTGGATATTATATCAAAACATTGAGAATCGATAAAGGTTTTGAATACATATAAAATGATTTTTTGAATTTTTGCAAGGCAAATTGAATAAAAAAACAATTCACAGCAAAATATGTACCTTAAAAAAAAGGAATAGTAGAAAGAATTATTAGGAAAATCATAGAAATGACACAAAGCATGATAAAAGATAAGCATTTATCAGATGAATATTGGGATGAAGTAATTACATGTGTGGTATAACTTTTGAATAGGTGTCCAACCAAAGCAGTGATAAATAAGATACCTCAAGATGTTTGGAGCAAGAAGAAATATAGTGTTTCAAATTTGAGAGTCTTTGGATGTGTTGCATATTCATTGATACCACAAGAGTTGAGAAAGAAGTTGGATGATAGGGGTGAAAAGTGTATTTTTATGGGATATAGTGAACAATCCAAAGCATATAAATTATATAATTCAAACACAAAGAAAATAATAATCAGCTACGATGTATAATTTATTGAAGAAGAAGAATGGGATGGAAGTACTGAGAAAACAAATATAATTGCACCAGGTATACCAAATGAAAATGAGATGGTAGAGGATGATACACAAGAAAATGTTCCTACAAAACCTTCTAAGGCACCTAACACTCCGAATCCATCTACTCCAGCTAGTAATGACAATAGTGGATCATCTAATCCAACACTTGCATCATTGAGATCATAGTCTATAAACAAATCAAAGAAGACCTGTACTATAAAAACAAATTATGATGAGTCACAAAAAGTTAAAAAATATGGATTTATGTTTAAATTTTGTATTTATAACACAATCTAATCTGATTTATTTTTAGGTTGCAATTAAAGATTATAATTGGATTACAGCCATGAATGAAGAAATTCAATCAGTTGAAAAAAAAATCAAACTTGGGATCTTGTAGAGCTTCCTAAAAGAAAGGACACAATTGGAGTAATTTTGGTTTATAAAACAAAGTTTAATGTAGATGAAAAATTTAAGAAACACAAGGCAAGGAAAGTAGTTAAGGGCTTCACACAACAATCAAGCATAAATTAGAATGAAACATTGTTGTTGTAGCAAGACATGACATAGTTATAATGGTATTATCTATTGCATCCCAAAATAATTGGAAGGTTTTTCAAATAGACGTCAAATCGACATTCCTGAATGACATTTTAGAAGAGGAAGTTTATGTAAAACAACCACCTATTTATGAAGTTCAAGGAGAAGAGCATAAGGTTTAGAAGCTTTAAAAGGCCCTTTATGGATTGAAGTGAGATGCTAGAGTTTGGTATAGCATAATAGATTCTTGTTTTATGAACAATGGATTTAGCAAATGTGGCAATGAATAGACATTGTATGTCAAAATTAATGATAAAGGACAAGTCTTGATATTATGTTTGTATATGGAAGACTTAATTTTTACTGAAAATTTGTCAATTGAATCATTTAAGGCAACCATGAAAACTGAATTTGAGATAACTGATTTGGAATTCATGAGATATTTTCTTGGCATAGAAGTAAGTGAATCCCTGCAAGGAATATTCATAAGTCAATCAAAGTATGATAATGATTTGCTGAAAAGGTTCAAGATGTTGAATCATTATCCAATTCTTACACCATTTCCAATGGGTTTAAAACATATCAAGGAGGATAACAGTTCAAGTGTTGATGCAACTTTATTCAAGAGATTAGTTAGCAGCCTTATGTATCAAACCACCACAAGACCTCACATCATGTATGGGGTTAATCTTATCTCAATATTCATGGACAATCCAAAAGAGTCTCATTGGAAAGCTATGAATAAAATACTAAGATATATAACTAGAACAAAGAGTTTTGGGATTATATATACTTGTTTAGATGATTTCATGCTGATTGGTTATACAGATAGCAATTGGTAAGGTAGCATAGATGATATAAAAAACACTTTAGGTTATATTTTTGATCTTGGACCGGATGCTATCTTTTGGGTATCAAAGAAACAACCAATTGCGACACTTTCATCAACTAAAGAAGAATATTTTACAGCCACATAAGCAATATGCTAAGCAATATGGATGAGAATAGGACTTTCAGATATGAGGCACATGCAAGAAGAAGATACAAAAATATTTTGTGATAACAACTCAACCATTACATTGTCTAAAAATCATGTGTTTCATAAGCACAAGTAAATAGACACTAGATATCACTTCATTCGTGAATTGGTGAATAATGGCAATAAATGTCTTGAGTTTTGCATGTTTGAAAAACAACTAATGGACATTTTTACAAAGTTGCTTGCAAATAATGTGTTTGAGCATCTCTGAGATAGTATAGGCATCAGTGATTTACATGGCAAAGAAGATTGAGGGGGTGTGTTGGCAGACATGGACCTACACTCAACAGTAGCACTTAATCTTCCTACCACATCACTTTCACACCTCACGCATTCTGTCAGTTCGTATTAAAATTCTTTAAACTTTCTATGGCTGATCACATGCCTCCAGATGCGTCCATCTAACTCAATTAATTCATTTTCTCTTTCTGCTTCCAACTTCTTCGAGAGACTTGCAGGGTTAGCATTACATAACTCTGTTTTGTAAACTGTGTATTATATATGTTCTGCTATTTGTCATGTATGCAGAATGCAGCAGAAAAATATTGAAGAGAGAAACACAACTCTTCTTTGCTGGCATTGAGAATCAAAAGTCTATGATACATTTGTTAGTAGTTAGAAGAAAGATATTTATTCTTGATTTGTATGTCTTTGTGCTCTCCATAATCTGTGTCTGTTTCTTTACTCTGTTTTATATGGGTTAAATCTATCAACTGCCTGTAGAGCGTTCTATTTCTTTCAACTGGTATGTGAGCTACCTGCTTCCTATTTATTTCTTTCGACTGGTATAAGAGCTCCCTGTCAGCTGTTTGTTTCTTTCATGTATATTGATCACAATTATAAGGGTGTTATATTCATATTATTTTTTGATGTAACTCTTGATTATAATAAATAAGATTTTTTTTTAATTTGTTTATTAATTTTCGACGGCACATATTTATTGGTAAGATGGTTGCGAACTTTAGATTAACATAAACCAAGTTAACCGATTTAAGTAATCCTTAAAACAGTTCAATTCTCATTAAACATAAGAACAAAACCTTGCTTATATAAAAACATGATGTTACGGGACTTTTAGATCTATATTAATTGGAGATGATTAATTATAAATCTACTCTCTGTCCCCATTGTTATCTCCATTTTTACATTCAAATATGCATATGCAAATATGTTTGTAACGTTTGAGCAGTGCTTTACGTGAAAATTTTAATAAGTTATCGTGATATTTCATATGATTTTCAACATTCTAGGTAATGTATTTCAATCTATATCACGTGGCTTTTTCACTATCCGTTGTGTGATTTGTGCGAAGCGGATTACAATGCCCACATTCCACTTTCTAGTCTTCTTATCTAATAATTTTCAAATTTTTATTGATGTTGAAGTTCTAACCTCTATATTATTTCAAATTTCAAACTATAAATTGTGACAAAGATGAACATTTGAATAAAAGGAATTAATAGAAAAACTAAATTTATTACTTCAAATAATATACATTATGATACCCAACGACATATATCATACTACTAAATAAAAAGGAGCACCCCCGTTTTAATTTGAAAAGTTATCACAACATTGATTTCACTTAGCAAATGACGGCAATGCTACAAAGGATCAAAATATTTAAAATATTAATACAATAAGTACTATACTATAATTTTTAGAAAATATATCAATGTTTGTTTGAATATTTGATGGATACTTTTTCCATTTTTAAATTTTAGGATTTAAGCTTTTCTAAAACCATTCTAGTTGCATAATTGATAAGTATCTTTCGAATCTTTTTAATAATATCGGTGTTTAAACCTTTCTATTTACATTTACTAAATACATTTTAAATTCAGCCTGTCTTTTCCAATATGTATGTTTTGTCCAACTTTCCTTCTAAGAATCATAACTTATTTTTCACATTAAACACAAATCTGGGTCTCCATATTCATAAATTATGAAATTATTACATTATAATATTGCATAGAATTATCATGTAATTTTTTATTTTTAAGATGTCATGTCTTGACTAACTATAATTTTTAGAAAATATATCAATGTTTGTTTGAATATTTGATGGATACTTTTTCCATTTTTAAATTTTAGGATTTAAACTTTTCTAAAACCATTCTAGTTGCATAATTGATAAGCATATTTCGAATCTTTTTAATAATATGGGTGCTTAAACCTTTCTATTTACATTTACTAAATACATTTTAAATTCAACCTGTCTTTTCCAATATGTATGTTTTGTCCAACTTTCCTTGTAAGAATCATAACTTATTTTTCACATTAAACACAAATTTGGGTCTCCATATTCATAAATTATGAAACTATTACATTATAATATTGCATAGAATTATCATGTAATTTTTAATTTTTAAGATGTCATGTCTTGACTAACTTCATCTCGATTTAGTTACATAGTCAAATATTAATCAGGATTAGACCCATTGTTATGATATCTATTCATGATTATTATCATGTTTTATATTATATATCCTTTGATAATATTACATGGATCGTAGAGAGAGAGCAATATTTAATATTGTTAAATTGAATAAGTATATAATTAATGTTAATTTATTTCAATATGTTTTAACCATAGAAGTAGCATGACATGTTTTGTGCATGCCTAGGAAATAAATATTTCAAATGGAGTTGATATTTTATTCATATACTAATGATGAGATTAGTTGATAAGGATTTGGACTTAATCTATCAAAATGTTATTGGGCTCGACATGATACAAGTGGAAGCTTCACCAAAGGATATATGTAATAAGAATACATCAACAACATATTTGTAATGAGGCTCACCTTCAGAGCAACCAAATATATTCAACACATTGGATGCATGGGTCCTCATCACTTTATGCCTAGCTGGCATAAATATAAAAGGAAATTAGCATTAATGATTACTATTATCCATGTGTACATGGATAAGAAATAAAATAAAAAGAGAAACTAAGTGCCTTGTATCCATCAAATTGAAATGTAACTATAAAGTTTAAAATAATATCTACAACCACCATGCTGGTGTTTATATCAAATACTAAAGCAAAGAATAATGAGATGAAGGCCACAATCAAAGCCACGATGTTTGGAAAATGTTTAAAATGCATGTTATGAATAACCTAATGAATGTGTCTTTTAAATAAGTCATGTCCCATTTCTACTTTTGGATTCCTCAAATCTAATTTTGATTCTTAGATGAATCATGTTAGATATGGATATAATGAAGCTCTTCTAGAGATGGATTTATCTACTCAGCGACACCATGATGATTTTATCCCTTTCAAGAGCTATCATTGCAATGTTATTTTGATTAGGGTTATTTTCTCCTCCTCGCATCAGGGTATAATCTCTCTCAGGAATGGCTTCACTGATTGGTGTGTGGAATGGTTAGACAAGGATTATGGTCTTAGTCCTTTGGTCCACCCTCAAAATGACAAGCCCTTCTCATTGCATCATGGTAGCAATTCCTACTTTATTGCTACTCTGTCCAGATCTGGGCTCGCCTTGTTAGTCTTGTTGGCTTCTTATGGGTCCTTATGAAATCCAATGGCATGTATTCTTCCTACAAACATTTTTCAACCCTCTTCATTTTTTTTCATATTAGTTATATTTTTGGGTTCATGAAATTCTTATGCTTGGGTTCATTCAAGGCTTTGGGGTGGAAAACATTTTTAATAATTTCAAGTACTTTTTATTTCTCTTAAATAGGTGTGATCCCCTCATCGGATCTACTATGTTTACAAAAATTGGGTATAAATGTACTTGTTATTTGTTGGATATCTGATGGAGAAAAACATGGTTATCTAAATTTACTAACATTTAGGGCCATAATTTCAATGGTTACAAAATGATAGGGATTGAAGCAATTGAGGGAAGCACTGTCTAATCTATCTTTAGATTGTTTTGAGGATTCAACATGGAAACCTTCTAGTTATCTTATAGATTGCTATAGGAATCCTATTTTTTTGGCTTTATCGATTCTGTGTCAAAATATTCTATAGAATTCTTTTTATGGAAATGTGGGCATCCCACATTGCTAGCCTAGGCTGGTTCTAACACTAGTCTAAAATTAATATTTCCTAGTTGATGGGATCCAATTAAAAAACCATATGTTCTATTATGTAAATTGGATCCCTTTGGGTCCTAAGCCTTACCCCTTTATTTCATCTCCTTGCTCTAATCTATGGATGGAAGTGGATATCTATGAAACCTCTTCAACATTATTTGTTTTGGAGACTTGGACTTCCTTTTGCATCTAAGTTGGCTCTATTTATAGTCAATTACCCATTTGTCTAGGTTTACGAATTTACACAAAATCTATGGCTGTAAGCTCTAATGTAGTGCCTTTTATTTTAATGATATTTATAGGGTTTGGGTCCCTGTTACGACCCCACTATGTTTCTTAATTGGTCTCTCTTGGTTTTGGTCCTTAGGTGACCGTGAAGGTTATTTATGTTTTGTATAGGTGCTTAGATGGTTTCTTCTTAAATGTCTCTTTCATAAAAATGATGTTGTCTCCTCCTCAGTGGGAAACCTAGACCAATTGATCCTCTAGTCTAGGTTAGTTTTTGGTCTAGCTAAAAATGGCTAGTTCCTACAATAGTCATTTACAATTATTGTCATTTTTTATTTTTATACTTCATTTCGATGTGTCCTTTTTATTTTCCTATTATGTTTCACCCTTTTAAAAATTTTGTTATCCAAATGAAGACCTAGACCTCCTAATGTGTCTAGGATGTATTCCAAAATAGTTCAAAATTGGGTTTATCTTAATCTAAACATAAAGAAGGTGACAAATGAACAAATAAAATGTATGTAAATAATATGAAAAGTACTTACAATAACTAAGTGGATTATGACTAGAAACATAGTTACTCATGAATAGAATTAAATATACAAATTTGTAAATTGATCAAATGAGGATGAAAATATAGATAGTTTACAGAAGTATAATGGAGACTACAATGCGAAATGATAGTTGATATTATAACCTAGATAAAATGAATGTGAACAAAGGAAAAGATAGATATAAGTAATCATTAATTAAAGTGCAGTATGGGATACCTTATAAAAATTTAATGTGATTAGCTCAAAGTAGTTTAAGTAGTAAATGATCACAATAACTATGTCATAAAAAAATGACATAGAGAAGGGACATATAGTGGAGCAATAGGTGGAGAGATGTGACTAAGGAGATAGAGATTTTGATAAAATTAGTGAATGGAGGACAACATCTCCATTTTGAATGCTTCACTTCAACCTTTCATATTGCACTATATAGATACTCAACAATATTGAGCTAGTTTAGTGTAATCCATAAAATAATATATGATAAAGAAAAGATTTGTTAGATAAATTATTTAGTTTAAGGAAATATTTTTGAAAGATTATTTTAATGCATTGGTTCTTAATCAAACTAAGTAACTTCAATAGATAATGTATATAGCAGTAGAGGTTAAACAACACAATGGGTTCCTAAATTTCACCCTATGGACTAAATTCAAACATTATATGGCTGATTAGGTGGATGATGGAACTAAATAATATAATAGCCAGTATCATTATGTGAAAATGATGAAACTTGATGGTCAAACAAATAATGTTTTCTAGATAGATGAATATGTTCTACCTTGTCTCTATGTTTTACTTGTTTAAAATTTTGATCAAGAAAAAATAATAATTGATAATGGCTATGTAATCATCAAATAATGTTATCTGATGATAAGGATATTATTCCCTGGTAGACTTGCATTATTAATCTTGATACGCTATGTTTATGGATTATGGAACATATATGAGACAAGAATACTATGAAATGGATTAACTCAGATTACAAATAATCATTTTGAGATTTATGTGAATATTACTACTAACCTCTATTACTAGAGTGGATGAAAACTAGTTTGGATGAAATGATTTCCAACAAATTTATATACTTCAATTTTTTTTACTTAAAAATAATATGAAATTAAATATTATAAATTAATATATTTTATTGCTTTATGTCATATTGGATATGATGGAATAAATATGTGTACCTTGTATATTTAGAGATATTCCATATTTCATTTTATTTTAGAGAATAATATAATGAAAGTAAATATGAATATTGACCTTAGATAAATCAGTACATGATATGCATGGTCACTTGTGAGATCTAAATTATTCATAAATGAATTATTTAGTATGATCTCATTATATTATTAGAGGTTAAAAAAATATTATGAAATAATCTATATATTCTAGTAATCAAGTATTCAAGTATAATGCAATATGCATTTGATAGTAAGAGTATGATAATTCATCTTATAATTATTGTTGTTTTTAATGTATGTTAAGTGTCTAGGAAATATGGAAATAATTATGTCTATTATTGAATGTAATTATCATTAATATGTTTAAGAGTCACCTTAGATATTGACATGAAATATAGGAATGCCTTAAAAGAAAAATATATCAGTATTTATATTTCATAATGCGTAATTATTTAATCGAATGATGGAGGATGAAACCAAATCTATATTTATTACCTTCTTAAAATTATCAGTCTTATCATAAAGAGTAAATTAACAAATAAAGTTTGGAATGTTTGTAATGATGTGAATTTCCATCATATAATAGATTCTCAGAGATAATCATGATTACTACTTAGTATTGAATTTATGATTGTAAAATTAATTTGTGATTATTATTACGTGTGTGTTTACATTTCAATCAAGTATAACTTGTGCAATTCCACCTTAAATTTAAACCATGTGCATCAATTTATACCATATCCTCAAATCAGAGGAAAAATAATACATCAATAGAAATTTGTTCTATTAATTCCATTCTTTTCATTCAATGTTTTGATCTCCATTAGTTCTTTATTATGTAAAATAAAGGGCTTGGTTACTTGTCTCCACCACTAATTTTTATTGGTCTTGAATTTATTTTCCAAGTCATATGGCATAAAAATTTGGATTTATTTCTATAATTGAAAATATTTTTAGTTAGCCAATTCTAAATGTGTTTGATGATCAATTCACATTCTTTCAAATCCTACAACATGTTTCCTTTTCATATATTTCTACTTAGTGACATATTTCACCCTTATTTTGAGATCATTCCACCTGATTTCTTCATGTTTTAGTTCAAGATCACACATTTCCATAAAATTTTATGAGGCAAGAGTCTAACATGGCCCTAAGTCCCACTTGCCATATTTTTAGAGTGTCTATAGATACTTGATAACATGTAAAAGAAGTTTGTGCCATTCTATAAAGGATAAGGATTTTGACTCAATCATAGTTACCACTTCCAACAATATATTCAATTTCATCTTCACATATTCTAGATAAGGCCTTTGTATCAAGTCATTGTTTATCCCTATAAATGAGTTACACATCACTACATAGACCTTATAGATTCATAACTCAAAATATAATATAGAGGAATATCAACCCTTTGATTAGTTCCATGTGTCATAAATGCATGGCATCACATCATAAAGAGGGGACAACATGACTTAATGTTAATTCCCTTAAAATATCATGAACTAACTATAAGGTGCTAAGTGTCATCAAGACATGTGCTCAAATTTAAAGCCAAAGATTATATTTGAGGGCCCAATGGAGCCATAACTACGTGAATTTATGATACTATGCATAAGACACATATAAGTTTTTAAAATGTAACCTATTTATGCAATATCTAATACTTTTGTAGACACATTGGACAATAAACATGTGGTTAAAAATATTGACTAACCCACTACTCTAACCATCAAGTTCGAAGATATTATGAAATCCTCCACACAAAAATTTTCATACTCTACTAGTAATACTAAGTGATGGATAATTATACAATCAAGTCATATTAATATTTAAAATGCCTATGACCAATCATTCTGGTAACAAGATGTTTTAAGAGCTGAATTCACTATGATGATCATGTCTAATGACCATAAGGATAGTTCTTATATGATGGATCTAAAATCCTTAGTTAAGATTAAAGAATTAATAAGATAAATTTGGACTCAAATATTTGGAGGAGTATTATCGCATGGGCCCATAATTCATAGGTCCTTTTATTATATCATGTCAATTAATGAATTGTGTCTAATATTGTAGATCATCTATATTAATATGAAAAGATTAATTTATGATAGCTAAAATCACAATTTTGACTATTGTAAACCTGTCATAACTTTTTTTAACATGTTGTTAAGAAATTTGTCCATTCACTTTATGTGAGCATAATTAAGCTAATTAAAACAATTATATTTAGTTTTTGATGTAGCATGAGCAGGCAACTACACATTGGTATGAGAGTGGAGTTAAAATCCACTTCCTTGAGATAAACTTCTTAAAAAATTATGTGTATGTTAAATTCAACTATGAAAATTAAGGGAGCAACTTGTGGGTTGACCACTATATGTGGTAACACTAAAAATTTAACAATAGAAGAACATAAAATTTTTCAATTTGGGATAATAATTTTAAAATAGTAATACATAATTAGAGACCCATATAAATGGAAAGAAATATCCTTAGATGATTTTGAATTAATTTTTCCACTATGTTACCTTATAATTTGGTGTTGATTGGAACCATATGCATTGGTAAATGTGAAAATTGTAATAGAGTATTGTATGAGGCCACTATTTTCTACCATCTCTTTATATTCACAATCCAAATTTGGGTTGATAAAGTGAATTAATATTTTTTTAATATCCTTTTCAATTTATGATATGCCCACATGTTTTGATTAGTTTTTCCATTATTTTTTTCCTATATATAAATATGTGATTGTTATTATGACCCTTATTTTTAATTCATTTTATTTTATTTATATTTTTAAAGGATGAGATTTTATATTATGATATTTAGATTTGATTTTAATTATTGACAATTTACATTGTGGACTTTTTCATCTTTTAAAATACTAGTCAGATTATTTTATTTAAATTTATTTTATCCTTCCTTTTACATTTTAGTTTCCATTCTTTGTGATTTATTAGGGTAGGTTAAAAAATAATAATATATCTTTGTGTTACATGGGGTTTTTAGGTTCACCATCATTATATCTACTACATATCATATAGGCCTCCACTAGGGCATGGGATAAGTGGTTGAGTTCCAAACTAGTCTATTTTTAGGATATTATCTCATCTAAGGTTAAGGGTGTCCATTCCTCACAAGCCTATTTATTATTATGCATATGCTACATGCCTTGATAATGATTAGATATTAAGTAGTTGTGGTTTCGGGAGATGTTAAACTTTTTTTTATACTTTGTAGATTTAAATAAAAAAAATTAACTTCATGATATTGTAAATTTATATTTATTTAATGGTTATAATTTTTTTGGTTGGATTGCATTTTCATTTGTAATTTATCAAATATATTCATTATTATTAACTATTAAAATCATATAGAACTATTTCCTTTTTTATCACTGGTTTGGTAAATCATATTTATGAATTAAGGAGAAGAAGTTGTGGTTCTGTGGTAAATTTCCCAATTTAGTAAATGGGTGATGATCTCCTTGGTATGGAAACAAGAAGATATTTGGTTGTGTTAAACTACCCATTTTAAATTCAAGTCATTTAAAAAAGTCTTCAGTTAAAACTAAAAGACAACATTTTTAATACTACTATTATTCATACCATTGAATATAAACTATAATCTTTTACAAAACACTATTATTGGTCATTATTTGTTATATGTAGCTCAATTCCCCTAAAGGTTGTTCCCTTATCGAGGATACTAATTATAAAATACTTGTTTAAGCATTGAAATGTGATTTAGATGTGAATAATTTATCTTACCATGGTTTTTTAAATGACTAATGAGACATGTTAGCTATTCATATTTTATTAAACAGACCTTTGACTAGTGTGGAATTATTTCTAGGCACAAGTAGAGGTCTGACTCTCCTTTCTGCCAGGTGATATGAACCAACAGAGAAAAAACAAACCCAAAAACAGAAGTAATAATGAAAGATAGGATAAAAAAGACTAGCTAGGTCAAAATAAAGACCCCAAACCAAAGATATGAAAAAAAACGTAGAGAATCCAAGGATGAGGATAAGGTAAATCACATTAATTTATTATAAGAACCAACCTAGACTCAAAAAATAAGAGGTTTAGGTCTCAATAGTCTAAATTAGTAAAGATAAGAAAACTAAACAATTGATTTTGAATAGATTGATAAATAAATAAATAGAACCAAATGAGATAATATAAATTTTAGTGGGGTCTCAAAAGCAACCCTAACCTTGAAAATCTCATAAAAATAAAGCATGATACCTCCAAGCTTACAAGTGTGGATTTTGGTTGGACACCCAAACTAGTTGAAAATAGAAGAATATGAGGGTTTAATAGACCCCCACATCTAACCAAGAATAAAATCAAAAGAGACAACCCTATGGGGCTATCTAGGTTCCCAAAAAGATCCTAGAACCAATCAAAAAGACTTAACTACATGACAGTTCCAAAAATATGAATATCCTAGGATCTTAACAAGAACCCTGAGGCTAGAAATATTTAATGACTTACATTCAAATGTGTAATTTACACTGCTGATGAGATCCAATTTTTTTTTCTTCTTCAATAAAAATGATGCTTTCTTGGTCCAACCAATCCCCCTTCTTGATAAATGTTTTGAGGACATATTTCTTTCTTCCAAGATCTGATCATAAACTTGAAGACCCTCCTCCTACTCTAGATGAAGCTTAAATCCAAGAATTCCCTTAATGACATTTGGGTTGTAATAGTAATCAGTAGGATTGAATTACTTTTAATCTTAATTTCTTAAACCTAGTTCTCACTAATATAGAGAGCTAAACTTTGCAATTTCATGGAGAGGGTAAGTCCCTAATCATGGCATTCTAACCAAGTCAATCTCAAACCATTACAATTAGACCCATAATGTAAATTATACCCAAGAAACAAAAAATTCATCTAGTATAGATCCCTCAATAGATAACTCGATTTAAATCAGTAAACTAGAAACAAGGCATGTCCCTTTAAAAGGTGACACCATAAACTAGAAATGGACTATTGGTATAATTTAAAGTTTACCCAAAAGAAAATGTCTAATATCAAATAAAGTATATTTTTGTTGCATACGATAATATTCTATTACAAAGTTTATATAGAAAACATTTTTTCAATAAATGGGGATATCAAATCTCCACCATAATTTCCTTTAAAGAAATAAGATAATAACCAACTAGCTAAATTAAATCATCTAGTATATTATTTTTATGCATAATAATAATATAAAAATAAATTATAATAATGTAATGTCGATGATTAGATTATTTAAAATTAATAATGTCAACATCACAGCTCAACATTCACCCCCTTATGAACATTATTAATCCTATCTACACCCCCTTAATGTGAGCATGAGGATAATATACATCTTCAAGAACTAGCTCGAATGGAATCATATACCAATGCATATTTATAGGTCTACATACTATTATTTGCATCTTGTTGTCTGCATCTTTCTTTACATGACCACTACTATGTAAAGGAGCACATCCTGCATTTACTCCATATGACCCTAACACTCATGTCACTAGCTGATCATCTCCATAAAGAAGCAACAGAATCAGAGGATCTCTATGGTCGGATGATCTTTGTAGTCAGAATATTTATCTAGTTATCTACCATTCTATACAACTATCTGCCACATTTTGTTATATCTACAATCTCCCTTTTTTTTAAATATCAAAAGTTTTCCAAACAAGTAGGGGACTAAAATACACACACAACATAAAAAATGAAATATCATGAGGAATAAATCCTTATTGCCATATTATGGAGCCTCTATTAATGTTTATTTCCACCCAAACTAAAAAATTCATAGACAGTTTCCACTACCAATGAAAAACTATCCTTGGCATTAGTTGATTTAACGCAAAGAAAACCATACTAAATAAATGAAAAAACACACCATACATGTGAAAAAAATGTGTTTTTGTTCTCATTCAAACACACACAAAAGTCACCAAATCATCTAGGCCTAATTGTTGTGACTAATGAGAAGCACTAAAACCTCCATCCTCAATTTCCTCCTTCGAAAATATCCTACTTATTTATCGAATGAAGATTTGAAGCTCAAAAATATTCCATATTATTGGAAACCACAATTTTAAACAACATGAAGGTCACATACAAGTGATAATATGTCCAATTACCAATAATTTCTTATTTTTAATTTTTTTTTACAATGATGACTCAACTATCAACTCTTAAACTTTTAATTTTGACCCCTTTTTTTAATTTTTTACAAATAAAAACTAAGTAACTATTAATGTTTATCACAAGTATATGATAAAATATCTATGTTAAAATTTTTAATATTAACCTTTGACTATATTGAATACTTAATAACACAAAAAACCTAATGGTAATAACATAATACCACTCAAATTATTGATTTCAAAAATTCTAAGAAATGAGAAGACTCAAAAAATGGATACTTTAACCCTTTTCAAATGGTTTTCTATTAACAAAATATATATTATGACATGAATTTTCACAAATTAATATTATACTATTGTGATTGACACAATATAATATTAAAAAAAATAGACTAAAATCACATTAAAAAAGAAAAAAAAAGAAAACTAGGTATTAACTCGACCAAGAAATTAAATAAAACTTTGACAAATTGAAAACACTCACTTAGAAATAGATGTTATGTTGATCCAGGATCTTGGCATGAGCTCACTAGTAGTTTCGAGATAGTGAAAACTCATCATATAATATTACATCATCTGATAATCAACATGTAGTTTTGATCTTGTCCAATAGTAGTAGTAACTGGACAATAAATAAGAAGAGTCAAAGAAGAAACCTAGATGCAACGATCAAGCCAAGTATGGAAAACTAGAGAGGAGCATGACACCAATCATGGAGAAATGTTGATACTAAGGTAAGACTAGATATGGATCTATGTAAACTTTTAATGGACAATGGAAAATAGTTTTGGGGATGAGTTTCTACTTGTGGGACTTGGGCTATTGATGAGTAGATAGAATTCCAAAATGACATAGAAGAGAGATGAGATGATAGTTATGAATAATAATTTGTATGGGAAACTAGATTCATGGAATGAACCTATAAAACATGATAGTATATGCTCTTATCAAGCTACCCATTTAATCTTTAGATCACATGAAGATATATACAAATCAAAATGTAGTTATATATTGGTGGAACTCTTATGCAAAACTAAATGGTTTTTTATAGATCATGGATGTAATATGGACATCTTGACATAGAAATCATGACATGAATGCAAAATGGGATGCTAATGATCTATGATATATTAACAAAACTAAAAAATCCACACCAAAATGTACAATACCAAAATATTTGTGAAGGCTTCAAGTCACTAACACGGTCATGTCAAGTATGGCTTTGTTACTAGTTACATGAAGAACAACTGATTATGGAATTAAAACTTATGTCTCTATGAAGAACTACCCATATCTTAGATTTGAGACATGAATATAAATAGATTTTCTAGAGATAAATACTCATTTTGTTTTAAGAGAACTCCATTTGATCTCATATCTAATTGATCTAATACCAAATATTGGTATCTTTTAAAGATTACACAATAGAGAAGGTCAAATATCAAATAAAATATATTTTTGATGCATATAATAATATTCTATTACATAGTTTATATAGGAAATATCTTTCATATAATTGGGGAGATAAGATCTCCACTATACTCACCTATAAAAACATGAGATAATAACCGACTAACTAAATTAAATCATTTCATATATTATTCTTATGCATAAAAATAATATACCAAGAAACTTTTAGTAACATAATATCAATAATTACATTATTTAGAATTAATAATGTGATTACCACATCTCAATAGGGACCTTATTCCAAACATGAGCTACGCTTTCTTGAAATAGGTCTTGACCAAATATATGCAGTAACCAAAATGAATGACAAGATTTTGGATCCAATCCATCTAAGAGATAGAATGGGAGACAAACACACTTATCTCAATAAGAGAAAATGTTATCCTAGTGGAGAAACGTCCTAGTGGAGAATCTCACTTATCTCATTAGTGTTTGCAACATAGATTCTGATTTACAAGTTATACCAACTACCCAATCTAAAACCATAAGTGAGAGACATCATGACAAGTATGATGCCACCTATATATAGATGCTATGAGAAAAATTATACTAAAACTACCCAATCCAAACTAAATTATAGCTGACAAAACTATAAGTTAACTTACCTTTATGTTTATTTTTGGAAAATCTAGGTTTTTTATTGTTTGGACAATAGCGATGAAAATAAGTCACTTTGTTATCTAAAATTTTAGTCCAAATATATCATTCTTGTCCTTTAATTTTTATGATCACTAATCTATATTCATCACTATTTTTTGGTCTATTCTATCTAGTTTTAATTCTAAATGCTATTCTAAGTGTTTTGAAAACTTATTTTTGACTGGTAGAGGGCTCTAATCTTTGTGACAAATCCCCTGCTTGTTGCCCCCTTTAAGGGTAGGAATGAATGCCCTGTAATGACTTCCCTCAAAATAAAGATCCTTAGAAGTGTATTTTTCTACAAAAATACATTATATAATGATTATAATCAAAGAGATATCTCAAGATATATCATAGTTTGTATTGGAGATTTTTAGATCAACAAGGCGAATATATAAATATAATAATGTATTAGCATGTACAATATACTAGACTGAAATAAGAAATATAGTTCATTTTTATTTTTCAAAGAGGGATGAAGAATGATGTCCATCATGGAATTACAAATAATTGAGAAGAAAACAAGTAGGCAAGCATGCAATGTAAGAAATAGTAAGAGTACAAAAGTGGCAAAGATGGCAAGAAAACAAGGGATATGGGCACATGTCACTCGGACTAGGAAAGCAAGCATATAAGGCATGTTCAAATGCCACATACACATATAATTTTAGAACAAGTAAGATTGGCATAAAGGCCACAAGCACATACAAGAATACAACCAAAAGACATTGGAAAATGTCCTAACGCATACACAAGTTATAAAATATGAACTAAGAAATACAAACACATTTAGCTACTCAAAAAAATAAAATAAATTATGTAAATGGTATAAAAATAATCACATCTAACTAATCAAAGAAAGAAGTGAAAGTATACAAAACATGTAGTAAAAGAATAGGTATATGGTATGAAATACATAAGTGATAGACAATAGTGAGTGTTGATAGAGTAATCTATGTAGGCTAGTAAGTAATGAACATCAACATGGTAACATAAGTGTGTGGTGTAGGAATGACAAAACATAGAGGGTGTAGTCATGTATAATATTCCATCAGTGCGTAGATGTGTCTATGTATGTTTCAAATGTAGAGTAGGATGCCCCCTCAATGGGTAGAGTGAAGCAATCAAGGATCTAGGTGTAACTACACACACTCAAAAACTATCAAGTGAAGCATGGTAATGTAGATAAATTGACAAACAATAGCATAAAACAACAAAACGTAAGTCTAACATGGTACTAGAAATGTAAGGCATGGATAATGCATACAGTTGAAAATGTTTTTGGTGTTTTTAATTTATTTTAATGTTTTGTATTTTGAAATATTTGAATGTTTTTTAATTTTGAAATAATCTATGTATAAACAATCATAAGGAAAGTATGTACAAAAAAGCAAAAAGAATCTATGTCCAAGAAAAATTGAAAGAACTGGCACTAACTAATGAGTCTCATAAAATACTCCCTATCATGGTGTCCTATATCAAGGAGATGGATCATGCATGATCATGAAGCATGATGGAATGGCTAAGATTGTGAATCTGAAAACTATCTTTGTTGTAAGTGTTCTAAAATATCTGTCATGAAAATTGACTATGGGGTCCCTTTAAAACTCTGAGTAGTGGATGCAACTATGGGGCTCTTAGGGACCAATATGGTATTTATAAAAAGCTATCTAAAAGTGTAGTCTATGTGTAGAGGCATGATATCTAAATGATACTTCCTTGGGTGTGAATATTATATCTAGAAACTACTTAGAGCTATAAAACTATCACTGATGTAGTGGTTGCTCTAAAAGAGGAATCTTTAAAAGTGTATGAACTCTCTATGCAGAAGAGGGATGCCTTAAATATGTCTAAATCTCAATTAGAGGAAGAAATATAACTAGTAGAGGAGCTGAAACTGATGACTATAGAGTAGAAGATGTATCTGAAGTGGGGAGCGATAATTCATATAGAACTCTACTAATTATAACAACCTGGTTAGTGTTAATGAATTTCATTCATCTATTAACTATAAAAGATACTGGAAAAGTTTATAAATCCATGGTTGACCAAGAAACATATCAAATACTCCTGCACTAGGAACAATATTGAATATTATGGCCACATGTGTTGGACCAACCTATAGAGAAAGTAAAATCTCACCTAATGAACTATGTATGTGTCCACTAAATCCATTGATAGCTATGTTAATCAAAGTGATATCTTGCTCTGAATATCCAAAATGTTGAAGTAATGTCATAGTTCACATATTCAAACTAGATCCATTATCTATGAGAACACTATGAATGGGATGATTATCAATGTAGGCTCTAATAAATATTGCATGGTAATATATTTCATCTTAAAATATATCTTGCTCTAAGAAGGAGATCAATGGTGTAGCTAGAAATCTAGAGTTATACACACCAATCATGTTTCTTAGAGGATGTGACTCAACTGAAGGTGCTATGTATGTAGATGGTGGAGGGTCTGCATGATATACATGGTGAATATCTAATGTGTCTCTTATCTCTTGTTTATAATGTTGTAGGAAAGAATCTAAGAAAAATTTTAGAGCCTTATCTTGTGTTTTATTTACATGAGGAGGCTCAACTAGAGTATCGAAAATAATAAGGTTACCATCTATCAAGTCTTGTATCTTTGTTACAAACTAATTCATATGTTTTTTGTGTGTCCTGGTACCCTATGGAAATCAAAAAAATGTATTCTAATCATATCCACATGGAAAAATATTTATTATGTCAACTTCCTAAAAAGGAGGGAAAACTATGACATTCGATTCCAAAAGTTACTGTATGACTCTAGCTAGAGACACTGGTAGGTTGGTAAAGATTCATTGGGGAGGTGCTAATAAAACCCCTCACTATGGGGACTCTGAAGTTGCATTAACTATAGGTTGGTTTTAATTTTTTTGATCACTAAGCATTACTTTTTATAGGACTTTAATGTTACTGTTGTTTGTTATTTTTGGTATGATTGTGTACTTGAGTTTACCCATTGAAATGAATTTTACTTCCCTTTCCTTTATTGTATGACATAACTCAGTGAAGGAAGAGAACCATTTGAACATTATTGACTCATGAAAATATTGTATGAGACTTTGTTTCAAGAGATCATTGAATTCTTGATCGTCCATGGGGCTAGTCATTTTATCCAAGATAGTCTTATATCTAAGAACATAATTTGTAAGATGATCATTTGACATTTGTTTCTATTGTCCAACTTAAGCATAAGAGACCTTGTCACCTATGTTAATACTAAAATGAGGTAAGAACATGTCAGACTAAGGATTGTATTCATTAACTGACTCATTTGATAGACTATATAACAATTATAAGGCATAATGTTCTAAATTTTGTGGAAATAGATTGGTTAGTAACTAGTCATTTGGCACATACACCAAGCATGTTACATAAAAGGCACTCATGTGTGTCTCTCGATCACCCTTTCTATCATATAGAGTGAGTTGGGGTTGAACAAAACCAGGTGGAAAGTGCGTATAAGTAATATGTCATGCCAATGGTGTATGAAGTAGAGCAAAATAATTTAAAAATATCAATAAATAAGGAGAAATAATAACATAGTTAGAAACAGGGTAAGACAACTGATACAGGGTCTTAAACTTGTCATGCAAGATAAGGATAGTGTCATGAATTTAAATTTGTATTTCATTTAGTAAAAAGATAGGATCATAAAAAATAGGGAACTTTAGGGTCTGACACTATTTTCCACTTCTACCACTATTATCCAAACTGGTCATAAAGACCTAAAATGTTTTGGGATTTTGTGCTATGCTAGTATGAACCCACCTATGAAATATTGAGTGTTGATTGTTGACAGAACTTGATATAGAAATGATTTAATCTTAAAAACCTAACTCTCCATCATGATTGATAAAATGGAATTTGAATCACTTAGAGAAAAGGAAGTTAGTGTGTAATATGCACTGAACATTTAATCCACACCCCTTATGTGGGCATGCTACCTACATACCAAGACTTTGAAGAGGGATCAAGCTATATGTAGTTCTTTCACCTAGTGTAATTTATGCAATAGTGTGATATGAATGTAAAAATTCTAAATTTAGAGTGCTTAAGGTGGCTAGGGACAGATATGAGGGTTTAAATATGTTTAAAGCTATGTTGGCTGACTATATGTAAATAATAGGGAAGTTTTTCTTAGTGATTTATTTGTATTATTTCTTGCTTTGTAGGGTTTTTCACCTCCCTTGAAAATGAATTTTAGATGGGACTTTATAGGAAATAATTTGTCATGGTTCAAATGTATTCATGTCGGTTGAAGATGATGAAGGATAGGAATTAGATGAAAATGACCCTTGGAGCTCAAAGTGTAAATGGACAAGAGTACCAAAAATAGAACACCCTAGTGTCCAATGGTATAGTACAAGTATGGTTCTCCTATATTATAGGTTTCGAACCTAGGAGGATAAGATTAGCCTAAGAAATATGGCCTGACTAAGGTTGAATGATTCCTCAGAAGGTTATACATGACTAGTAATTAGAAAAAGGATGTCTAAAATGACCACAAGAGTATTCAAGAAGGGCCTTTATATTGGGTTTCACAAGCCACACTCAAACTACCAATTTAGAAAATTTATATGAATAAACTATCATGTAACTGCTATAATCCATGTAACATTGAAAAGCTACATACTAGAATACATTTTTTTGATTTTGATGATCCATTATTACTCACCATTGATTAGATTATTTCTCTTGATCATGTTAAGGGTTATGAAGAAAATTTTAATTTAGTACAATGCCACACAAAATGTAGTGAGTCAGCATGTCTATGCCAAAAAGGCACTACTTTGAAATTCATGTATAAATCCACATGGCTAGTATAACCAACCTCAACCATGTTCATCAATGATGAAGGGAATAAAACTTATATCGTAGCACTTATTGATAGATTCGACATCCAAAATGCAATAATTGTGTTAATATGTCATTTAAACATATATTTAAAACTAGTTATTTGTTGCCATGCTATGATCAAATATATATCAAAGTATGTATCAGAGGTTGAAAATAAATATAAAAGTTACCATCATTTTATAACTATAATATTTTCTCTGAATCATTTATTGATTGAGACTTAGGTGTATAGGAAACATGACACATGCTTCAAAAACTACATTTAACAAATTGTAATCAAACATTGGTTACCTTGTTCATTTGTAATCAAAAATTAATGATGGTCTTGTATACCATATAAGTAGAGGAGAACTTGAAATTCTTCATTCATGGATATGTGTCTCAACCAACATTTTTGGAGGTCATCCCACTCATTGAAGTAACATGAACTTGGTCTTACAACAATAAGATAAAAGGTAATGAATGGAAACAAACATCAAATCAAACTATTATCCTAATATTTCCTCAATTCCAAACTAAACCCCTAGTTGATTCCGCCTTATTTTAGATTTATTGTTAGAAAGATCTCTTATTTTACAAACCATTCTTGAGTTTATATATAGAAATTTATTTTAACAAGGAACAAATATTTGAAAATTGGGAATAATTTAAATAATCTTATGATTCATGGGGCATTGAACAAACATGTGTAAATGCTAACATCACACTTGACACCAATAGTTATAGAATTGAAAATGATAGGGATATACAAACTATCTATAATTAAATGAATTAGTGAAAATTCCTCTCATAGATGCACCCCTCCAATAACAATGACATATATGACATTAAAATTATTAGCCATCGAGACTTTGACAACATACATAATTTTACACATTTTGACATATCACTCAACCCACACATATTTTCACAATAACTTATAGAGTGGTAGCGCATATGTGCAATAGATAAAAATAATGATTTCCCATGTGATCCACCAATGCATCACCTCTCAATTACACAACAACATGCATTCAAGATAATTGATAATCATGCCCCAAGGATTAGTAGCCATACCCCTCGACATGATTTGTAAAGGAACTACACATATAGGTAAATTACTCATTATAAGCAACATCAAACATTGTTTACTTTCGCTTGTAGCTATAGGTAAATATACCCTACTTGTCATGGATCCATTTTTTGTTATAGAATTTAATATAAATATATCGATGATACATTTATCTTTACCACATTCTTATCAAATTTATTAAACTACTATATGGGAATGAATTAATAGTTTTTCAAGAGGATATGAGATACAATGAAAATGTGTTCATAGATGAAATGTACTTCATATCCTTGAATATCCTTTGTAATATAAATTTTCAGTTGTGTGATGCCTTTCCACGCCATAAAAATAAAAAACATGTATAGTTGTTTAGTCATACTTATTGGCAACTTAGGATAACATCCACCTGTAAATGAAATTCCAATGTATGTAGGAAAGTATTTTGGTCATATGTTATTATGCACATTTGATACAGTTATGACATTGCAAAAAAAATTGTCAACAAGGATGCAAAAAACAACTTGAAATAAACTATTTATTTTTGAATATCAAAGTTTCAAACCCTACGTAAAAATACTACCTTTCTCTCATGTTAGGGACATCATCATTCAACCTTGTAAAAGAATAAAATCATATCAAATATTCAACCAATTTTTATGAAATTGACATATTGGCAATAATAAATAAATCCTTAAACACTATCACTTTAATATATAAAGCTAAATAATGCAAATATATGGATACATGTCATCAAAATGATACTGAAATTGAATCAATTGTGATTTTATGCGAGCGATATAAAATCATGACAATAACAAATCTATGGGTTAATGTAGGATTCATTAATGGATAAGTTGTATAAATTGTTCACATTATCTACAGTCCAAGCTAAAATAAATCATCATTAGCAACATACATAGTTATTACATTCTATATTTAATTTGGTCTAGCATGTGATAGTAACGATCATTTTTAACCTCAAAATTCTCCTATTACTCAAGGCAAACATAGAAATATACTGATCAAAATATCATGTGGCCTAACTATACATAAATCACATGGAATGAATCTATAGAAAGAAACTATTGATATTAGAAACATAAATTGTCAAGGCATGACATTCACTGCTATATCAAGAATAATTAGAGAATCCTTTGTAAAAGATAAAAGTGATGGTGAAATATCAATCAAAATTTTCAAAATCTATTTGAAATCAATAGATTCAGTAACAAAGGCTTTCAAGATCAGAGTGACATGGGTAAGAATGCCTTATCTTCCTTTCCACTATTGGACTAATTTTTGTTTTCATGCTATAGGAAATTCTTTGTGAAAAATCTTGATGTAGATCCATCTATAGCATATATGAATCATTATACCTTTGCTCATATCCTAGTTTATTTGAATGTTTTATAAAATCTTCCTACATCTATTGATCTAATCATTAAAGGTTGGACCTGGAAAAAAATCTAGATTATGAGGATCTACCTCTTTGTTATAAAAAAATATTTACAATAGGGCATGTGGATAATGAGTGTGGCTTTACTAAGAATAATAATGGGGTTTCATGGTGGGATTATATTAACTCCAAGAAAGATATATATAGATAAAAATGTGAATATTAAAAAATAGGAATAAAACTCAAATAATGTTAGTGAAGTTCTGAAAATGCTAGTGTTAGTTTTGGTTCTTGAATAGAGTAAGCAAGTTGAAGCCTCACCAAAGTTTTTTTTTTTTTTAATTTAGGATTGAAAGATGTTGTATGTGAGGGTTTGATGGATATAATACCTCTCTATAAGATTCATTTAGCCACTTTAGAAGCCAAAGATCTTTTTATACCAATTGATTCTCTTGCATTCTCCATTGCTATCTTCCCAAATCCAGGGGAAGGGGATGAATGGAAGGTTATTAGAATTACTAAAAAAGCTAAAGGTAAGATGGATAATTAACTACTTAATATGACCCCTAGATCATGAAAATAATAATTTTAGTCAGGGTTTGTGCTTTACAATGTTTTTTGGGTTTCCTCTATATGATTACATTTTTTGTTCTTTTATTTTGCATCGTAGTTCTATTTATGCTAGAAGAGGATTTTCATAGAGATTTTATCATAATATATTTCTCTCCATTGTATAATTGGTGGGCCCCTTTCAAAACCCATACTTTTACCATTAATAAAAACTCTAAGGGATATTCTATATAAAACATTGGCAAAAATTATGTTCAAATAAAAAATATTTGGTTTCTATAGAATTTTATAAACATTTTCAAATAGGTGATGTTATGTTTAGAGTATCTCACTTCAACAAAATGAGATGCATGAGTTTGAAATTAATTTGATATGTTATTATAATAACATATTTGGTAATCACCAAAGATTTAGGTAGTTTCTACCTAATTTGATGATTTATCATCATACCCTAGGAATAATAACCATTATTTAAAAATATTGAGGTAAATTTTCCAAATATTGTTGTAAATATTCAAGAACAACTCTATACAATCCCTGCTAAAAAAGTTGATTAAAACATAATCAATTTTGTTTCCATTTATAGTGGGAAAATATCATATTATAGTAAAAAAATACATGTTCAGATAATTGACATGATTGATCCATTAGGTTTTCCTACTTTTTTTTTCACATTGAGTGTTACTTATTTTAAATGGGCCAATTTAAATAGTCGCATGGCATACAATTTGCCTAAATATCCATGTAAATATTATCACTAGATAGTTAAATAGATTATCTTCAATTAACATATTTTAACTGATATTATTAGTTATCCTAACAATAGTGTACAATAATTTTTGTATCTTATATTAAAATAATTTGCTTATTCTGTATAACGAATAATTTATGTTATTAAATGTTGGAAATAAACACCTATGGCCTATTTCTCATAATAAAACTAACTTAAATTTTTTTATTTTTACCTTTACAGATACATATCTGAATCAGTGTTCATTTATCCCACGATAATTACATATGTTGTAAGAAATTATTTATGCCTTCCCTAGGTTATTTATAATTCTTTTTAAATATTTTATGCGTTATGAATTATTTTATTGGATTAAGTGTTTTATTGGAAGAAAGCACATACATCCATGTAAGGAAACAAAGTGTCCTTTTATAGAGGATAAAGTGATGGTGAAATCTCAATCAAAGTTTCTAAAAGTTATTTCCAAATAAGATATTAAATATCACCATGTGCTATGTTGTATAAAACACTTGGCATGCCTCTTTTAAATGTGTACAATAAAAAATACTTGTTCATTATCAAATATCCTACATATTTTCCCATAGGTGATGCTATGTTTAGAGTACCTCACTTCAAAAAAATGTAGATACATGAATTTGAAAATAATTTGATATATTATTATGATAAAAAAAATTAGTCATAATGGATTTAAGTATTTTCTACTTAATTTTATAATTTATCATCGTACCTTAGGAATAATAACCATTATTAAAAAAATTAAGGAAAATTTTCCAAATATTTTTTCAGATATTCAAGAATGACTCTATAAAATCCCTGATGAAAATGTTGCTTACAACATAATTCACTTTGATTCCATTTTACAGGGAAAATTTATCATATTAGAGTTAAAAAAAAACATGTTGAGATGACTAATAGATTGATCCATTAGGTTCTCCTACTAGATTTTTCATGTTAATTGTTACTTACACCAAATGTTACAAATTTTTATAGTCTTATGGGCTCTAAGTTGCCTAAAGATCCATGTAAATCTTACCACTAGAGACTTAATCAGAATATATTGAATCAACATGTTTTAAATTTTATAATTGTTTATCATGAAAATAGTACCCAAGACTTTTTCCATCTTTTACAATAAATCTTGTTTGTTTTGTATAACAAATAATTTCACTAATTAAATGTTGGAAAGAAACACTTATGGCATGTTTCTCATAGTAAGAATGATTTATATTTTCATTTCAACCTTCATTGATACATACATGAATCAACATTCATTTGATTCACCATAACCTATATAAGTTGTAAGAAAATATTTTTGTCTTCCCTAGGTTATTTAAAATTCCTTCTAAATATTTTATTTCCTATGTATTATTTTGTTGGATTGAGATTAATTTGTACAAAACTTTTCAAAACATTATGTCACACATTGGTTTTTCTACTAAATAAGTTGTATAAAATGAGAAAGCATAAAAAAATGTATATCTCCCATTTCATATTCATCATATAGTTTCTCAAGACAGATTATTTTTTTATATAATGAAGTTTCATATGACCAACATCTTCATTACAAATTTGTATAATTTGATAAATGTAAGATTTTGCCACAACTAAATCCCTATACTGTTATTCAGCTTAATGAGTTTGATATGTTTGGTTATCGTGAATTTTATATTCATCATAATTAGAATGATACTAAAATTTGAAACTCCTTTAATAAAATAATGACTTCATTTATATAACTTAATCAAACAAGTTTACAATTTTATGAAGACCATTCAATGAGTGCATCAACTTTGAATGCATTATCTACATAAAAAAATGCTTTGAATGTTATTACAAAATGTTACAATTAACACACCATAATGCTTCCATTGAGAATGATTACTCAAAGTATTGTCGGTACATGGAAATAATTAGTTATCCATAAAATAATATTTTTATTAAATTCACAATAAACTCACAATAATTTTCCAATGCAATTGCTTGAATTTGTATCATTATATCATTTAATATTAATGCTTCAAAAATCTATTAACAAATTCACATACCTATAAAGAAATTAAACCATTGGAAGGGAAAACATTTCTGATTTTAAAATAGTCTTTGTAGTATATCCAATACATTATGATTGATGCAAATAGTTTCATAAGGCCAAATCTATTGACATATATTGATCAACCTTTTTGATATATCTAGCCACTACACAAAAAATCATCAATTTAGTGTAAGATATATTATTATCTTTAGTCATTTAGGTCAACTCCCTCTATTACATAATATATTGTGTTGGACCATCATATGGTTGAAATCTTTTACTTCAACATATAATAAAGTAATGCAAAAAATTCTAAATATATTGATTATATGAAGCAATCCAAAACATACCAATAAAAGGAATTTTCGAGATATATATGATGATCAATGAGATATCAAAACTCTTCTATGAAAATAACAATAAATTGTTAGTACATCTAATTCACAAGTTGAATTTTTTGGGTCAATGGTGCTCTTGGAGAAATTCAAGAAATAATTTATAGAATGGGCAAAAAATCCACTTAACTATGAATCTTTGTGGTTGTGCACATAAAAAATATATAATCCCAATATGCATCCCAAAATTCCACAAAAAAAGTCAATCACTCCCATAACTGAAAGCAACCTTAAACTTTTAATTTTTTTAAAAGAAAAAAAATGGTCTGGCATCTAACAAGACCTGAATATTAGGGAATAACATTAGATAAGATAACAATTGATATTATTAATGCTAGATACTAGAGTGTAAATTTTAATAAAATATCAAGTGTGTGATCTTTAAAAGACCTTTAGATTTAACCTTCTTTTTCTTTTGCTAAATATGAAAGAATGGAAGAAGGGACATACATCTATTTAAAGAAATAAAAATAGAAAATATTATATTTTATAATAGAACTCCATCTTCAGTGATCACAAAGGTTTCACATCCATTCATTTTGTTTACATTATTTTTTGACATAGAATTAATCAATTTTAAAATTTGATATGTCAAATAACTTCATAAAATCTCTTATTTATATTTTAAAATCCTTTTTATGAAATAGTAGAAATCCATAAAAGAAAAAAGTTTCTTATTGATGCATCCTTCTAATAACTTGTGAAATAGAATTTAGTTAATGCATACTGTGACTTTGCATGTGAACATCCGTTGGGTGGTTGTATAAAATTGAAAGGGCGTTTTTTTTTTTTTTTTTTTTTTCTTTTTTTTTTTTTAAATGGCATGCCCTTACTGTTTTCATGAGAACAAAATATATTATACATTATAGTTCAAATGATCTTGAATATATTATATAATAATTTTTTACATGGAAATTGATTGCTGTCAACCTAAGACGAAAAATATATGTCAACCTATTCATTTTTGTTAAGTTATAAACTACATAATTAACATTCTATTCTGAAGAACAATTTACTAATTTGTCTTCATGTTAATTTCCTAGATTTGCAAGAATGGAAGATGGTGTATATATTTAAGTAAGGATTTAAAAAAGGGATTAAAATTTATATTTGTTATTAAAATTCCTTTTTCATTTATTATATAATTTTTTCATCTATTTTCTTTGTTTATTTTATTGATTGACATTTTTAAAGAACACATTAATTTTATAAACCTTCATATCAAATAACTTCTACAAATTTCATATTTATATTTAAAAATCCTCTTTATCAAATAGCAAAAATCATATAATAAAAGTCGGGTATTCATCCTTCAAATAACTTGTGAAATGGAACTGAGTTAAGGCATCCCGTGACAGTGCATGCAAATAAGCCCTGGGTGGTTGTGTAATAGTGAAAGGGCATTATTCTTTTTTTAATGGCATGCCCTCAGTGTTACAAAATATGTAATACATTACGGCTTAAATTATTCTTAATAGCTAAATAGGAAGGTTTTATTTAGAAATGGATTATTGTCAATTGCTAAAGCAACGTCAACATAACTCCATGAAACGAAAAATGTTATGTAAACCGTTTCTTTTTCGTAAGTCATAAAGTACGTAAGGTTTTATTCTAAACAAGCATACCTATTATGCCACAATCGAGGGATTTGTAAATCCCTCTTAATGTCTGTGTCTTACCCCAAAACCTTGGGTCAGCTCTAAATGTCCATGTAATGATTTGTTTCTAACCATCCATATGTGCATCGTTGCCAAGTAGTATTCTTAAGTTGATTCCAACTAAGGGGTAAGCATTGTGAAAAACGACTTAGGCATGGACATGGCGATTCTATAATATGAAGTTTATCTTTTTATCCGCTTCCCGTGAGAGTGTCCACGTGAGGGACGGACTTACCTAACTTGTGGCCCCATTTAACGGACCTGCATAGGAAAGTCTATTGCATTGGAATCAAATCAAAGTCTGGCTATTCATTAAATATAGTAATTTGAATCCTGCATTTTCCAAGTTTCTTCCGTTTGACATTTCTATAACGCTTTCCACTGTATGTTAAATTATCCAAGTGATGGGCCCATTTTCCTGTTGAATGGATTGCTTGCGGGAGCTGCGAAACCAAGAAGCTGCTTGTTCGTGATCATACCAATGGGTCAATCTCGCAGGACAGAGAAGTCTAAATATTGAAAAACTGCGATACAGAATAGGTTGAGGTTGTGCATGAAAGAAGGAAGCGTGAGTGTAATAGTTCTGTTGAGACAAATTTGGCAGGGCTGATCAGAACTATAGAATGTGGACCAAATAAACAAAATGAAAAGTAAACAGAGGGTGCCCTTCTAAGTGCTATGGCATTTATTTCATATTTTCGTATGCCTATGGGTATGTGTATGTGTTGTTGGCGGACATGGACCTACGGTTAACAGCAGCATTTAATCTTCCTGCCACATCACTTTCACGCATCAGCGCATTTTATTAGTTTGCATTAAAATGCTTTAAACTTCTTTTGGCTGATCACATGCCTCAAGGCGTCCATCTAACTGAATTAATTCATTTCCTCTCTCTTCTTCGAGCTTCTTCGAGAGACTTCTAGGTTTAGCATTACATAACTCTGTTTTGTAAACTGTATGTTATATATGCTCTGTTTTTTTACATGTATTCAGCAGAAACATATTGAAGAGAGCAGCGCAATTCTTCTTTACTGGCATTGAGAAATAAAAGTCTGTAATACATTTGGCAGTAGTTAAAAGCAAAATATTTATTCTGGATTTGTATTTGTCTTTGTGCTCTCCATAATCTGTGTTTGTTTGTTTACTCTATTTTATGTGGTTTAAATCTATCAACTGCCTATAGAGCATTCTGTTTCTTTCAACTGGTATGTGAGTTGCCTTCTTGTTGTTTATTTCTTTCGATTGATATAAGAGCTGCTTATCATCTGTTCATTTCTTTCAACTGGGATCAGAGCTGAGCAAAGATCCTGAAGAGCTCAAATATTTTCGAAGGGGTTTCCTTTCAAAGCAAAAATCAGAAGCTGATCACAAAACTCAGAGCTAAGTCACAGATTTATAAAAAAAGGGATAAAATCTCAACTGAAAGCAACTAGAAGGAGATTAGTCTTTGGATAAGCCATGATAGGAGTGAGTGGAAGTATAACACAACCACAAATACCAATTCTTCATTGAATAAATTACGATTTTTGGAACATAAAAATGAAAACATTGTTCTGCTTACAAAATGTTTGGGATATAGTTGAAAATGGGTTCACTGAGCCAGCAAATCAACAGACATATCAGCCATTATCCCAAGTAAAGAAATATTTCTTTATGTAAAACAAAAAGAAGGATGCCAAAGCATTGTTTTTCATTCAACAGGGTATGGAGTCAACAGTTCCAAGAGTTGCAACTGCTACAAGGTCAAAAAAAGCATGAGAAACCCTACAAATAGCATACAAAGGTACAAGCAAAGCTAAAACTGCTAAATCACAAATACTTAGAAAAGATTTTACGAATCTTCATATGAAAAAGTTAGATAATATAGATTCTTTTTTTACACATGTAATGGGCATTGTGAATCAAATTAAAACTCATGGTGAGATTATAGAAGACCAAAATATTGTAAAAACAATACCTAGAAGCTTGCCTACAAAATTCGATTCAGTTGTAGTGGCCATTGAAGAATCTAAGGATCTATCTCAGTTACAAGTTGACGAATTAATGGGATCATTATTGTCACATGAGCAAATGCTAAACCGTTCAAAAGTATCTTCATTGGAAAATGCATTCAAAACTCAGCGTTCAGTAAGCAAAATAAGAGGAAAATCAAATTACAGTAGAGGCAGAGGTCATTTTTCACCAAGAAGAGGTAAAGAATCTCATCAATTTGAAAATAGACCAACATCAAGCCTACATACATCTTTCACACCATCAAAAATAAGAGCCAATAACTACTTTCATTGCCATCAATAAGGAGAAAGGAATGATAAATCAAACATCCAATATCATTATTATAAAAAGATTTGGGCTAATTACATCTAAATGTAAAAAAAGGTCAATATGATATGAATAAACAAAAGATAAATTTTAAAAATGAAAACTAGCCCAATACGAGTGAACAAAACACAATGTTGATAACATGTAATGTTGCACAAAAGAGATCAAAGGAAGTTTGATTTTTAAATAGCGGGTGTAGTAATCATATGAGTGGAAGTAAGGAGTTGTTTGCAAAAATAGATGATTCCATAAAATCAAAAGTGATAGGAAAATAATGACAAAGTATTAGTCATGGAAAAAAAGATCAATTAACATATGAACAAAACAAGGTAAAAATAAACATATCTCCAATGTATACTATGTCCCTGGATTTCAAGATAATTTAATAAGTATTGGTAAATTAGTGTAAAATGCATATAGGATATACATTGAAAATGGTGAATGTGTAATTTTGGACAAGAAACCCACCAATAAAGTAATTGTAAATGTTGAAATGATGAAGAATAGAATGTTTCCTCTCAAAATCCAAAGTGAAGTATGTTTAGAACTTCAAGGATTTCAAACAATTCCTAAAGCAACATTTAAAATTTCATTGAAGGATCAATCTTTTTTATGGCACTTTAGTTTTGGACATCTAAACATTAAAAGTTTGCAGTTGTTGTATACAATGAGAATGGTATATAGACTGCCACCAATAAATCCACTTAGATAAAATGTGAGAGTTGCATACTTACAAGGTAACATAGACAAAAAGATTTAGTTGGGAAATCCTATAGGGAAAGTCATCCACTTGAAATAGTTCATTCATATCTTTGTGGACCTATGAAAACACCATCCATAAGTGAAAATCTATAGTTTTTTACATTCATTGATGATTTCAACTACAAGACTTGGGTCTATTTATTGAAATACAAATCAGATGTGTCTGATTTTTTCAAGGAGTTCAATGAAAAATTTGAAAAATAAAGTTGATATTATATCAAAACATCAAGAACCGATAAAGCTACTGAATACATATCAAATGAATAAATAAACAATTCACAGCAAGATATATACCTACAAAAATGGAATAGCAGAAAGAAGGAATAGGAAAATCATAGAAATGACATGAAGCAAGATAGAAGATAAGCATTTATCAGATGAATATTGGGATGAAGTAATTACATGTGCGGTATAACTTTTGAATAGGTGCCCAACCAAAGTAGTGATAAATAACATACCTCAAGATGTTTGGAGCAAGAAGAAATATAGTTTTTCACATTTGAGAGTCTTTGGATGTGTTGCATATTCATTGATACCACAAGAGTTGAGAAAGAAGTTGGATGATAGGGGTGAAAAGTGTATTTTTATGGGATATAGTGAACAATCCAAAGCATACAAATTATATAATTCAAACACAAAGAAAGTAATAATCAGCCATGATGTATAATTTATTTAAGAATAAGAATGAGATGGAAGCACCGAGAAAACAAATATAATTGCACCAGGTATACCACACGAAAATGAGATGGTAGAAGATGATACACAAGCAAATGCTCCTACGAAACCTTCTAAGGCACCTAACACTCCAAATCCATCTACTCCAGCTAGTAATAAAAATAGTGGATCGTCTAATCCAACACTTGCATCATTGAGATCACAATCTATACACACATCAAAGAAGACCCGTAGTATAAAAACAAATTATGATGAGTCACGAAAAGCTAAAAAATATGGATTTATGTTTAAATTTTTTATTTATAACACAATCTAATGTGATTTATTTTTAGGTTGCAATTAAAGATTATAATTGGATTACAGCCATGGATGAATAAATTCAATCAGTTGAAAAAAAATCAAACTTGGGATCTTGTAGAGCTTCCTAAAAGAAAGGACACAATTGGAGTAATTTGGGTTTATAAAACAAAGTTTAATGTAGATGGAAAATTTAAGAAACACAAGGCAAGGAAAGTAGTTAAGGGCTTCACACAACAATCAGGCATAAATTAGAATGAAACATTGTTGTTGTAGCAAGACATGACATAGTTATAATGGTATTATGTATTGCATCCCAAAATAATTCGAAGGTTTTTCAAATGGACATCAAATCAACATTCCTGAATGACATTTTAGAAGATGAAGTTTATGTAAAACAACCACCTATTTTTGAAGTTCAAGGAGAAGAGCATAAGGTTTACAAGCTTTAAAAGGCCTTTTATGGATTGAAGTGAGATCCTACAGTTTGGTATAGCATAATAGATTCTTGTTTTATGAACAATGGATTTCGTAAATGTGGCAATGAATAGACATTATATGTCAAAATTAATGATAAAGGACAAATCTTGATATTATGTTTGTATATGGATGACTTAATTTTTACTGAAAGTTTGTCAATTGAATCATTTAGGGCAACCATGAAAACTAAATTTGAGATAACTGATTTGGAACTCATGAGATATTTTCTTGGAATAGAAGTAAGTCAATCCATGCAAGGAATTTTTATATGTCAATCAAAGTATGATAATGCTTTGTTGAAAAGGTTCAAGATGTTGAATCATTATCCAATTCTTACACCATTTCCAATGGGTTTAAAACATATCAAGGAGGATAACAGTTCAAGTGTTGATGCAACTTTATTCAAAAGATTAGTTAGCAGCTTTATGTATCAAACCACCACAAGACCTCGCATCATGTATGGGGTTAATCTTATCTCAATATTCGTGGACAATCCAAAAGAGTCTCATTGGAAAGCTGTGAATAAAATACTAAGATATATAGCTAGAACAAAGAGTTTTGGGATTCTATATACTTGTTCAGATGATTTCATGCTGATTGGTTATACAGATAGCAATTGGTAAGGTAGCATAGATGATATAAAAAATAATTTAGGTTATATTTTTGATCTTGGATCAGATGCTATCTTTTGGGTATCAAAGAAACAACCAATTGTGACACTTTCATCAACTAAATAAGAATATGTTGCAGCCACATAAGCAATATGGATGAGAACAAGACTTTCAGATTTGAGGCACACGCAAGAAGAAGATACAAAAATATTTTTTGATAACAACTCACCCATCACATTGTCTAAAAATCATGTGTTTCATAAGCACAACAAGTAAATAGACACTAGATATCACTTCATTCATGAATTGGTGAATAATGGCAATAAATGTCTTGAGTTTTGCATGTTTGAAAAACAACTAATGGACATTTTTAAAAAGTTGCTTGCAAATAATGTGTTTGAGCATCTCTGAGATAGTATAGACATCACTGATTTACATGGCAATGAAGATTGAGGGGGGTGTGTTGGCAGACATGGACCTACACTCAACAGTAGCATTTAATCTTCCTACCACATCACTTTCACACCTCAACGCATTCTGTCAGTTTGTATTAAAATTCTTTAAACTTCCTATGGCTGATCACATGCCTCCAGATGCGCCCATCTAACTCAATTAATTCATTTTCTCTCTCTTCTTCCAACTTCTTCGAGAGACTTGCAGGGTTAGCATTACATAACTCTGTTTTGTAAACTGTGTATTATATATGCTCTGCTTTTTGGCATGTATGCAGAATGCAGCAGAAAAATATTGAAGAGAGAAACACAACTCTTCTTTGCTGGCATTGTGAATTAAAAGTCTATGATACATTTGGCAGTAGTTAGAAGAAAGATATTTATTCTTGATTTGTATGTCTTTGTGCTCTCCATAATCTGTGTCTGTTTGTTTACTCTGTTTTCTATGGGTTAAATCTATCAACTGCCTGTAGAGCGTTCTATTTCTTTCAACTGGTATGTGAGCTACCTGCTTCCTATTTATTTCTTTCGACTGGTATAAGAGCTCCCTGTCAGCTGTTTGTTTCTTTCATGTGTATTGATCACAATTATAAGGGTGTTATTTTCATATTATTTTTTGATGTAACTCTTGATTATAATAGATAATTTTTTTTTTTAATTTGTTTATTAATTTTCGACGCCACATATTTATTGGTAAGATGGTTGCGAACTTTAGATTAACATAAACCATTTTAACCGATTTAAGTAATCCTTAAAACTGTTCAATTCTCATTAAACATAAGAACAAAACCTTGCTTATATAAAAACATGATGTTACGGGACTTTTAGATCTATATTAATTGGAGATGATTAATTATAGATCTACTCTCTGTCCCCATTGTTATCTCCATTTTTACATTCAAATATGCATATGCAAATGTGTTTGTAACGTTTGAGCAGTGTTTTACGTGAAAATTTTAAAAAGTTATCGTGATATTTCATATGTTTTTCAATATTCTAAGTAATGTATTTCAATCTATATCACGTGGCTTTTTCACTATCCGTTGTGTGATTTGTGCGAAGCGGATTACAATGCCCACATTCCACGTTCTAGTCTTCTTATCTAATAATTTTCAAATTTTTATTGATGTTGAAGTTCTAACCTCTATATTATTTCAAATTTCAAACTATAAATTGCGACAAAGATGAACATTTTAATAAAAGGAATTAATAGAAAAACTAAAATTATTACTTCAAATAATATAAATTATGATACCCAACGACATATATCATACTACTAAATAAAAAGGAGCACCCCCGTTTTAATTTGAAAAGTTATCACAACATTTATTTCACTTAGCAAATGATGGCAATGCTACAAAGGATCAAAATATTTAAAATATTAATACAATAAGTACTATACTATAATTTTTAGAAAATATATCAATGTTTGTTTGAATATTTGATGGATACTTTTTCCATTTTTAAATTTTAGGTTTTAAACTTTTCTAAAACCATTCTAGTTGCATAATTGATAAGTATCTTTCTAATCCTTTTAATAATATCGGTGTTTAAACCTTTCTATTTACATTTACTAAATACATTTTAAATTCAGTCTGTCTTTTCCAATATGTATGTTTTGTCCAACTTTCCTTGTAAGAATCATAACTTATTTTTCACATTAAACACAAATTTGGGTCTCCGTATTCATAAATTATGACATTATTACATTATACTATTGCATAGAATTATCATGTAATTTTTTATTTTTAAGATGTCATGTCTTGACTAACTTCATCTCGATTTAGTTACATAGTCAAATATTAATCAGGATTAGACCCATTGATATGATATCTATTCATGATTATTATCATGTTTTATATTATATATCCTTTGATAATATTACATGGATCGTAGAGAGAGCAATATTTAATATTGTTAAATTGAATAAGTATATAATTAATGTTAATTTATTTCAATATGTTATAACCATAGAAGTAGCATGACATGTTTTGTGCATGTCTAGGAAATAAATATTTCTAAAGGAGTTGATATGTTATTCATATACTAATGATGAGATTAGTTGATATGGATTTACATTTAATCTATCAAAATGTTATTGGACTCGACATGATACAAGTGGAAGCTTCACCAAAGGATATATGTAATAAGAATACATCAACAACATATTTGTAATGAGGCTTACCTTCCGAGAAACCAAATATATTCAACACATTGGATGCATGGGTCCTCATCACTTTATGCCTAGCTGGCATAAACATAAAAGGAAATTAGCATTAATGATGACTATTATCCATGTGTACGTGGATAAGAAATAAAATAAAAAGAGAAACTAATTGCCTTGTATCCATCAAATTGAAATGTAACTATAAAGTTTAAAATAATATCTACAACCACAATGCTGGTGTCGATATCAAATACTAAAGCAAAGAATAATCAGATGAAGGCCACAATCAAAGCCACGATGTTTGGAAAATGTTTAAAATGCAAGTTATGAATAACCTAATGAACGTGTCTTTTAAATAAGTCATGTCCCATTCCTACTTTTGGATTCTTTGAATCTAATTTTGACTCTTAGATGAATCATGTTAGATATGGATAGAATGAAGCTCTTCTAGAATGGATTTATCTACTCAGCGACACCATGATGAATTTATCTCTTTCAAGAGCTATCATTGCAATGTTATTTTGATTGGGGTTATTTTATCCTCCTCGCATCATGGTAGCACTTCCTACTTTATTGCTACTCTATCTAGATCTGGGCTCGCCTTGTTAGTCTTGTTGGCTTCTTATGGGTACCTATGAAATCCAATGGCATGCATTCTTCCTACAAACATTTTTTCAACCCTCTTCATTTTACTTCATATTAGTTATATTTTTGGGTTCATGAAATGCTTATGCTTGGGTTCATTAAAGGCTTTGGGGTGGAAAACATTTTTAATAATTTCAAGTACTTTTTATTTCTCTTAAATAGGTGTGATCCCCTCATGGGATCTACTATGTTTACAAAAATTTGGTATAAATGTACTTGTTATTTGTTGGATATCTAATGGAGAAAAACATGGTTATCTAAATTTACTAACCTTTAGGGTCATAATTTCAATGGTTACAAAATGATAGGGATTAAATCAATTGAGGGAAGCACTGTCTAATCTATCTTTAGATTGTTTTGTCGATTCAACATGTAAACCTTCTAGTTGTCTTATAGATTCTTATAGGAATCCTATTTTTTTGGATTTATGGATTTTGTGTCAAAATATTCTATAGAATTCTTCTTATGGAAACGTGGGCATCCCACATTGTTAGTCCAGGCTAGTTCTAACACTAGTCTAAAAATAATATTTCCTGGTTGATGGGATCTAGTTAAATAACCATATGTTCTATTATGTATATTGGATCCCTTTGAGTCCTAAGCCTTACCCCCCTTTATTTCATCTCTTTGCTCTAATCTATGGATGGAAGTGGATATCTATGAAACCTCCTCAACATTATTTGTTTTCGAGACTTGGACCTCCTTTTAAATCTAGGTTGGTTCTATTTATAGTCAATCACCCATTTGTCTAGGTTTATGAATTTACAAAAAATATATGGCTGTAAGCTCTATTGTAGTGCCTTTTGTTTTAATGATATTTATAGGGTTTGGGTCCCTGTTACAACCCCACTATGTTTCTTAATTGGTCTCTCTTGGTTTTGGTCCTCAGGTGAGCCTGAAGGTTCTTTTTCTTTTGTATAGGTGCTTAGATGGTTTCTTCCTAAATGTCTCTTTCATAGAAATGATGTTGTCTCCTCTTCAGTGGAAAACCTAGACCAATTGATCCTCTAGTCTAGGTTAGTTTTTGGTCTAGTTGAAATTGGCTAGTTCCTAGAATAGTCGTTTATAATTATTGTTATTTGTTATTTTTTATACTTCATTTGGATGGGTCCTTTTTATTTTCCTATTATGTTTCACCCTTTTTAATTTTTTTAATCCAAATGGAGACCTAGATCTCCTAATGTGTCTAGGAGGATTCCAAAATAGTTTAAAACTAGGTTTATCTTAATCTGAAAATAATTAAGGTGACAACAGAACAAATAAAATGTATGTAAATAATATGAAAAGTACTTACAATAACTAAGTGGATTATGACTAGAAACATAGTTACTCATGAATAGAATTAAATATACAACTTTGTAAATTGATCAAATGAGGAAGAAAATATAGATAGTTTACAGAAGTATAATGGAGACTACAATACAAAATGATAGTTGATATTATAACCTAGATAAAATGAATGTGAACAAAGGAAAAGATAGATATAAGTAATCATTAATTGAAGTGCAGTATGGGATACCTTATAAAAATTTAATGTGATTATCTCAAAGTAGTTTAAGTAGTAAATGATCACAATAACTATGTCATAAAAAAATGACATAGAGAAGGGACATATAGTGGAGCAATAGGTGGAGAGATGTGACTAAGGAGATAGAGATTTTGATAAAATTAGTCAATGGAGGACAACATCTCCATTTTGAATGCTTCACTTCAACATTTCATATTGCACTATATAGATACTCAACAATATTGAACTAGTTTAGTGTAATCCATAAAATAATATATGATAAAGAAAAGATTTGTTAGATAAATTATTTAGTTTAAGGAAACATTTTTGAAAGATTATTTTAATGCATTGGTTCTTAATCAAACTAAGTAACTTCAATAGATAATGTATATAGCAGTAGAGGTTAAACAACACAATGGTTCCTAAATTTCACCCTATGGACTAAATTCAAACATTATATAGCTGGTTAGTTGGATGATGGAACTAAATAATATAATAGCCAGTATCATTATGTGAAAATGATGAAAATTGATGGTCAAACAAATAATGTTTTTTAGATAGATGAATATGTTCTACCTTGTCTCTATGTTTTACTTGTTTAAAATTTTGATCAAGAAAAAATAATAATTGATAATGGCTATGTAATCATCAAATAATGTTATGTGATGATAAGGATATTATTGACTGGTAGACTTGCATTATTAATCTTGATACGCTATGTTTATGGATTATGGAGCATATATGAGACAAGAATACTATGAAATGGATTAATTCAGATTACAAATAATCATTTTGAGATTTATGTGAATATTACTACTAACCTCTATTACTAGAGTGGATGAAAACTAGTTTGGATGAAATGATTTCCAACAAATTTATATACTTCAATTTTTTTTACTTAAAAATAATATGAAATTAAATATTATAAATTAATATATTTTATTGCTTTATGTCATATTGGATATGATGGAATAAATATGTGTACCTTGTATATTTAGAGATATTCCATATTTCATTTTATTTTAGAGCATAATATAATGAAAGTAAATATGAACATTGACCTTAGATAAATTAGTACATGATATGCATGGTCACTTGTGAGATCTAAATTATTCATAAATGAATTATTTAGGATGATCTCATTATATTATTAGAGGTTAAAAAATTATTATGAAATAATCTATATATTCTAGTAATCAAGTATTCAAGTATAATGCAATATGCATTTGATAGTAAGAGTATGATAATTCATCTTATAATTATTGTTGTTTTTAATGTATGTTAAGTGTCTAGGAAATATGGAAATAATTATGTCTATTAATTAATGTAATTATCATTAATATGTTTAAGAGTCAACTTAGATATTGACATGAAATATAGGAATGCCTTAAAAGAAAAATATATCAGTATTTATATTTCATAATGCATAATTATTTAAATGAATGATGGAGGATGAAACCAAATCTATATTAATTACCTTCTTAAAATTATCAGTCTTATCATAAAGAGTAAATTAACAAATAAAGTTTGGAATGTTTGTAATGATGTGAATTTCCATCATATAATAGATTCTCAGCGATAATCATGATTACTACTTAGTATTGAATTTATGATTGTAAAAATAATTTGTGAGTATTATTACATGTGTGTTTACATTTCAATCAAGTATAACTTGTGCAATTCCACCTTAAATTTAGGCCATGTGCATCAATTTATACCATATCCTCAAATCAAAGGAAAAATAATACATCAATAGAAATTTGTTCTATTAATTCCATTCTTTTCATTCAATGTTTTGATCTCCATTAGTCCTTTATTATGTAAAATAAAGGGCTTGGTTACTTGTCTCTACCACTCATTTTTATTGGTCTTGAATTTATTTTCCAAGTCATATGGCATAAAAATTTGGATTTATTTCTATAATTGAAAATATTTTTAGTTAGCCAATTCTAAATGTGTTTGATGATCAATTCACATTCTTTCAAATCCTACAACATGTTTCCTTTTCATATCTTTCTACTTAGTGACATATTTCACCCTTATTTTGAGATCATTCCACCTGATTTCTTCATGTTTTAGTTCAAGATCACATATTTCCATGAAATTTTATGAGGCAAGAGTCTAACATGGCCCTGAGTCCCACTTGCCATATTTTTAGAGTGTCTATAGATACTTCATAACATGTAAAAGAAGTTTGTGCCATTTTATAAAGGCTAAGTATTTTGACTCAATCATAGTTACCACTTCCAACAATATATTCAATTTCATCTTCACATATTCTAGATAAGGCCTTTGTATCAAGTCATTGTTTATCCCTATAAATGAGTTACACATCACTACATAGACCTTATAGATTCATAACTCAAACTATAATATAGAGGAATATCAACCGTTTGATTAGTTCCATGTGTCATAAATGCATGGCATCACATCATAAGGAGGGGACAACATGACTTAATGTTAATTCCCTTAAAATATCATGAACTAACTATAAGGTGCTAAGTGTCATCAAGACATGTGCTAAAATTTAAAGCCAAAGATTATATTTGAGGGCCCAATGGAGCCATAACTACGTGAAATTATGACACTATGCATAAGACAGATATAAGTTTTTAAAATGTAACCTATTTATACAATATCTAATACTTTTGTAGACACATTGGACAATAAACATGTGGTTAAAAATATTGACTAACCCACTACTCTAACCATCAAGTTCGAAGATATTATGAAATCCTCCACGCAAAAAATTTCATCCTCTACTAGTAATACTAAATGATGGATAATTATACAATCAAGTCATATTAATATTTAAAATGCCTATGACCACTCATTATGGTAACAAGATGTTCTAAGACCTCAATTCACTATGATGATCATGTATAATGACCATAAGGATAGTTCTTATATGATGGATCTAAAATCCTTAGTTAAGATTAAAGAATTAATAAGATAAATTTGGACTCAAATATTTGGAGGAGTATTATCACATGGGCCCATAATTCATAGGTCCTTTTATTATATCATGTCGATTAATGAATTGTGTCTAATATTGTAGATCATGTATATTAATCTGAAAAGATTAATTTATGATAGCTAAAATCACAATTTTGACTATTGTAAACCTATCATAACTTTTTTTAACATGTTGTTAAGCAATTTGTCCATTCACTTTATGTGAGCATAATTAAGCTAATTAAAATATGTATATTTAGTTTTTGATGTAGCATGAAAAGTGAACTACACATTGGTATGAGAGTGGAGTTAAAATCCACTTCCTTGAGATAAACTTCTTAAAAAATTATTTGTATGTTAAATTCAACTATGAAAATTAAGGGAGCAACTTGTGGGTTGACCACTATATGTGGTAGCACTAAAAATTTAACAATAGAAGAACATAAAACTTTTCAATTTGGGATAATAATTTTAAAATAGTAATACATAATTAGAGACCCATATAAATGGAAAGAAATATCCTTAGATGATTTTGAAATAATTTTTCCACTATGTTACCTTATAATTTGGTGTTGATTGGAACCATATGCATTGGTAAATGTGAAAATTGTAATAGAGTATTGTATGAGGCCGCTATTTTCTACCATCTCTTTATATTCACAGTCCAAATTTGGGTTGATAAAGTGAATTAATATTTTTTTAATATCCTTTTCAATTTATGATATGCCCACATGTTTTGATTAGTTTTTCCATTATTTTTTTCCTATATATAAATATGTGATTGTTATTACTACCCTTATTTTTAATTCATTTTATTTTATTTATATTTTTAAAGGATGAGATTTTATATTATAATATTTAGATTTGATTTTAATTATTGACAATTTACATTGTGGACTTTTTCATCTTTTAAAATACTAGTCAGATTATTTTATTTAAATTTATTTTATCCCTCCTTTTACATTTTAGTTTCCATTCTTTGTGATTTATTAGGGTAGGTTAAAAAAGAATAATATATCTTTGTGTTACATGGTTTCTTTAGGTTCACCATCATTATATCTACTACATATCATATAGGCCTCCACTACGGCATGGGATAAGTGGTTGAGTTCCAAACTAGTCTATTTTGAGGATATTATATCATCTAAGGTTAAGGGTCTTCATTCCTCACAAGCCTATTTATTATTATGCATATGATACATGCCTTGATAATGATTAGATATTAAGTAGTTGTGGTTTCGGGAGAAGTTAAATTTTTTTTATACTTTGTAGATTTAAATTAAAAAAATAAACTTCATGATATTGTAAATTTATATTTATTTAATGGTTATAATTTTTTTGGTTGGATTGCATTTTCATTTGTAATTTATCAAATATATTCATTATTATTAACTATTAAAATCATATAGAACTATTTCCTTTTTTATCACTGGTTTGGTAAATCATATTTATGAATTAAGGAGAAGAAGTTGTGGTTCTGTGGTAAATTTCCCAATTTAGTAAATGGGTGATGATCTCCTTGGTATGGAAACAAGAAGATATTTGGTTGTGTTAAACTACCCATTTTAAATTCAAGTCATTTAGAAAAGTCTTCAATTAAAACTAAAAGACAACATTTTTAATACTACTATTATTCATAACATTGAATATAAAATATAATATTTTACACAACACTATTATTGGTCATTATTTGTTATATGTAGCTCAATTCCCCTAAAGGTTGTTCCCTTATCGAGGATACTAATTATAAAATACTTGTTTAAGCATTGAAATGTGATTTAGATGTGAATAATTTATCTTACCATGGTTTTTTAAATGACTGATGAGACATGTTAGATATTCATATTTTATTAAACACACCTTTGACTGGTGTGGAACTATTGCTAGGCACAAGTAGAGGTCTGACTCTCCTTTCTGCCAGGTGATATGAACCAACAGAGAAAAAACAAACCCAAAAACAGAAGTAATAATGAAAGATAGGATAAAAAAGACTAGCTAGGTCAAAATAAAGACCCCAAACCAAATATATGAAAAAAACGTAGAGAATCCAAGGATGAGGATAAGGTAAATCACATTAATTTATTATAAGAACCAACCTGGACTCAAAAAATAAGAGGTTTAGGTCTCAATAGTCTAAATTAGTAAAGATAAGAAAACTAAACAATTGATTTTGAATAGATTGATAAATAAATAAATAGAACCAAATTAGATAATATAAATTTTAGTGGGGTCTCAAAAGCAACCCTAACCTTGAAAATCTCATAAAAATAAAGCATGATACCTCCAAGCTTACGAGTGTGGATTTTGGTTGGACACCCAAACTAGTTGAAAATAGAAGAATATGAGGGTTTAATAGACCCCCACATCTAACCAAGAATAAAATCAAAAGAGACAACCCTATGGGGCTATCTAGGTTCCCAACAAGATCCTAGAACCAATCAAAAAGACTTAACTACATGAAAGTTCCAAAAATATGAATATCCTAGGATCTTAACAAGAACCCTAAGGCTAGAAAAATTTACTGACTTACATTCAAATGTGTAATTTACACTGCTGATGAGATCCAATTTTTTTTTCTTCTTCAATAAAAATGATGCTTTCTTGGTCCAACCAATCCCCCTTCTTGATAAATGTTTTGAGGACATATTTCCTTCTTCCAAGATCTGATCATAAACTTGAATACTCTCCTCCTACTCTAGATGAAGCTTAAATCCAAGAATTCCCTTAATGACATTTTGGTTGTAATAGTAATCACTAGGATTGAATTACTTTTAATCTTAATTTCTTAAACCTAGTTCTCACTACTATAGAGAGCTAAACTTTGCAATTTCATGGAGAGGGTAAGTCCCTAATCATGGCATTCTGACCAAGTCAATCTCAAACCATTACAATTAGACCCATAATGTAAATTATACCCAAGAAATAAAAAATTCATCTAGTATAGATCCCTCAATAGATAACTCGATTTAAATCTCTAAACTAGAAACAAGGCATGTCCCTTTAAAAGGCGACACCATAAACTAGAAATGGACTATTGGTATAATTTAAAGTTTACCCAAAAGAAAATGTCGAATATCAAATAGAGTATATTTTTGTTGCATACGATAATATTCTATTACAAAGTTTATATAGAAAACATTTTTTCAAAAAATGGGGATATCAAATCTCCACCATAATTTCCTTTAAAGAAATAAGATAATAACCAACTAGCTAAATTAAATCATCTAGTATATTATTTTTATGCATAATAATAATATAAAAATAAATTATAATAATGTAATGTCGATGATTAGATTATTTAAAATTAATAATGTTAACATCACAGCTCAACATTCACCCCCTTATGAACATTATTAATCCTATCTACACCCCCTTAATGTGAGCATGAGGATAATATACATCTTCAAGAACTAGCTCGAATGGAATCGTATACCAATGCATATTTATAGGTCTACATACTATTATTTGCATCTTGTTGTCTACATCTTTCATTACATGACCACTACTATGTAAAGGAGCAATCCTGCATTTACTCCATATGACCCTAACACTCATGCCACTAGCTGATCATCTCCATAAAGAAGCAACACAATCAGAGGATCTCTATGGTCAGATGATCTTTGTAGTCAGAATATTTCTCTAGTTATCTACCATTCTATATAGCTATTTGCCACATTTTGTTATATCTACAATCTCCCTTTTTTTCAAATATCAAAAGTTTTCCAAACAAGTAGGGGACTAAAATACACACACAACATAAAAAATGAAATATCATGAGGAATAAATCCTTATTGCCATATTATGGAGCCTCTATTAATGTTTATTTCCACCCAAACAAAAAAATTCATAGACACTTTCCACTACCAATGGAAAACTATCCTTGGCATTAGTTGATTTAACACAAAGAAAACCATACTAAATAAATGAAAAAACACACCACACATGTGAAAAAAATGTGTTTTTCTTCTCATTCAAACACACACAAAAGTCACCAAATCATCTAGGCCTAATCATTGGTGACTGATGAGAAGCACTAAAACCTCCATCCTCCATTTCCTCCTTCCAAAATATGCTACTTATTTATTGAATGAAGATTTGAAGCTCAAAAATATTCCATATTATTGGAACCCACAATTTTAAACAACATGAAGGTCACATACAAGTGATAATATGTCCAATTACCAATAATTTTTTAATTTTAATTTTTTTTGACAATGACCACTCAACTATCGACTCTTAAAATTTTAATTTTGACCCATTTTTTTTAATTTTTGACAACTAAAAACAAAATAACTTTTAAATTTTATCACAAGTATATGATAAAATATCTATATTAAAATTTTTAATATTAACCATTGACTATACTGAATACTTAATAACACAAAAAAAACTAATGGTAACAACGTAATACCACTCAAATTATTGATTTCAAAAATTCTTAGAAATGAAAAGACTCTAAAAAAGGATACTTTAACCATTTTGAAATGGTTTTCTATTAACAAAAGATATATTATGACATGATTTTTCACAAATTAATATTATACTATTGTGATTGACACAATATAACATTAAAAAAAATTAGACTAAACTCACTTTAAAAAAAAAAAAGAAAACTAGGTATTGACTCAACCAAGAAATTAAATAAAACATTGACAAATTGAAAACACTCACTTAGAAATAGAAGTTATGTTGATCCAGGATCTTGACATGAGTTCACTAGTAGTTTTGAGATAGTGAAGACTCATCATATAATATTACATCATCTGATAATCAACTTGTAGTTTGGATCTTGTCCAATAATAGTAGTAACTAGATAATAAATAAGGAAAGTCTAAGAAGAAACCTAGATGCAAAGATCAAGCCAAGTATGGAAAACTAGAGAGGAGCATGACACCAAGCATGGAGAAATGTTGATACCAAGCTAAGACTAGATATGGATATGTGTAAAGTTTTAATGGACATTGGAAAATGGTTTTGGGGGTGAGTTTCTACTTGTAGGACTTGGGCTATTGATGAGTAGATAGAATGCCAAAATGACATGGAAGAGAGATGAGATGATAGTTATGAATAATAATTTTTATGGGAAACTAGATTCATGGAATGAACCTATAAAGCATGATAAGATATGCTCTTATCAAGCTACCCATTTAATGTGTAGATCACATTAAGATATATATAAATCAAAATGTAGTTATATATTGATGGAACTCTTATGCAAAAATGAATGGTTTTTTATAGATCATGGATGTAATATAGACATCTTAACATAGAAAGCATGACATGAATGCAAAATGGGATGCTAATGATCTATGATATATGAAAAAAATTAAAAAATCCACACCAAAATGTACAATACCAAAATGTTTGTGAAGGCTTCAAGTCACTAACACGGTCATGTTAAGTATGGCTTTGTTACTGGTTACATGAAGAACAACTGATTATGGAATTAAAACATAGGTCTCTATGAAGAACTACCCATATCTTAGATTTGAGACATGAATGTAATTATATTTTCTAGAGATAAATACTCATTTTGTTTTAAGAGAATTTGATCTCCAATCTAACTGATCTGATACCAAATATTGGTATATTTTAAGGTTTACACAATAGATAAGGTTAGATATCAAATAAAATATATTTTTGACGCATATAATAATATTCTATTAGATAGTTTATATAGGAAATATCTTTCATATAATTGGGGAGATAAGATCTCCACTATATTCTCATATAATAACATGAGATAATAACCAACTAACTAAATTAAATCATTTCATATATTATTGTTATGCATAAAAAAATATACAAAGAAAATTTTAGTAACATAATATCAATAATTACATTATTTAGAATCAATAATATGATTACCACATCTCAATAGGGACCTTATTCCAAACATGAGCTACACTTTCTTGAAATAGGTCTTGACCAAATACATGCAGTAACCAAAATGAATGATAGGATTTTGGGTCTAATCCATCTAAGAGATATAATGGGAGAGAAACTCACTTATCTCAATAAGGGAAGATGTTATCCTAGTAGAGAAAGATCCTAGACTCATCTCTGTGTAAATCCGTAGGTATTAAATGAGATTCTAAGAGAGTTTATATGTTCTAAAATAGTTGAAAAAATTTAAAGGATCTTTATAAAGTAAATCTTAAGCTGATACTACCTAAAAAGATTCTAAAGTCAATCTAAAAGGCCCTTAGGTGGTGAGATACCAACTAACACAACCAAGATGGTTGAGAGAGAGAGAGAGAGAGAGAGAGAGAGAGAGAGAGAGAGAGAGAGAGAGAGAGAGAGAGAGAGAGAGAGAGAGAGAGATAATAGATGAAAATATAATTATTTATGGTTCTACACAGTATTCGTCCCATGAAAACTAAATACCAATGGCAATAAAACCCCTAACAAGGTCACTAGATAATGAATCCACAATCCCAGATATAGTCTAGAATAAGATATAACGTGGGTAGAAATGGATGGCCTAAGTGAAATGATGTACAAAATCAATGTAGACCTCCTCCCAAACCATCAATAATCTTTAAAAACTTGGAAAAATGAATTTTTTATTTCTTTTTGATACAAGTAATTTAAATATTTTTTTTTTTTGACTTAGCATTCATCAAGGATTTATAGCAAGGAACAGGAATATACTTTTTTATTTTGGCATAACCTTATCTATAAATAATTGAGCATCAGTAAATCAAGACTTGGATAACAAAATTTGACATTAAAAGAATTAAATTTTGTGGGAAACCTTGATGTGAACATAATTACATGTATATATATCATTTTACATAGAATTATTTGTGTAATATCATTATCTAAAGATGATGGGTTGCTTGTTTAAAATTACCTAATGTTGTTTCAAATATGCATTCACTATTATATTTAGAATGAACATGGTTTATTACATGCTATATATTATTGTGAGCATTTTGTTGCATGCTACTTTTATGATTACATTATTGTGTAAATGAAATTATTTGTATGGTTTTAGTATACCCTTCTTGGTGAAAAATATGCTAGATTGTGCAAGTGTATGTGAATAGTTATTATGATTATGATGCAAAAAAATAGGGCAAACATCTAGAGGCCATAAATTTTGATCCATAGGTCCATTTCAGCTCATCCATACACCAAAATGACCATCTTGAAATTTTTGTTTATACCCAAAGCTACTATTTCTTCTTGGACACATTTTTCAAAAGAAATTAGAAGCCAAACAAGACTATTTAAGCATCCAAAATTATAGTTTACTGATTTTTTCAAGATTTTTTTCAATTTTAGAAATTGCATATTTTTATGACTGAAAGTGAAATTCAGTTTAAATTCATCCTATAGGCTAATTTTAGTGTTTATATTATTTCAAAAGATTTTTAGATCTGAATGAACTTGCATGCAAAACATACTAGAAATAGAAGCTACTAAAAATTGATGTTTTTCTTAGATTTTATTTTGACATTTTGCATGTCAATTATAATTCCATATTGATAATTATTTATTCATGGTTTGTAATTGATTTAATTCAATCAATACAAATCAATTCTAAGTATTTTTTTCAGATCTTGGCCTATTATAATTTTGGTATTGATAGTCATTTTTGTTCATTATCTGGTATCAATTCTAAGTAATTATTTCAGATCATGATCTATTATAATTTTTGTATTGATATTCATTTTTGCTAATTATCTAGTATCATAGCAAGGTTGAATCTTGGATGAATAGGAAATGGTGAGAGGATGAGGCGGTATTGTGTAGATGAACTCAACCATATACGAGTTATTGAGGAAAGTGAAATAATTGAAATAGGTTATCACCAATTGGAGAAGAAGATAAGGTGGTGATGAAATCAAAGAAGACATAGATCATGATGAAGAAATTTAGAAATAATAAGAACAATAGGATCATTGACCATTGATGAAAGAGAGGATAGTTTGGGATTTAGAAGGAATAAATGAAGGAATCAAATTTGATGTTTTATAATATGGAAGTATTTTTAGATCATAGGTGTTGATAGATTAGATGAATAGCATGGAAAAATTCTTCAAGTGGAATACTACGAGAGAAGATAAGAAGGATAAATTTCCATGCTCAAAATTGAAAGGTCATGCAATGATTTGGTGGGATCACCTATAGAAAGAGAGATAGACAAAAAGTAAAGAGAAGATTAATTCATGGAGAAATATGGAGAATAATTTAAGGGGTAATTTTATTCTTATAAATTATACACAAACCCTATACAAAATATTGAAAAATTTAAGGCAAAAGGATTACATTATATAAGAGTATATAAATATGTTTTATAAGCTTTCCATACAAGTGGAGCATGATGAAACAAAAGATAAGATGGATGCAAGGTATGTAAATGGTTTTAAATTCATTATTAAATATTAATTAATCATGCATAAAATACTTTTCATAGAGGATTCTTATCAATTAGCTTTGAAGGAAAAAGAAAAAAAATAGACAAAATCTCATAAGAATGTCTTTTGGTACAAGAAGAGGTAGATCCCATCCAATAATGAAATGAGTTAAGTTTAATACCACTAGAGGTAGGTCTAATACTAATATAGATGGGCCAGCACATGGTGAAGAAAGGTAAGATGAAAATATCCAAGAATTTCAAATAGGATGACATTATGCTGGTGCTAGAGAATGGTTCTTAATCAATGTAGATATTATGTTTATTATAATTGTGGACAACAAGGGCCCAAGGCATTGGAGTGTCCATGTTATCAATATAAATAAAGGAGGAAAGAGGATAATTTAAGAGTCAATATAGTTGAGGCTAAGATAGAAGATCAGAATACTCAAATTGCACCCATAGATGTTGGAGAGAATCTCATGATGAGAAGAACAATGATGGCTCTAAGGAACAAGTGCATAATAAATATTGTGGTAATGCATGGATACAATAAAAAAATTCAAACAAAATGTACTTGGAATGGAAGGGTATTCAAGGTAATTATAGATGGTGGTTGTTTTGAAAATATGCACTATAAATAAATGATAGAGAAAATAAATTTTGAATGGAGAGACCATGGTAATTTGACAAGAAAGTAATTCATTATGGAGCAAAGAATATTTACGCTTTTATAAATATGGTACAAGCATATTTTTGTTACCTCTTAAAAAAGAAGAGAAGGCAAAAAACATGCTTTTTATTAAAGAATTTATCCAAGATATGAAGGTATAAGGTTATTGTTATGTATTAGTTGTAAATACCAGTAGATGTAGCCAGAGCGTTGAAATAATATGCATATGTTATTCATGATGAGTCGTCAAATGGTTTGCCACTAAATAAAGATATTCAACATCATATTTATTTGATTCTAGTATCAACTCTACCAAATCAAGTATCTTATAAGATATGTACAATAGAATATGCAAAATTAAATAAATGCGTTATTGAATTATTAAGAAAAATGCTAATAAGAGAGAGTATGAGTCCACATATAATGCCAACATTGTTAAATCCAAATTAATATGGAGGATGAAAAATGTGTGTGTATAGTAGATTAACTAATAAAATTACAATCAAGTTTAGATTTCATATACCTCATTTAGATGATATGATGGATGTGCTTGTAGGAGTAAAATATTTTAATAATATTGATGTAAGGAGTGGTTATTATAAGATTTGAATTAGTGAAGGAGATGAGTATAAAATTTCATTCATGACTAGGGATGGCTTAAATGAGTGGATAGTGATTCCCTTCAGATTATCTAATGCACTTAGCAAATTTATGAGGGTGATGAATACAGTGCTATAATAATATATTGGTATGTTTTTGGTTATTTATTTTGATGATATTTTGATATTAAGTAAGAATAAATAATAACACTTACAACATTTGAGAATGGTATTGTATTTATTAAGAAAAGAAAAGTTGTATTCAAATTTTAGGAAGTTCAAGTTTATGCAGATTTTTTTGTATTTTTGGTATTTTTCATTTCAGTTGATTGTGTGAGAATGGATGAAGAAAATATAAAGGAAATTTTGGAATGGCCTATTCCAAAAAACATTATAGAGGTAACAAGTTTCCATCGTTAGCAACTTTTTATAAAAAATTTATTAAAATTTTTAATAATATTGTGGCATTAATAATAAATTCCATGAGAGGGAAATTTTTTTCATAGGATAGAGCAGCAATAGATATCATTTTATTTTTTAAGATTAAGATTACATAAATACCAATTTTATCATTACCAGATTTTAACAAAGTGTTTGAGGTCAATTTTGATGCTTCATTTGTGGGAATTGGGGTTGTGTTGACTCAATAAGAAAATCCAATAACATATTTCAGTGAGAAATTGAATGAAGTAAGAATAAATTATTCTACTTATGATGTTAAAATTTATGCAATTATAAAAGCATTATGACATTGAAGACATTACTTGGTACCTAAGGAGTTTATCCTATTTATAGACCCTAAGGCTTTGAAGTATGTGAATACGCAAAATATGTTGAATAGTAGGCATGAAAAGTGGGTATCTTTCTTGTATGGGTATACTTTTTTGTTGAAACATAAATTAGGAAAATAGAATCAAGTAGCTAATGTATTGAGCATGAGAGTAGAATTATTAACTATAATGGTGAGTGAAGTAGTTAGATTTGAAGCTATCAAAGAATTATATAATACTAATCCTTATTTTGGAAAGGTAGTTGAGCATTATATAAATCCATCAATAGCTATGATAGATAATGATAATGGTGAGTATTTTATAAAATAAGGTTATCTCTTTAAAGGGAACTAATTATGCATTCCATTTGGGTCTCTATAAGATAATATAATAAGATAATTACATAGTGGAAGTTTAACTGGACATTTTGGTAAGATGAAGATAATAGTTTTCAAGGATGAAAAGTATTTTTGGCTAAAATTGAAGATATATGTGACAAGGTATATTTATAAGTGTAAGATATGTTAGGTGCCTAGAGGACATGCACAAAATACTAGACTATACATTCCATTACCAGTTCCAAAATGACCATGGATGGATTTGAGTATGAATGTTGTGTTGGGATTACTAAACACATAGAGAGGAAATGAATCAAATTTTTTTGTTTTAGATATATTATATAAAATTATTCATTTAATTTCATGTAATAAAACCAATGATGTCACTAGAGTTACAATATTTTTTTTAAAAGATATTGTGAGATTTCATGGTGTTCCAAAAACTATTACTTTAGATAGGGATACAAAATTTATAAGTCATTTTTGGAGGGATTTATTGAATAATATGGGTAATAAGCTACAATTAAATAGCGAATATCACCCATAAATATATGGATAGATAGACATTGTGAATAGGAGCATGGAAAAGTTGTTTAGATGCATATTGGGAGAGAAACCCAAACAATCGAAGTTGGCTTTACCACAAGTAGAGTTTGCATATAATAGTTTAGTGAATAGATCAGCAATAAAATCACTATTTAAAGTTATTTATAGAATATATCTTATGGGTATTGTAGATTTTTTATAATTACCAATTAAATATAAAACTAGTGATGATTCAGAAGTATTTGCAGAGCATATACAACCATTACATGAAAGAGTAAGAAAAAATTTATTGGAAATTAATGACAAACATAAAGCATAAATAGATGTTAGAATAATATATAAGGTATTTCAATAGAGTTTTTAATAGTTTAATTTAAGAAATAAATATTTACAAAAGGCATGTACAACAAGTTGAAGTACAAGAAGATTGGTACATGCAGAATTGTGAAAAAAATCAAAGACAATGCTTATGAGGTGAGTTTACTATAGAATTTTGATATTTATCCAATATTTAATGTATTATATTTATGTGTATTCCATGGAAAATATGGTAAAGGTAATGAGTATGAAGAATTGAAGTAGCAGTAATAGGTTCAAAATAAGAAGAAGGAAAAGATAGAGCAAGTTTTGGATATGAAGAGAGTGATTACAAGTGGAGGGAATTATAATGGGTATTTTGTCCAATGGGAATGATTAAATAAAAAATAAAACACTTGAATTATATAATGGGAGATAAATTATCTTGACAAAAAAAATTTCAATAGTGCAATCAGAGAAACTTGTATGAGATGAATTGTTTTCAACTAGAGGAGAATGACTTAGAAAAAATAAGCTAAACTTCTGTAGGCCATAACATTTGATTCATAGATTTGTTTGAGATCATCCACACATAAAAATGATTGTACAGAATATTTAATTTCTTCCTTAACTCGTTACTTTTTCTTAGAAGATTTTTCCAAAAAATCCGAAGGCCAAACAAGATAATCTTTCGGTCCAAAATAATAGTTTAATGATTTTTTTTAGGATTTTTATTTTTATTTTTTTTAGAAATTCCATATTTTTATGATTGGACATGAACATAAATTTAAATTTTTCATATAGGATAATTTTATTTTTTAGAGTATTTGAGGAGATTTTTAGTTGCACACACTTGCATGCAAAACTTACTAAAAATAGTAGCTGCTAAAAATAGAAGTTTATTTTTAGATTTTTTATTTTTTTTTGTTTCAAATTTTGAATGTCAAATAAAATTTTGAGTTGAGTATTATTTATTCATGGTTTTTATTTATTTCATTCTAATCAATATGAATCAAGTCTGAGTTATTATTTTAGATCTTGGCCTATTATAATTTTGGTCTTGATAGTAATTTTTGTTCATTAGATTGTCTATTCAATTTTGTATGAGTCATTTTGGAATAAATTGATTTTGCGTGATGATTATCTGGGTTTACATCACATGTGCTATTACTCCCAAAGATTGATAATTTAATTTTTTATTAAATCATGCATGACATATTATGGATAAAAACATAATTTTGAAATGTGATTGGTTGATTCAATTGCTCTAAAAATTATAGATGGCATTATCATAATAAATTAATATGATCATATATAGATGATTAATTTATAATAAATATTTATTGAAATGATGGACCATTATTATTTTATTTCAATTATCCATGTATGATGGATGTTTATTTAAATTATAATATTCCTTGTGCACTACCTTTATTTTTGAAGGAAATTAAGATAATTATATGGATAATTTGTGATGTGAATTTATGTTAATGTGATTCCTATTATTAAAATATACTATTTTCCTCTTTATTTATTAATTTTATGTGCAAAAAAGAAGTGAAATATTATTCCCAAAATTCAAGTATGCGCACCTAGATGACAATGCACATATCCTCCTTGTGTAAACCTCTATATGTGAATGAGAAGGGAGAGATTACCCACGTCAAAAATATTCAAGAGATATTTAATTGAATTCCAAGAAAAGGGGATAATTCATATCACTAGTTTATCTATTAATATCATATCCTCATTTTTGTCAAAAGAGATCATTATGTCTTGAATCTAGATTCCAACAACAACTAATTCTGATTAGTTATAACTAGTCATTCATTATGTGTTACCTCATATGAGTATGTGCTTGATTTAAATTTTTATATTTTAACCATTTTATATATTACAATTGAGTTATTTTTTATATCATATAGATTCAAATATTCTAATTGGGTTGTTGATGATAGGTGTTATTAATATGTCTTTGTGTCACATGGTGTGATCAATTATCCTTGTCACTACCTCATCAATGTGTGTTTCAAATTGGTATTTTATGTTAAATATTACATTGGTGATAACTTTAATTAATTTATTGTAATTCCTAATCATGTGAAAAATATAACTCATTATATAGTTATATATTACTTTCCTTGTCATTATCAGCATATAAATGAGATGTTATATGGAATATGCTATCATATTTATTTATCACTAATATTGGATGTATTAAGTTATGGACATATTTATTATAATACCAAAATATAAGGGGATATTTTTTCTAATGGGAGGGGCATATATAATCCCTCAACTAGCCTCACTTTGGCATATGCATATGGTTAATTATTAATCATGGCTAGACCCATTAATATACAATCTATTTATGATCGTTATCATGATTTATCTCATATATCCTTTGACATTATTATATGGAACTCCAAAGGAATATATATTAATTAATTAATGTAATTTTATTTCTCTCTCTCCCAACCCTAGAGTTATCATGATGAATTTGGTGTATTTAAAAAAAATAAGTCTTTCTAAATGAGTTTATATATTATTCATATACCAATGATTATATGAACAAGTGGCGATTCACATTTAATTCATAAATTTTTTATTTTAAGTTGATACAACATAGGATATGACTTTAGAAAATGACATCTATAATATGTATAGATCTAGCCAACATATTGAAAATGATATTCCCCTAGGTGAAACTAAATATATGACATGTTGGATACATGGATCCTTATAAATGTATTCCTAGGTTACTTAAATGTAAGAGTATATTAAAGCTAAAGATGATCATTACTGATGTCTAAATAGAGGAGAAATAAAATAAGAAGAGAATCAAAGGGCTTTGCAGCCATCAAAAGAAATATAATTATAATGTGTAAAATAATATATATTATCAATCTTATGGCATCCATAGTGGATACTAAATAAAATAATCATAGACATGATCAAAACCATAATTATTTGTAAAAGAATTAATATAAAATCATGTTATAAGTAGCATAATAAATGTTAAAATAGGAGAATTAAAATGGATAGGAATAATATGAAAGGAGTCCACAACAAGTAAAGATACTATGAAAATAAACATAGATAATCAACAATGAAAGTAAACAAATATAAGATCAGAAACATGTAGAAGAAGGTGAAAGTGAAGACAAATTGCAAAATAAGAATACATAATGGAACAAGAAATGACATGTGGCCTTACGAACTGAACAAAATGAATATGAACACAGGGAAATGCATTGAAAACAAATTTTAAAGTCATGTGCAATATAACATACCATCTAAGAATTAATGTGACTAGCTCAAAGTAGTTTGATTAGAAAACATTCACAAGGATTATTTGATAATAACAAAATATATCCATATATAATCCAACCTTTTAAAGGAAACACAATGTTTGGCAGGTAGTGAAAATAAATATAGAGTGGAGAGGAGGTGGATTTACATATGAGAGGAGAGATTTTGGAACAACTTAGTCAGTGTAGAAAAAGGTATCTTTTCTGAAAATATTATGCTGACCCATGTTATTATAGTGCATATATACTCATCTAGCAAACCATTTTATATTAAAGCATACAACATTTTGCAATTAAAAAAAATTAATAAGATAAATTGTAAAGATAAAAGAAATCTTTGGATAAGTCTATTAAAATACATTTCTTATTAACCAAATAGAGTTATTTTAGTGTAGAATATATCTAGCACTATATGATAAAACAAAAAATGTGTTCATAAGTTTCACCTTATGTACTTTGTCCAAATGCCATTTGGAAGGTTGAGTAGATCATGATATCAAATCATTTCATAGACGGTATTATTGTGTTAACATAATGAAGCCTACAAGTCAAACTAACTAAATTTTCTAGAGGGGTGAATGTATTATAAATCTCATCTCTATATTACTTGATCAAATCTATGCTAACGGGAAAATAATAGCTTGTAACTAGTAAATAATCATCAGATAATGTTATGTGATGATTGTAATATTATTAAAGTGTGGATTTGTATTATTAGTCTTGATATGATATGTTTGTCACATGGACCACATTAGAAATCAAAATGTTATGAAATGGATAAAATTTGATTCTAAATAATCATGCTAAGCTTCCTGTGAATATTACTAATGTTTGTTACTATAGTGGATGAAAACAAGTTTGGATGAACTTAGGAAAAAATAGATTATATACCTATATTTATTTAATACCTTATTTCCATGTGAAACCAACACTTTTAAATTAATATATTTTCTTTTATTCATTCTATATTAAAAATTATGGAATGAATATATGTGATGTGCATATCTAGAGATATTCCATCTTCATATGTTATCTTACTAAATCTCAAAAAAAATAATATAAAGACAAACCATGTATTTTATGGTATTTAAGTATAATACAATGTGTATTTAATAGTAATAGTATGATATTTCATCTTATAATTGTTGTGTTTAATGCATCTTGAGTGTATATAAAATCTTGAAGAAACTCTATTGATTAATGGATCAAATCATTGCTAATATATTTATGAGTTACATTAAATGGTGGCATGAAATTGAAGATTTTTAAATATAGAAAAATAAACCACTACACAAAAAGAAACTAAAAACATAAGCCAAATATATGCAATATTCATAACTAGAAGAAATATGGAAGAAATATAGAATAACCAAAATAAAAATACTTCTAAAAATTATTTGAATCATTCTCCATAATAATAAAGATCAATTACAATGTATTGATATAATCGCATGTGGACATGTTTTCCTAATTAATAAATAAAAATATTTTAAATTTATCTAAATAACAATTTGTATGAATGAATATTTTGTAGAACTAGAGTCCACAATAATTAACCAACATTCTTCCCCTTGATTTTGAGAGAACTAATAATTTGATCTTGGAGATTCAAAAACTAAATTCTTTCCATAGCTTTAGTGAAGATATATGCAACACATTCTTGTGTGTTTATATAACTCAATTCTACATTTTTTTTAATACTAAATATTGAATAAAATGGTACTTCAAATCAAAATACTTTGACCTGTTACGATGCACTAGATTCTTTGCTAATTTGGTAGAACTAACATTATGAAAAAAGAATCACTATAAGCTTTATTTGTTACTCCCCAATTTCTTCTAAAACCTTTCAGAGCCACAACGCTTGTGTACTTGTTTAAGTGACTGTAATACTTTATTCTTCTTTAGAGACATGAGTAACTAAAATTTTCTTCCATGTAACCAAACTAGAACTAAATGAAAAATAATTCCTAGATGTTGACTTTAGGTCATGAAACTACAACCCCAATCAAAATTAGTAAGACCAAAAATTTTAAATATTTTTGTAGAGCTATAATGAGTATTGAATCTAATAGTACCTTTCATATACCTCAAAATTATCTTAGATACCTTCATATGAATTTTAGATGGCTTAAACATATGTCATGATACAAGAGAAATTGAATAAGTAATATCTAGTCTTTTGTGAGTTAGAAACATTAAGCTTCCAACAATACTTCTATAAGTTGTCTCATCAACTCTTTCAACACCATCTCCTCTAAATAGCATAAATTCATGAGTAGTTAGAGTAGAGAATAGTTTATATTCAACCACATTAAATTTCTTCAACATATCATTTTCATACTTTGTTTGATAAATGAAGATGTCAACTATACTTTAATGAGCCTCAATCCCTAAAAAGTATTTCATAAGACCTAAATATTTCTTTTCAAATTCATTGACCATTGTAAGTTTGAATTCATCTTTTATTATAGAATTGTTTCCCATATATAAAAATCATTAACATACAAACTTATAATAATGATATCATTACCTTCTTACGTGTAGTAAATAGTAGGCTCACTTTTGGCTTTCTTAAATTATCTTTCTAAAAAAATCGAGAAATCATTGCATACCATGCTATGGGTGCTTATTTTAGGTTATACAAAGCCCTCTTCAACTTGTATACTTGACATTATTTACCTTTCACTTCAAAACCTTGTGGTTATTCTACATAGACTTCTTATTCTAAATACCCATTCAAGAAAGAAATTTTCATATCCATGTGATGTATGTTCCATTTCTTTTGAGTTTTTAGTGAATCATAATTCTAATAGTCTCTTATCATGAAACTAGTGAAAATATATCTTCATAATCTATCCCATACCTCTATGTGAAGCCCTTAATAACTAACCTTGCCTTATGTCTTTCAACACTTCCATCACTTTTATACTTATTCTTATAGACCAATTTAGTAACAATCTTTTTATTGTTATATGGAATCTATGTAAGCTCCCAAGTCTCATTCATCTTAATATAATCTATCCCTTTTTTCATTAATTTCACCCAAACGTCATTAGTACATGCATATTCAAACCATGATGGTTCAAAATTAGTTTGTGTAATTAAATTATAGTTTATTGTCTCACCTCTTGGACATTCTTTATGTAATTGAATTTTTTTACACTAATAAATTTCATTCAATATTTATACCTTTCTTAAAGAAGTAGGACTTGAAGATGGAGTTGTGATTGGAATACATGGATTAGATGAGGGGTTATTTAATGGACTTATACCACTTGGGATTGAAGTACTTATGGGTTTCTCATTAGTAATGTCATCATAATTATGATCAATAAAAATTGATTTAGACTTCTCAATATTGGTGTTATCTTTATCATCACCATACCCTCCCCCTTCATAAAAAATAACATCTCTCGACACAAGTAAACTATTAGTGATAGGATTATAAAGCCTATAAGATTTGCTTTGTTAATTATAACTAACAAAAATATAAGACTGACTCTTTGGATATAATTTCTTCCTTTTATGATTAGCTATATGAACAAAATCTAAACAATCAAAAACATTGAAATATTTGACATTAGTATTATTTTAATACCATGCTTAATACAGAGCCATCTTTTTAGCTACACTAGTGGGACTTCGATTGAGAATATATATTATTGTACCAATTGCATTACTCCAGAAAAAAGTTGTTCAATCCCTTTATTTGTAACATACATCTTACCATTTCAACCACTATATGGTTTCTCCTTTCATCCACACCATTTTTTTGAGGAATGTAGGCAATTGAGAGTTTCCTTTTGATAGTATTCAAATCATATTAACTAATAAAATCATTTGAATAGATTTCACCTTCATGACTAGTCCTTGAGCACTTTATTCTGTAACCATTTTCATTCTCCACAAAGGCTCGAAGTCTCTTAAATTTATCAAATGATTCACTTTTTTCTTTAAAAAATAAACCCAACACTTTCTTAAATAATTATCAATAATTATAGTGAAATATGATGACTTTCCCAAACATTTTGTTTGCATAGGACCACAAATATCTGAGTGAACTAATTGAATTGGATGATAAGCCCTCCATGCACTACATTTTGAAATTTTTTAAATTTAATATTTTACATTAACATAACCTTCACAAACTTATTTATGATCTTAAACATTTGGAAATTCAAAAATTAATACTTTTGATCTATTAACTTCAAACTTTGAAAATTCAATTGTCCATACTTGAGATACAATAACTAGCTGTTATCTTCATATGCCATATTTTAAAGGTTGTTACTATGATCTTGAAACTTCAATGGGAACATCCTATTATTGGACATAGGTACTATTATAACAACCTTATTTCCTTGGTTTTTATCATAGATAGTGCATTGCTTATCATAAAAACCACATTATACTTTTTTTTACATATCCGTCCAACACTCAACAAATTATGTTTCAAATTTAGGGTATAATAAATATGCTAAATACTTTTTATGCCTTCTATATTATTCAACTTCATAGTTCCTTTGCTACAACCTCCAAGGATATATAACCACCATGTTTTATATTATTTTTAAAATTTATATCCATTGTAGAAAACAACATAATATTCCCTGATAGGTGATTAGAACAACCTGAATCTAAATACCAAACCTCATTATGACTATTTTCAACATTGTCATATGAAATTAATAAATTATATAATGCATCACGATCCTCATTAGCATAATTAACACTTTTATTTTTATTTCCTATTTTTAATCTACATTCCCAATCAAAGTGGACATAATTGTTATAGTAATAGCATTAAATATTTATTTTATCAAATATACCTCTACCTTTACATCTTGCAGTCGAACCACCTCTTCTTTCTCTACATCCTCTTGAGTAAGTGTCTCCTTTTGAATAACTATAATTCATTTATTTACTTTATTCCTGATTGCTTTTAAAATTATGTTTGCGTTGTATATGACTATTCTTATTGATAGTGTTAGTACCTTCATTTTTTATGATCTTTAATTTTGAGGTAAAAACATTCTCATCACTTTAATTTAATGTGTCTCTTAGTCTTTCTTCATGGAACACAACAGATCCAACCAGATGATAGAACTCAAGAGTAGTTAAATCTTTGCTTTCTTCGTTAATTATGAAAACATGATTCCATCTTGGTGTTAGATACCTTCACACATTTTTTAAAATAACATGTTTATTCAACATTTATCCAAGTGTAGCCATCTTCTTAAGTACATCTTGTACTCTTACAAAATAATCACTCACATTTTTATCTTCTTGATTGTTCGAATCTTCAAATTCTCTCTTCAGTGTTTACAATCTAACCACTTTAACTTGCTCACTACTTTGGTATGTTTTTCCTAAAGTCTTCTAGGCATCATTTGTTGTCTTTGCACTTGTAATTATTGAAAATAGGCTCTTGTCTAGAACTATTTAAATATGAAATAAAACTTGTGAGTTTTTTTCCTAGCTTCTTTCTTAGCTTGCCTATCATTAGAAAGAACAATGGCCCAATAAGTTAGTTCGTGAAACCCAGTTTCTACAATCTTCCACAATTATTTTCCTGTCAAAAGAGTTATTATCTTGATTCTCCAATAATCATTATTATCACTAGATTTTGGAAGATGAAGACTATTAGATTTTGACATGATCAATTATTCAAAAGATCTAAAGTAAAAAACATTCACCCAAAAACCAAGCTCTGATAGCAATTGCAGATTTTTAAATATAGAAAAATAAACCACTACACAGAAAAACTAGAAACTCATAGCCAAATATATACAATATTCATTACTAGAATAAATACAAAAGAAATATAAAGTAGCCAAAATAAAAATACTTCTTCAAAGTATTTGAATGATTCTCCATAATTATATATATCAATTACAATGTATTAATAAAATTACATGTAAACATGCTTTTCTAATTAATAAATAAAAATATTCTAAATTTATCTAAATAACAATTTGTATGAATTTAACTACTGTAAAACTGGAGTTAACAACAATTAACCAACATAAATGAAGGCAGGCCTAAAGATCAAATTACATTGGTATCTATATCTCATAATGCCACATTGTTTATATGAATAAAGGAGGATGAAACTGAATCCATATTAGTACCGATTTTAACTTTATTTATCTTCCCATAAAGAGTAGATTAGGAAAAAAAGTTCAAAATGTTTATAATGATGTCCATTTACATCATATATTGGGTACACAAAGAAAATCATTATTTCTGCTCAGTGTTGAGTTGACAGAAAAATAGAGCACACTTAGATTGCTACAACAATCAAGCATAAAGAAAAGATTTTATTAATCTTCTTGATCTCTATTGTTCTATCTTACAATACTATGCCCATGGGTCCTTTAAATAGATTTTGAAAACAAAAAATAACTGAACAACTAACTAAAATTAACTACAATCTTTACATGCAAACTGAGACTAAACTAATCCTTAACTAATCTAAAACTACCGTTTAACCATTATTGTGCATGTAGACTACGTGCATGAGAAGGAGTGAACAAGAGAGGGAGGTTGAACAGATAGTTAACAATAAGTGGAGAAATTATCTCCAATCTCTAACACTCTCCCTTAATTTCTACCACTATCTACTTCAGCATTTACAATGCCTAAATTTTGACTTAGATAATCAAAGGTCTCCTTTGCTAATGCCTTTTTGAATATATCTGCCAATTGGTCTTTAGATCTATAGAAATTTAAATGGATTTCTCCATTGTTCACTAACTCTCTGATAAAATGAAATCTTGTATCAATGTGCTTGCTCCTCTTATGAAAAACTGATTTTTTGATAAGGTAATTGCTAATTTGTTGTCACAAAAGATTGGTGTTCACTCCTTATGTGCTTGTAATAAATTTGCCAATACTCTCCTCATCCACATTGCTTGACATGTTGCTGATGTGGCTAGTACATACTCTATTTTAGCTAATGAAAGTGTCACTATAGGTTGCTTTTTGGATGCCCATGTGACCACACATGTTCCTAAAAGAAAAGCATGTCTAGAAGTACTCCTCCCTGTCATCAATGCTACCTGCAAAATCACTATCAGTATCGCCAATTAAACTAAAATCATTAGTTGTGGAATATAAAATTCCATATTTTGTTTCTTGCCACATATCTCAATATCCTTTTTCAAACTTGTCAATGTGAGTCTTCTGGTGACTCCATAAATCTAGAGATTAAATTGACCCCATACATGATATCTGGTCTTGTAGTTGTAAGATACATCAAACTACCAAAAAGTCTTTTGAATGTTGTAGAATCAACATTAGACCCTTTGTCTTCTTTGCTAATTTTGGTCCCTGTAGCAACTGGTGTAGGTGCTAGTTTACAATTCAGCATCTTAAACCTCCTTAACACATCCTTTGTATATTTAGTTTGACAAATAAAAATTCCCTTCTCTAATTGTACAACTTTTGTGCCCAAAAATTACTTCATTAATCCCAAATATATCATTTCAAATTCTTTCTTCATTGCTGATTTAAATGTGTCTACAAACAAATTTCCAGTGAAAATCAAATCATCAACGTACAAACACAAAATTAAAATCTGACCTTCTTTGTTGATTTTTGTGTATAATGTAGGCTCACTATTGCTTTTGCTAAATCCATTATTTGTCATGTATGAATCAATCCTGCTATACCATGCTCTTGGTGCTTGCTTGAGACCATAAAGGGCCTTCTTCAATATGTAGACTTTTTCTTCATGTCCTTGCACTTCATAACCTGGTGGCTGTTTCACATACACTTCTTCATCTAGAAAATAATTCAAGAAAGCTGATTTAACATCCATTTGATATACATTCCAATTATTTTGAGAAGCTATTCCTGAAACCATTCTAACAGTATCAAGTCTAGCAACTAGAGCAAATGTTTCATTATAATCAATTCCATGTTGTTGTGCAAAACCTTTTGCTACTAACCTTGGCTTGTGATTTTCAACATTTCCATCTCCATCAAATTTGGTCTTATAAACCCATTTGACTCCTATGCAATCCTTACCTTCAGGTAGATTAGCTAGATCCCATGTTTGATTTCTTTCAATGTCATTCATCTCTTCATCCATTGCTTTTATCCAATGTTCCTCATTAACTGCTTCTTCATAATACATAGGATCATGAGAGAAAAGAGCAAAATTTGAACACAAATCTAACTTCTCTTCTTCTTGATTATAAATATCATTCAAGTTTCTCATTTTATTACCTTTAAATATTGATCCTAAAGTGGCAAGAGTTAGATCTGACTCATCACTTACTTGTCAATTTGGAGTAGGATGACATGCATGACTAGATGATTCACCTTGTTCTAAGCTCCTCGATGTTCTTATTGGAGTGCTTGTTCTTGCTTGTGAAGAGGATTGATCACCTTACAAATTTTGTTCTTCAAATTCTTCTTCATTTTGGGGAATTGGTGCTCCAATTTTGATTGTTTTATCAATGCTACAATCCCATGCTTCTTCTTCCTTAAATTCAACATCTCTGCTAATAATCACTTTCTTTGAAATCAGGTTATACAACTTATAAGCCTTTGATTCTTTGCTATAGCCAATAAAAATGCTTTTCTTACCTCTATCATCAAGTTTTCTTCTCAATTTGGATGGCATAAGAGAATATCCAATACAACCAAAATTTTTGAAATGATGTACACTATTCTTCTCACCACTCTAAGCTTCTTGTGGAATTTGATCTCTAACACTCTTTGTTGGGCTTCTATTTATAATATATACTACACATGCTACTGCTTCTACCCAATATTCATTTGACAAATGTTTGGCCTTCAACATGCTTCTAGCCATTTCCATGATTGTTCTATTCTCTCTTTCTTCTACACCATTCTGTTGTGGTGTGTACCTTGTAGTTAGTTGCCTTTTAATGATGATATCTACAAAAAGCATGAAATTCATTAGACATATATTCACCTCCTCTATCTGATCTTAGTACATTGATGTAAAGGCCACTCTACTTTTCAATCGTAGCCTTGAATTCTTTAAACTTTCCAAAGGCTTCAGACTTATTTTTGAGAAAATATATCCACGTCTTTCTGTTCAAGTCATCAATGAAGGTTAGAAAATAAGAACTACCTCCAAATGATAGAATTTGCATTGGTCCACATAAATCACTATGGACTAGCTCCAATATTACCTTTGCTCTATATGAGGCTCCCACTGGAAAGCTCTCTCTATGCTGTTTTGCCAGAATGCAACTTTCACATGAACTTCTTAGCTATTCTATTAGTGGTAATCCCTTCACCATTTTTTTTTTGGTAACAAATTCAAACATCCAAAATGTAAATGTCCATACCTTATGTGCCATAGCCATGATTGGTCTAGATGCATGGTTTTGAGGTGGGCTTCCTCTTCTCCTTGGATGCACTGAATTCGAAGAGGGAACATCTAATTCTTGGTCATCTCCACTTTTCCTATCAACCTGTCATTTAGAAATTTGTCTAGTATTGTGAAAACATTATACATAAAAGATACTCTATAACCTTTTTGTACTAACTGTCTAAAACTAATAAGATTATGCTTTAGTCTAGGTACAAAATAAACATCAACAATAAACCTTCTTTCACCATTTTTTGCCAAAACATTTATTACTCCTTTACTCATTACATCCACTTTGTTATCATTTACTAATTTCACTTCAGATTTTATGGAATCATCAAGACTAGCAAAGAATTCTTTATTCCCTATCATATTATTACTGCATCCACTATCTAAGAACCAAATATCTCTATCATTTTCTTGAGTAACATGACAAGTTAGAAATAAGCTTCCAGGATTTGAACTAGATTCATTTGTGTAATTAGCATTTTGCTTGTCAACATTTCCTTGTTTCTTTCTACATTCACTTGCATAATGTCCATATTTTTTACAGTAATAACATTGAATGTTAGATTTATCAAACCTCTGTGAACTTTGCTGGAAGTGATTGTTGTCACGTCCTCTATTGTTGTAGTTTTGATTACTGTTTTCACCTTGATCTGGATTGTTCCTTCTAGTTCTACCTCTGCCTCTTCCTCTAAAGTTTGACTTTCCTCTTCCTCATCCTCTGGCAAATGATACCTGTGACTTGAAAGGATTCTCAAGAGAAGTATTGTTATTCCTATTCATTCTGGATTAATGTGTTAACAAAGAACCCATTAATTGATCTACTGATAACAGTTCCAAATCCTTGGTTTCCTCAATAGCTACAACTATTGCATCAAATTTGCTGGGTAAACTCTTGAGTATTTTTTCTATGATCTTCTGATCCATTATTGTTTCTCCATTACATCTAATTTGATTCACTATATTCAATACTTGACCCATAAACTAGTATATAGACTCTGAATCATTCATTTGCAAATTTTTAAAATTTATCCTAAGAGATTATAATTTAGCAATTTTCACCATTGTATTACCTTTATAGGTAGTCTCCAAGAGTTTCCATGCCGATCTGGATCTCGTTGCTACTGCAACTCTTGAAAAAATAGATTCATCCAATGCCTGTTGGATTAGAAATAGAGCTTTTGCATCTTTTTTTTGTTCTCTTTAAGCTCTTCCTTTTGCGCTCGAGTTAATGCCTAATGGGCAGCCTCATCTTGTGGTTCTACAAAACCATTCTCTACTAAATCCCAAACATCTTGTGAGCAAAACAATGTTCTCATTTAAATTCTTACCATTGAAATTGGGAATTTGAAACTGATAAATATTGTTATTCATTGCCATGTCTCAAGCTGAAAGATGACAATGAACAGCGGCTGCAAGGAGGGTTGAAGCACACTTCTTCACTATGCTTCTTCTTAGCTGTAAACGGCTGCAACTTCTCTGTGAAGGAGCCCTATAGAAATATCCGCTTGAGTGATCAAAAAGCTTCTGTGTTTTTTTTTTAATTTATTTGCCCGCTTTGTGAATTGTGATGGCTCTCAAAAAAATCTTGCACGATGGCTGTGGCATCATCGGGATCTGAAATCCTGGCCTACTGCATCCCTTGTTTTGATAGAGTGGTGCAAGCAAGAAGAAGTTAAAAAAAGAAAAAATTACTATGATTTACATGACCAAACCGGGGATTTGAACACGGCTCTAAAGCCGTCGGAGCATCTCAATGTTTCTCCCAACCATCTCACCACATGCCTGTTTTGCTATCTTAACTTCTGACCGAAGTTCTGTCAAACACTAGTGTCGATCAGTCAACTTCCTGCAAATAGTTGACTGCGCCTCAGACTTTGCGATCTCCCTGGGTGCTTATCTAACCTGCGCTCTTCCTTCACCGCTTCTTTCCCACGGTCAGCCTGGGCTCTGATACCATTTTGACAGAAAAATAGATCGTATCAAAATAGAGCACACTCAGATTGCTACGGCAATCATGCATAAAGAAAAGATTTTATATATCTTCTTGATCTCTGTTGATTTGTCTTACAATACTGTGCCCATGGGTCCTTTAAATAGATTTTCAAAACAAAAAATAATTGAATAACTAACTGAAATTAACTATAGTCTTTGCATGCAAACTAAGACTAAACTAATCCTTAACTAGTCTAAAACTGCTGTTTAGCCATTATTGTGCATGCAGACTATGTGCATGAGAAGGAGCGAACAAGAGAGGGAGGTTGAACAGAGAGTTAACAATAAGTGGAGAAATTATCTCCAGTCTCTAACATGAATGGAAGTTTGGAAAAATGATTTTTGGCTTTTTGTTACTTGTGTCTTTAGCTTTCAACTAAGTATACGTTGTATGGTTCTAATGTCAATTTAGACCATGTGCATTAAATAATCTCATATCTTTAAATCAAAGATTAAAAAAGACCACCTGAGAAATTTGTGATAATAGTTCTATTCACTTCCTTTGAAGTTTGGATCTCGATTTATCATTTGTTCTGTTAAATTACGGAGTTCGTTTCCTATCTCTATATTTATTTTTGCTTGCCCAGAAGAGTTACTTCCAAGTCGTATAGCGTAGAAATTGGCTTTATTTCGATTCTTGGTTTTTTTTAACTTAGCCGATTTTAGAAGTGCTCGATTGTTGACTTATCTGCAGGCTTTCAGTCGTTTTCACCCTGCCACTCATCGTATTTTGTAGATTACTGTTCAGTCGCATATTTTATGTTTGTTTGTATAGTTTTCCACTGTTGTCATAGGTTTCCCCGGATGTTTCTAAGGAATGAGTCTAACTTGGCCTTCCATGTCCCTTGGTGCGTTTTAATAGTGTCGCACCTTCGCAGCATGAAATCTAAGTCTTTCTCATTGCATCAATTTTAAGGAGTACGACTCAATCGCAGTATGCCACTTTTTAGCAATGCAAGGATTAATTCAAGGTTTAATTAAGATGGATGTAGTCGCAATGTTCATTATTGCGAAATTCTAGTGAATGTATTTTTAAGCACTAGATCTATCCGGTTTATGCGACTGAAATTAAGTTATTTAAAATAAATAAGTAATTAGGGTTTGTTTTTCAAGTAATGTGAAGAAAGTGTTATATAAACAATTTTACTTATTAAAAGTTTTAAAATAAAATTAAAAAAATAATAGATAGAAATGTAATAAACTATAATTACGACGTGTGTAAATGTTAATCTAAAGTCCGTCGAAAGAAAAAGGTGCCGGACCCCTCCGATGTAGGGAAATGTCAACCTTCACAAGAAGGAATGGCTATTTAAAATTGTATTTCATTATATTTATTCAACCACAAGCTGGGGATGATATTAAAAGTTTAGCAGCATGCAAATTCTAGATTAATATAGGAATGAAATAACAGAACCAGCAATTCTTCGTTTGTCCTAGAAGTTTAGCCGCATGGAAATTCTACATTAATATACGAATGAAATAACAGAAGCACCAATTCTTCCTTTGTCCTCCAGCAAAATCTTTAAATTAATATCTCATGTCAACAAGCTGCCCCAACAACCTTGTCATTGTCTACCAACTTCCCTCCCTCTTTGTTAATTTAATACCTAGCTGTAAATTATAAATGGCTAACAATAACATAGCATGGCGTTTTAAATCCAGGAAAGTATTTGGCAGCATTATAAAGGAAAATAACCGTCTTAAGCATGGGGGAGATTATTATATCTATTCACATGAGATTTATCAACTATTAAAATGTTTGAGACAAAACTTTAAATCCTGAAGGATTAAAAATTGTGCGACAAGTAGTGATGCGCATTTCTCGTTCGTTGATGTTTCAATGTGCTGGCTTATTGGTATACAGTGGATTCCGACAAGCCGCTTTAAGTTTCATGCGGATCAGATTCTTTTGTACTTTCTCTTTCTGACATCTCTATTGTTTATTTCTACTACTATCTTTTTTATGCAGCCTTGTACCTGGCATGCTAGGATTGTAAAATGTACAAGGTAAAAACGCTCTGATCACTTTGTCCACAATTATTGTGTAACATTGTCCATATTAATGTTAAGAAAATAAAAACAATAAAAAACTTCGTTGGCACTCTTTGAGGGAATTCACTCAGCGATGTTACACCCAAAACACACACATATATACAGACGCTTAGAAAACTATATCAACACACCCCCAAATGTCCTCCTTCCGTAGAAGACTACGGTAGCGACTCACAAAAATTGTTCTTTTAAATTTTGGCGTTAAATGATTAGTCATTGGTTGTATAGAAAGAAAGTTTGTCCCCTCTATTTAAAAAAAACGAAAACGAAATACTTTAATTATAATTTTAATGCTACGAAATTTTCATGTGAGAATATAAACAAAGCAAGTATTGTATAAGTGTTGTATATATGTTGTATACTTTTTATGTTTTACACTTGTCTAAACTATAAATTTTGTGAATAATGTGGATCTCTTTAGGGAACTGTAATGAGTGGTCTTATTAAATCATAATTTTGTTATGCATTTGATTTTAATAATACATAAAATGCTACCTAGGGTTGTACTTAAAAATACTTGCACGTGCATTACTGTATAATATAAATTTCAAATATTGCTATATTTAAATATGGGTGGTTTAATATAATAATAAAAGAGGTTTCTTTGTCCAGGTTTTTCTTAAAAGGGGTCTTTAATGTAAAACAAGTACCAATAGTGAAAGTCCCATTTTAAATTTTCTATTATAGTTTAATAGTTTGTTTGTAGTACTTTTTTCTCATTAGTTTATCAATCAATTTATATTCATTTGACACCAAATTTAGGTTTAGATTTGTTTGAATAGATAAACATCTTAACCTGACAATAAATGTTTACTTGAGTGGCAAATTTTCATGTGAGAATATATATATATATATATATATATATATATATATATATATATATATATATATATATATATATATTCTCACATGAAAATTTGCCACTCAAGTAAAAATTTATTGTCAGGTTAAGATGTTTATCTATTCAAACAGATCGAAACCTAAATTTTGTGTCAAATGAATATAAATTGATTGATAAACTAAGCGTAAAAGTGAAACTAAGCATAAAGATTGATATTGGCATTTTTTTGGGAAATGCTTGGAGTTATGGAACCTTGAGATGGAATATCTTGTTTTAGAAAAATATCAATGGGTTGTTGTGTCAAAAAAAAAAAAAAAAACATAACGACGAATCTTGAATATGAAGAAAATATGGATCAGAGGTTGAATATGTTAGTCATAATATGGCTTTCATATTCAATTTTTTTCTTTTTTTTTTTTTTTTTTTTTTTTAAATTTCTATTTCTATAATGAAGCCACCATTAAGAAACTTTTGAATAAGTTAAGGAGTTCTTATAAGACAAAATATTTTTTAAAGAGAAGTTTATTTTGAAATAAGTCATATTTCATAAGGATGAGTAACACAAATTGCCTTATATAGCATATAAATTTATTCAATAATGTAGTAAGTCCCTAATATTTAATTAATATTAAAATAAATGAAGAAGAAAACTATATATTTTTTATGTTATTTTTGATAAATATAGCAGAGTAAAATACTTCAAAGTTGTGATGTCTTTATTGAATAACAACGATCATATAAATACATAGAGGAATCGGTTATCAGAAACATAAATCTTTAAGTACTTTGCCACTTAATCTGCAAACCAACACAACTAACTATGGTAATTACCATGCTAGCATAATAGATCATTATGCTTTACAATGTAATATATCATATTTTTTCAACATTCCCCCCTTTATTAAATTATTTCTAAAAACATCATATTTCTTGATAGTGGTCCCCACTTTATTACAAATACTATAAAAAGATTTACACTCTCCACGTAGCCTGTTCACTTTCTTCGTGGCACGCCATTTTTGTGGATTTAAGGTCTTGGTGTCACCTTGGTTTTTCCTTGTAGGATTACCAAAAATCTGAAAGTGATAGGAACACTTCTCTCTACTAACAAGTTTAATGGTTTATCAGATTACACTAATTGTCACAAACACATATGGTTTTCTGCTAAAGGTTGACCATGAACTTGAATGGTTAAATTACATTTGTATTATACTTCAGTGGTTTCATAGATTACCGCAAACCCTTTTCCAAGAACCAAGTAGTAGTTTAGTGTTTTTCCTCCCCATAACAATTTTTTTAAGAGGTACCAAACTATAACATAATGCTCAGTCCCTTATTGAAAAATAAACTGCAAAACATAAACAAACACACCAAAAATTATCACCATAGCAATAGTGTGACCCCATCGTAGGTGACTCACGAGAGGACATCAAATGTCCTCCAGCCTCTGTATATCCTCCAACCTCTAGTAAATAAAGCTGATTACTCAATGAATATGTCGATAAAGCTCAGCTACATGATTTTGTTGAGGAGAAATATCCCCTATAGTTTTAACCCATTTGATATTTGACAATATTTGAGTCAGAATTAGGATGTCACATATAAGTGATAGTGCATCCTTATACAAATGATTAACTTTGATTTTGAACAACAATTTAGTGGACATAAAACTGACACTTTGACTCATTATTTGTTGATGACAAAATGACTTTTTAACTAAACTAAGACCTAGAGAGTGATGAAACATAAAATAAGCTATCACTTAACAAAATGACATTCGATAACTATAGACAATTTAGTCTATTAATAAAATCTTAACTATCGACTCTAAATTTAATTTGTAAGAAACATGACACTTATAATATAATATACCAACACAACCACATGACTAAATTTTGGCTAATCCATGTTATAAATTTGATCTTAATTATAACCAAAAAGACATCGATGCCATGGATTGCACATCATTTTGTTCACTCAGCTTGTGATGCACAAAGATCAAAATATGTAGGTTATTCAAAAAGAATAAATATGTCTTAAATACCAACACTCATTGAATGTATCATGGAAATCATTATAATTTATATAGAGTTGGATGCTGTTGTGGGAGCAAAAAATGAAGGCAAAATGTAACAGCATGGAAGGGGTAAGATTATAAACTTGAACACATTTATTTTCATGCTCAAGAACTAAAAGTCTTTGTTTTGTTAGTTTACTCTATTGTGATGTTGCACACTATGTTCAACACTTTGATCTTATGCATCATTATTCTCTATGCTTGGCTCACTCAGACTTCCGAAAGATCTACTCTGCTTTCACTATCTAGTTCAATGATGAAAATAAAAGAAACTATATTAAAAAACTAAGCTAAACTACTATCCATAGCTGACTTCATCAATGGGACAACAAAAACAATATTTGAATTGCCCCAAAAAATAAAATTAATCTACCATTATACTCTAAAATAAATGGTGCTCTGATACCAATGCTAAAAATAACATAATAGAATGCTTCAATGATGCGATGTCTTTATTCAATAACGACGATCATATAAATATAGAGAGGAATCAGTTATAAGAACCATAAACTTGTAACTAATTTACCACCTAATCTACCAACTAACACAACTAACTACAATAATTACTATGCTAGTGTAATAGATCATTATACTTTACAATGTAATATATCATATTTCCTAAAAAATTCCTTATTGAGGGCATAATTTTTTTAATCAACTAATGTAGCATCTCATCTACATTAATTCTTCAGGATGAAGACATACCTTTGTTAATTGAGGAACTAAAGTGAAAATATATGGAGGATTACCATGAATATATGCCTTTATTTGACATGTATTTCACAAGAAATAAATGAAATTAAGATAGGGGATTTTTTTAAAAAGAGTTATAACTAAATATAAATCAATACTAGTGAGGAAATGTTAGAACTACAATTAAAACTAGGAATTTTAATTAGTGTAGAATGAAAAATAAAGAAAAATGTAAGTCAATAGGTAATTACACCTTTACATAAATGAATACCTCAATGGAATATTTAGGATTACATACTTGGAAACATAAAATATACATGCATGGCATGATGTATGGTTGATTGACTTCGTCACTTTATTTAATATTATTCTCCATGGGTGGTGGGTTTTTGAGAAAATAAAATAAAAAAATGATATCTTCTTAGGAGATAACTAGACATATAAGATCATTAGACGAGGAAAAGTCAAGTTTATGTTAAAAAATAAAAGGTTTAAAACCCTTCTTAGTCTTCTTTATATTCCAAGTATAACTAGAAACAAAATTTATGTAAACAAGATGAATAATTTAAGTATGTGGTAATATTTAAGAAGGATAGATTGAAAAGGGTTGATGAAACAATGACATTTGGAAGATGAGTTTCCCTTAGAACATTGTTAGGGATTAAATAAATCACTATAAACAAATAGATGTAATATATGTATTGTTATCAAGTTAAAACATGTATTATATCAAACACTTACGATTATTTTAGAGAAGAAAATCCCTTGGCATTAGATGATGGAATATATTATAAAGAAATACTTTTTATTATAGCTGATTTTTTTTTTGAAATTTACTTTAGATTTTTATTTATATAGCGAGTGTGTATATGGTAAGAATAGGAAAATAAAGTTTCTCACTAGTGTTACGTGATTAAATGAGATTTTATATATAATACATAGTGATATGTTTAGATTTATCAAGGTTACATCACTAGGAAAATATATGTATTATGTTTATAATTTATAAATAAAATATGGATATATTTTTTTGAGACTAATTATGATTTTTTAATGCATTAAAATAATTTAGAGACACTTGATGGATTTTTTATAAAATTAGAAGGAAAATTAAAAAAAATAGCACACAAACTAACAATGGTCAGTAATACTAAAATGCATTGAATTTTTTTTTTAGTTTTAAAAATTGTGAAGAATAATAAGGTGAAATAAAAATCCATAAGTACTCCAAAATATAATTAACTTTTAGAAAGACTGAACATAAATCTAATGGTTAAGGCGAGAAGTTTGCTCTATTTTTCAATTTTATAAATAAATATATGGGTAGAAATAGTAATATTTATATATTGGTTACATGGTCAATAAATCACTCACATTGGTTCTTGTTTGAAAAAATTCATAAGAATCATAGATTAGTTAGAAATACTTTCATAAATATATTAAGGTTTATGCTATGATGCCTAAAGGCATATTTGAAATAAAAAATAATTGGACTAGATTATAAAAGATCAAAGTTTTTTATTAAATACAAAAACATCTTAAGAGGATACTAGTTTTAAAACCACAAAATAGAGAACATATTTAACAATTGTAACATAATCTTAAGTTAAGTTAAAATTTCTCCATAGTAAAGAGATCTTGTAGATCAGAGTCTCTTCCTTGTAGGATTGTATCTAGATAGCATAAAACTATAATTCTTGGGGAACTCAAGTCAAATCGAGGCTCTAGTCATTCAAGATAGGGGATAAAGCTTCAAAGGAGGTTTTTTAAATGATACCATCCAAAAACATAGAGTAGTAAATCCATGACATCTTTGAAACTAGCAATGGATAATCAGAGATATCACATATTGTTCAATATTTTATCCACCACTATCAACAAGTGTTTAAATCTAAGACTTCATATACAAAGCATGATATTACCCTTTATAAGTGTCTCATAGTGGTGACTTAAAAACTCAATCCCATGTACTGCATGGCTTATAATAGGCTCCTCATTGTGGATGATCTTCATGAGGTGGTGTCTCACATGGCAAATGATAAATCTCCAGGCATTCATGGTTTCCCTTGTGAATTATATAAAACTCTTTGGGATCTTGTGGGCACTGATTTGTACCATGTTTATCAAGAGTCCTTTTGCACTCATTCTCTAGGAAAAAATATAAATATAAGAAACATTAAATTCATACCTAAATATGGAAATCCCAAATTAATCTATAATTACCAGCCTATCATCCTCTTCAATGTTTCCTAAAAAATCATTGAAAG
>JARHVA010004052.1:730000-732500 GCA_037957365.1 Torreya grandis | reverse complement strand
AAGCACAACATGTGAGATTAAAATGTTTAATTCTCATAAATTTCAATTATAAAGCATCAATATGATATATCTTCTTGTGGTCATATTTAAGTATGTTGTTGTGTTAAAGAGAAACCAATGATTATGAAGCGATAAGATTGGAAAATAATAGATCATAAGGCAATGAGATAAAACATATTTTTTATTTCACATTCAATGTTATTGAATTTATGAAAAAACCACCTTTAGGGAAAGTTTATGTAAGTTAAATTTTTTGTATTAGACAAAGTCTCTAGTAAAGATTTTATTTATTCAAATGAAGATGTATTTTGTTGGGATGAATGGCATAGACTCTCTGATGGAGGATCTCAATGCATTTAATTATTTCTTAAATTAGTTAATTTGAGCCAATATTAACATTGATGAAGATTAATGTTTATTATTCTATGATTTTATTTTCCCAATCCATATGATACTCTTGTTATGGCCATTAGCATTAACGTATGTAAATTAAAACATGACAATGTGGTAAGAACTTTGTTATAAGAAGAAATGAGTTGAAAATACAAGGAGGATTACTAAATAATTCATGTCTTGGTTGTAAAAAATCATCCTTGAGAAATAAATTAAATAAAGTTAGGGGATAGATAATCAAAGAGGTAAAACTATATCTCCAAGAAGACTTGTGAGGAAATGTTGTAGTTACATTAAAAGGGAAATTTTATGAAGCAATGCAAAGTAGAATACACTAAAAATTTTACATCAATGGATAATGGATTGTCTGTATACATGAATACCATAAGTGAAGACATAATGGATATATATTTTTAATATTTAGGTAGATATGCATGCCATGATGTATGGTTTATTGGGTCAGGGAATTTATATTATATGACTCTACATAAAGCATGGCTTTTATGAAATGAAAAAAATATATAAATGATGTGTTATTAGGATATAATCAACATATAAGATCGTAAAGTAAGGAAGAATCATGTTGAAGTTCAAAGTTTGAGAAGATTCATGATATGCATAGTTGAGATGCATTCTTATTTTCTCTCATGTGAAAACTAATTAGATTAATGTTGAATATCTCATATATATTAAAAAATTGGCTCCTTGTCATGGGATCAAGTATAGACATTCTATGATGACAATTATTAACTATTTAGAAATCACTAGGATTTTCTAATTTATAATCATTTAAGGATTTGATTAAAATAACTATAAAATGGATGAGAATTTCATTCATGAAATAAATTCCCATTGTGATATATCTATAATGTTTAAATTTAATATTCTAATGTCTAAAGCTTGCTTCTGTTAGGAATCTAGATATTCACAACATTAAATAATCACTAACAAAATATAGGTTTTTCAAAGTAGACATAATTGAAATAGAAATAATAAATATGCATGAGAAAAAACATAAGATTTACATGGTGTAATAATATCAAATCTAAGGAAACATCCATAGTGCAAGTTATCATGATTATTAACTCTAAGATGACTAGATTACATGTGAACTCATAATAGATTACATGTGAATTTCACATAAATAAATACACCTAATTAGAAAAGCAACCTTAGGATTCCTTCTCCTAAAACTATAGTGAAATATTCCATTAGGACTATCCTTCCTAAAAATAGAATTCGATTGAATTCAATTTCATAGAAACACGGGTTTGACTCCTTAACCCCCCAGGACTATAGTGAGTGGTGTTCTCACGTCTCCCTATCAAGAAGTGGACTACAAACCATGATGTAAAGGAATCGAACATTTAATTTTATTATGACATATATAACAACTTACATTTCTATTTCCCCTTTATCTGATAACTTCATCTATTAAACATTGATTGATGTCCATTACGATACAAAATATAGTATATATAGTGATTATTTTCCCACTTTTATGTGATGTCTAGCCACATAATTTTTGACATGTTTATGTAAATATATATACATCTTCAATATAAAATTCCAAGGGAAAATAATAGCGTAACAGTGTTTCACACAAAAAAATGTTTTCTATGGTCCCTTCTTTTGATCAGAGAGAGCAAACATTAAATCCATCTGCAATAATGTGTAATTTATCAATTCAATAAATGGATATGCATATTGCAGGTTATGTATAATTAATTTCCATCTTCAATTATTATTATTATTATTATTATTATTATTATTATTATTATTATTATTATTATTATTATTATTATTATTATTATTATTATTATTATTATTATTATTATATCTCTATTATTTTTATACTTAAAGGAATGGACTTGAACATGAGTTATATACCTCCTTATGAACAATCACCATAGGGATACAATTATGAAGAAAATACAAAACATAATTGTCAGTCAATAACATCTACACAAATCTATATCTTAGAATACATTTTTCCTTTTAGAAAACCACACACTCTACCTCTATGTAAAAATATTAGAATGAAATCACATGGATAAATAAATAAATAAATTATCAACATGTATGAGATAAAACACATGATTTATGT